>VXBQ01017097.1:1957189-2110806 GCA_013400175.1 Phainopepla nitens | reverse complement strand
CGTCCCGCAGAGCTCTCCGCCGCCGCGGCCCCGGCGCCGCTGGAGCCACCGCCGACCCGAGGAGGAGGAGGACAAGATGCCGGGGGGACGCTGAAAGGTGCGTCCCCTGCACACCCCTGCCCGCTCTCACGGGCTCCTTCCCTAACTCCCGAGCGTGGCTGGCTCTCCTCTGGGGGCTCTCAGGGGCCGGGTCCCGGCCCCCACGGCTCTCGTGGCCCCGGGGGTTGCCGGGGGCTGTCCGCCCGCTGCGGCCGTGCCCGGGGCCGGGCGGGGGCTCCGCTTTCGGCCATGTTCCGCAGCCCCCGCTGCCCGCGCCCTCCCCGCCTGACCTTCGGCTTGCGGGTTCTCCCCCTTCCTCTGGGAGGGTTCATGAAAACTCCAAAGGCAAAAGAAAATTGGGGTGGGCTGCCCTTATCCCATATGCTAGAAACTGTTCTAAATCCCTCACTTTCTGTCTTCCACTGCGATTGTACAATCAGTTGTAAATTTTACGTTAAAGTCTGGCAAAATGTAGACCAAGATTGGTGCAGCGCATTGGAGATGTGGTGTTGGAAGGAGCCTGTGGCTGTAAGCGACAGGGGTGCTGTCTCTCTTCCCCCCTCAGTGGGTCTTTGCTCTTTGGAGGTGCTGCAGGCCCGGACACCCAGGCGTGAAGGGGCAGTGCATTCCTCCCAGCTCCAGACTTCTCTTTGCCCCACTTGGTGAAGTGTTGTTGAGTTAGAAAGACTCAAAGTCTGCAAACACTTACAAAAGTAGTTTCACTGGAGTGTTTGTAGGATCAGGACCAAAGTGTCTATGTGTGATGCTTATCTGTTCTGCTGCACCCTCTTGGGATGCCACCAGCACAGGTGATAAAGGGAAGAGCCTATACAGGTGACTGTGAACTGGGCTTCTTCTGATAAAGGAAATGAAAGACCTGGATTAAGAGTGGTAGAGAAATGCCTGAAGGATCAGCTGTACTTCAAGAGAGAGTAAAATGTTTTGTTTCATAGTGAGACATTTGTGTAAGGAGCAGAATTGGTCTTGTTGCATTTATTATGCTAAAAGTTTGATAAAAAAGTTTTCCAAATACTTTTGTTTGACAAAAGTTTGCTAAATATTTCCATCCTTTATGTTTGTATATTTGAAAGAAGATCAGAGAATCAGCCAATTGTGAAGCAGTTACTTAGTAATCATTGCAGAGCAGTGACTATTACGTAGTTTAAGAAGTCATGTTTCTCCAGCTACAAATAATCATCTTTGATCTGTGGTATCACATCCCTTAAACAGTCAATGGCAAACCACCAATGTTTGGGATCAAAACACACATTTTGTGAAATAAATACGCGAGCAGTGAAACATACAAGGTGAAACCAGAAACAGACACTATGTTTTGTGTATTAGGAAGTGCTCAAGAGAAATTCCCAAGACAGAAAAGAGTGTGTCCAGTCTGCATAAATTTGCAGAGGATTACTAAAAGTCTGGCTTTCTTAGTCATCTAAATAGAATTCATTCTTGCCATACTGTGGTAGTAATCTCAGATACTGTAATGAGTTAATTCGTGTTATCATACATGGTAAAAAGTTTGTTATTAAGACTTTGTGACTGTAGATGAGGCAGTGCAGTTCCTGTCCTCTCAGTTAACATTAATTCCATGTGATACATCTTATACAATAAAAGTGTGATGTTCAAACCAGAATTCCAAGACATTAAGAAGGAAAAGAAATGCCACAAGGTAAAACTTTTAGATCAAGAAACATGAAAGCCCTACTGCAGAATAAAAATTTTCTCAAAACTGTTTACTGGAGATCATAGAGCAAGTTCATGGAGATAATAAGGTAATTTGAGACTTGGGAGATTTGTAATATGAGCAAAAATAAATTCTCTGTGTTTAGGTTACAAAAGAATGTAATTAAACAATTTGAGCACTGTTTGTAAGTATCCATAGAAGTATTTCTTTTATCAAAGGGCTGTTTTATTTAAGAGAAATATGAGTCTTAAGATCCACTAGTGACTAGAACCTGCACAGAAATCCAATATAGGAGCAAGGTGCATATTGAAAGGTGACTGTTCATGAAAGAATGTAGATTTATAACCACTGGAAACACTTTGCTTAAGTTAGCAGCTCTTCCTTCTTTTTTTGGAGAAGAGCAGCTATAATTTAGCAATAGTTCTTGGATTTGCAATGAGAATTACTTAAAGGAAAACTTCAGTTATTAAGGAGGCAGAAAGTAATTAATCTATTATTTCATTAGAAGCCCATGATTTGCATTGGGATTTTTTTTAAACATTGAGAGTTTTTTTAGTGATCATCTTAATTTATGTGCATTAATTTACAAAGGCATTTCTTTAGGAGTGTTTTCTTTTAAAACTCTGATGACCGCACTTCAGAACACGGGTTGTCATTTTGTTTCCTGTTTCTACAGCACTTAGTGCAAAATGGATTTTGAGTCATGACTATGACTCTTAAATTTTATAAATGACAATATGTGTTCTTAGCCATAATTCACTTTTTTTTTTTTTTTAAATATACTTCTTTAAAATACCAGTAACTGAAGTGTTGGAACAAATCATGCAGCTCCAGCATGGGCAGACTTACTCTCATGTCTGTTCACAATGCAGCCATTGGTGGTTTCATTGAGCAATGGCTGCTATTTGACTGTGCAGACAGCAGGTTGACAGCTGTCTGTACCTTTAATATGCAGTCTGATTCATTTGTAAATAATGCTTTTCATGACTCTGTTTTAGAAAGCTGTTAGCATGCTAGCATGAAATCCATGCTTGTCCTTAATTTTGTCCCTTCCTGAGGCTTCTTAATTGTTTAGAAGAGAGGTGTTGCTCATATACTTGAGGACCTACATGACTGAGTACATATTATGTGAGAGCAGTCCAGCTTACTCTGCATACTGCTTTATTTATCTTGGCAAACCTATATATGTATATGTCTGCTTGTGGGTAGAGTTTTCCATAGTCATGGTAAACTATGGTTTAGTTTACCTTGGTAAAGCCAGATATTGGTCATATTTCACTCCTTGATTTTTTTTAGCAGGACATCTATCTGCTGAAACAAGACTTGTGTTTAAGAGCTGAGGATAAAGTACTAACAGACCTTCTATGAATTTCCTATATTGGGAAGTCTCTGATATTTTTTCTGTTTCAAGGCACAGAATTTTGGTTTTACTTGAAACAAAGAAGTTAATTTGTAAGTATGTCAATGTGGGATCAAAGTCTGATCCTCTGGTTTTGCATACTCTGTCATGCTGACATCTCTGTGCAAGACATAATTAATGTCACTGATTTTAAACTAGGCCATCCACAATACTTTCTTCTTAACTACCCAGTCATTCATAAATAATCCAGCATGTTCAAGCAAGAGCTTGATGTGGCAGCACTTTCTGAAACCTGGTAACAAGAGCTAAGAGCAATGAGCTCAACTCCCCGCCAGAATTATCCTTCTTCCAGAGCCCGCTACGTTGCTCCAATTGATCAGGTGTCAGTGACAGTGCCACAGGTAATACCAGCTCTTCCAGTAAATGATTTAGAGCAGCAGAGACATAAACCTTGTGGAGTATGTGGTGTGCCCCACGGAGCTGCCTCCTGAATTTTTGACATCCGAAACTCATGTGTAGTTGGCTTAGCATTGTGTCTAGAGACAGTGCAGGCTTGAGTCTTGTACAAGGAAGTGTATTCTGTGGGCCAGCATATATACTGTGACATTTTACTCGCAGTAGTCCGAGGCTTATCATCACAGTTTAAATAGGCTGTCCACTGCAGGATACTTTTTATTCTGCATTGCTATCAGTAAGTAATATTTGATTACTTGTTACAACATTTTCAGTGGTGCCTCCTTATTAAAAGCACATGAGTATACTGTCGTATTTTTCAGTTGTAACATTTTGTAAGTAATTAAATAATTAAATGCTCAGGCATTTTCAGTGTTCTTTATGTTACTTATTTCAATGTTTTGAATGAGACACAAAAAGTAGAAACACTGAGAGGAAAGTTCAACCTGCCATTTGAAAATATTTATTTTTGGGGTAATGGTTTTATTCTATTAGTATGCACAAGTGCTGCATAACTTGCATCTAATAATAGTGTGTTTTCTTAAACAGATGACTCTCCAGTTGCGTTGACCTTGCCTTGTGTAGTAGGACCTTGCTGTCTGCTGTTTCAGACAATGCTCTGATGTGAGAGCTCTCCTCCCACAGTATTTTTCTCTGTCTGTGCTACAGCAGACAGCAAGAATGCTGCTGCAGTGATCTTTGGTATTTGAGGTTTTTGTTACACTGCATCTTCTTTCAAACATTTTCATAATGCATTCCTTTACTCCAAGTACAAAACTCTGTTGCTTGGATTAGGGTAATTTCCTTCTGTAGGGGTACAAATACCTTTCAGCAGTGTTTTGGGGAAAACCAACTTGGTTTCCCTTTGGAATTTAACAAGATAAAAAGGGGTCATACCAGACCAGCTACTGCTTTGTGCACTACCAATAGTTCACATCAAAGAACAACCTGTAGATTTCTTCTTGAGGAACTTTCTTGATGTGAATGCCTCTTTTTAAAATCTTTTAGGGTTTTGGATTTTTAGCTAGGTACCAAATTGCAAGGGAAAAAGAAAACCCAGTGTTGTAATATCCAGGCTGGTTTGCGATTTGAAGATGGTATTCTGCTTCTGTCCTAATTTTAGGTAATTTTCACACTCTGACATTTTTCAAAGACGTCTTTTCAACCAGTTAGTTATTGTTCAGTTTGTACAAGTATGTTAAAGTGCACTTATCATCAGATTGTTGCACTGGTGGGCAGAGATTTCTAATAATTGGTTAGTATTTTTTTAGAAAAAATCACACTTCTGGTGACTTTCAAGTGTGTCAGAAGCTTTCTGAGTACTTGCATTGTTTCTACTGAGAGCTGTGGGAAAATAACCTCATTGCAGATATTTCTTGTGAAAGGTTTAAGTTTCTGATCCCTCAGTGTGCACCCATTTTAGTTCAGCAGACAGATGGGAAGCAGTAAACATAGAGGAGTATCCCTGCAAGGCTGGAGGGCGCTGGATTTCTGGCTGCAGGAGGGGCTGGCAAACAGGCTGAGTCCCTGCTTGGTCCCGGGGTTCATGTTCACTCCTTAGCTGTGCCACAGGCCACAGTTTTGTCACACAGTCAGTGGCAGTGGTGTCAGAGAAGACCAGACAGATAATGCTTCTTGAAACCTTTTGTGTTACGGTACTTCTGCATTTTTTAGGTGAAGAATATTTCTTAATTTCTCCTTTAGAGCCCTTGAAGATTTTCAGTGTAGCATGAATAGTCTGTTTGCATTTTTACCCTCAAGCAACATACAAAAAAAAGGGAGAATCTTGCGTAATTACCTTTGTTTTGTTATGATTGCACCTTTTTTTTGCTTGTTTTTTGTTTTTCTTCATAATCAATTCATGAAATAGGCAACAAAAATAGAGACAATAAAATTAAACAGTTGGATGCGTGTTGGAAATATTTTTGTCTTAAGAGCCACTCAGAATGTTGCTGTCATTATTGATTTGAATATACATGTCTTCTCATTCTGTGCTTTTATTCAGAAAAGTTCAAGAAAAAACCAAGAAATTCAACTTCAGCAGTGGTGTTCACCCAGTAGACCTAGAAATGAAATAGGGAGAAACAACATAAAAATAGCTGGTTTCATATGTGTGTCATTTATTAAAACCTCCATGACAATCCCTCTTCGAGGCATTCCTTATATCATTAGCCTGAGTAAATAAGGTATTTAAATACAATTATAGGGTTTTTTAATTTTGCTTTTTTGTTGGATGGATTTAGAAAATAGCTATCAGTATTCCATCATCTCATGAAATTATACTATCTTAGGCCAAGTCTGTGTAGCATTGGATGCTGTTGTTTTCATTGTGGTAGTTGTTATGTCTTTGTGCCCCTAGTTAAAACAGATTTCAGAGACTGTAGGACAAGATTCCAATATGTGGTTAAACTAACTTGCAGCATGAAACAGAATTGTTTAATAATTCTTTAATTATTTTTTTTAAGATGTGTCAGGTTGAAGATGTTTTTATTTACCTAAGCCAAACTAGCCTTCTTGGTGCTTAAGCAGAAAACATTTGTAGATAAAGGCCTGAAGCTGAAACTTGTTTGGAAATACAGTTGATCCCTCAAATGCACTGTTCAGTTGTTTCCATTCTCACCTAACTTTTCTGAAAGAGGATAAAATGCTCTATACAAGTTCAAGTGTACTTGTTACTGTACAAGTAATACTTGTCTGTGTTGAGCAGATATCATCAGCTACCAATCTGCTTGCGCTGATTACATTTGTTTATGTATAGTTACATTCTGGATATAGAAACGTTCTGGATTTGCTATAAAGAAAGAATATTCTTGTAAAATGTTAGTTTAGGCCCATGACTAAGAAGGCATTTATGAGTCTCTTAAATTATTCAATGCCTTTTTTTTTGTTCTTAGTGGTCAGCTGAAATTTTTTCTTGTTCCAGCAAATTCTGAGCCACAGTAAATGTTTTTCGCTGGATCCCTGTGTCACTCAATTATGAACACTTTTTGGAAGAATGTTTTACTTGCTCTGATTATGTTTGTGCAGCAAATTCTGAAACTCTGTCTTTAAACTTCTTATTTCTTTGTAGTAGGAGATATAATATAGTAGGAGATATTCCCTGAGGGATCAGGGAAAATAGTCTTGTTTAAAATTTTGAAGATTCATTTGTGTAAAGCAATATGAGTACCTTGGAAGTCAGCAACATTTTGGGTTGTAAATGGTCCTTCTGCTTTACCAAGATAAGGAAATACTAAAATTTTAGATCAGCATTGGGGGAATTAGAAAAATAATGGGAAAATAGAAAAAAGATACAATATTAATAAATGGATAATATCTACAGTTGAGATGTTTTTTCATTGTTTTGTCTAGTCATTCCAGTCCATTCTGGAGATATGCCAACAAACTGATTTTATTATGAAAAATGTGTTTTCAGCACTGTTTAGAGCATCAAATTCCAAAACATCATTTTTCTTCCATGGAACCTTCCTTTTTATCTTAGAATTCTTAAACCATTATTGCTCCCATTTTTATTTTGTTTAAAATAAAATAAAGGTTCTTTATTTTTTTCTGTTTTGAATAAAGGTTCTTTTGTTAAGGTTCAGATTATGAAAAATTATATTACTAGTACAACTAGTAGTTATATAATAGTACAACTAGGGCTTCTGGAAAAACAGTGCCTCTCTGAGTACATGACTGTAAGAATTGGCAGTACTGGGAATCCTCTTCAGAAATTAATTCTTTATGCTTTGTGAACTGTGATTCTAGATTTGCAAGCCAGGTTCAGTAGTGGTGTGTAGAAATAAACAGTTCCCTAGACAGCAGGCTATAAAACAGGTCAGTGTTAAAATATGCAGTAACATCTTTCAAATGTCTGTACAGTATTAGACTACTATGTCTGCCTGAATTCTGTTTCAGGATTCAGATCATGACATTTATTTAGAGTTTTGTTACCTGATAGGTGTAGGAGTGGCAGAGATGCACAGACAGTAATGGTAATTTTCTGAAGGTCTTCACTTCCACCCTCCCATTCTCTTAAATTTGCGAATATTCTCTTAAAATTTGCGAATATCATTCTACTTTGCCCAAAGCTTAATTTCATGTTTGTGTCGTCCTCTTATTTTGTTCCACTTACTCTTTATTCTGTTATGCAAGCTGATAATGAAAATGTTTATCCTTAACAGCCAGTTGTCTTGTTGGCTAGGTATGGAAAGCTGGTTTTGAGACTAAAATTTCTGATTTTAGCCTCAAAAGATACTGTACCACAGTACAGCATCCTATTATCCTGTATAACAGCTTCAGTGCACCCCTGAACTTCATTTCAACCATGGTGCTTTACAGAAGGCTTCGTAGAATTGACTTATGAGTTAGTGGGAGAGCTGTAAAAATATTTGAGGAAGGTGTGTGCACAGATTTAAAGCAAAGAAAATTGTTTGGTATGACAGCGTTGGAGCTCTGAGATTGCTGTTGAGAAGAATGGAAAGCCCTGGACAAAAGAAAAAATCCAACCTTCACTTGCTTGTTCTTTGCTTGCTTGAATTTACATTTAGCAAAACTCTCCCATATATTTTCTGTGCATTTTGGTCAAAGAAATCAGTGGATAATTTAAAAAAAAAAAAAAAAAGCCTTTCCTGCCTTACCCATTTTGCTTACAATAAAGCTCTATTCTGTGAGCAACCATATGCATCCCAATAAAGGTTTTAAAGTTTGAATTGAGACAGAGACTGTCTCAGCTTTTGGCCAGCAAATGCAAAGGAAGTTGGCCATGTTCCCTCTATTTGCCAGAAAAGCATGAAAGCTGGGGCCCCTCTTCTGTCAGAGAAAAAGGGAAGCTCTGATGTTTCTGCATACAGATTTTTGGAAGTATTGAGTCCTTGACATATTCTTGGTATGACTTGTCTGTCTCTTGCTTGCTAGATGTGACCCAAAGCCCCCAAGAAAAGACCTCTCATCTACAATGAACTCGTGTAGATTAACCTGGGTCTTTTCCTCTGGTTATCAGTTTGGTGGTACTTTTTTCCCCTTCTAGTTGCAGTCCTAAATGTCAACAATTAATTCCATATCTACAGAATTACAGTTTTTGTCCATGTGGCTTGTCTCTCATGCTACTTGATCTGAAGACCTGACTGCTTACTTTTTTCAATATTTGATGTACGTATGAGTGTGTAATTAAAAAAGCATAGATTTTGTACTATTTAGTGCATGTTTGTGTGTAGGCATTTCTAGTACTTGGTTTTCTCCTATTCAGGACTTTAAAACTTTCAGTGTTCAGATAATCTGACAATTCCTTGAGTGATGTATGACTGTATAAAATAAGAATATTAGGTTATGAAAGAGATTATCCATAAAATTTAGACTTATTTGAACTTAAAGTATTAGAAGTCAGAATATGGTGTTTAGAATTAGTACATAATAATATCTCTTGCACATTCTTTTTACCATAACTGTACCTAAGACTATGTAAATGTTGCTGTGTAATTTTTTTCTGGTGAGTGAATCATGAAAACTAAGCAAGTGCTTTGGTTTTTATGGTTATTATAGGCAATAATTATGCACCTGGATTATGTACAACTATTATTAAGTTATATAAACAATGTACACCAATCTGCTGGCTTTTTTCTCTATAGTTACAACATACTTTCTATAGTGGGTATAATTTTTTTTTCAGAGAGGTCACATGTAATTTCAGAAGTGCTGAAATGCATGCATTCTATTTTCAAAAATATATTGAAATGTTTTAGTACTACTAGCCTTATTACTTCCATAGCTGTTTCTGCTTTTATAAAAACATTAGAACACTAAAATAAAACCAACCAGCATTAATGAACAACTAATACACCAGAAAACTATACAGAATCCTTGAATACTTCAGTGTGAGGAGTGTGCTATCTGTTTCTAATTTAATTTGTTCTCAGATTACTCTCATGAACTGTTTGAAGTTTGTCAAATACTTAGCAAGGTCTAAGGTAGATTTTGGGTTTCAAGGTAGAGCTTGCCTTTCTTAAACTAAACTCCATTCTACTGATTTTATTTTTATTAAAGGTAGGTAAAAAGACAAAGCAGATAGTTTTGGAAATCAATAAGAATGTGTCTTGAATACAGTGGGTCTGAGTGTGACACAGTCCCCACTAAATTAACAGGAACAGGTCTATAAGGAGGTACTTAGAAGATTGCAAGATAAGCTCATAATAAAATAGGAGGACTACTGATAAAAAGTTAAAGGATACAGAAGAAAAAAGTCTAGAACATGAAGGAAAAGATGAAAATGAAAAATATCTACAGGAGCAGCTAACTGTTTTGAGGTGTGGCAGTAGCATGCCTAAGAAGACGGATGAACAATATTTAATTTGAAATCTCAAAGGACAGGTTAGTCTGCATTCATTTATGTATGCTGGTTTTATATGCTCTTTCTTCAGAGGTCATCTGCTGTTATCCATGAACTTTATTCTAGATGTACAGATGCTATATCTTTATAACTCATCACCCCATTTCTCACATGAGCTTGTGAGAAATTGACTTTTCCTTGTTGGCTTTCTATCAACCAGTAAGTATCAGAGAGGAAAGAAATATCATCCACATTAGAAACTGTTGCTATTTAAACAAAGATCTCTGTACAGTATGCAAGATACTGATTGGGAAAGGGGAGAGCTGCAGTCTGCCTGTTGCACCTTGTGACTGCTGGTACAGGTGGTACCCTCACTGAGCTACCATTTGTAAACACTTTCTCTTCTTAGCATCAATGAACTTGAGCAGCTGTGACAAGTCACTCACTAATAGGCATCACCTTGCAAACTGTCTTGAAGCAGATTTTTGGTTTTGCACTGTTTTGAAACATTACATAGGTTTTTGTTGCAAGCAGAGCACTGCTGCCAGCATCAGCCGTTGTTTTGTTCAGAACTGTGTAGACTGCACACACCATTAGTTTTCCTTACTGCTTTGCCTCCCTTCAGGGATCTTTTCTCGTGCCAGTTATTACTTCATAATGCACTCAGCCGCCTGCTGGGGTCATCACTGGTTTGAACGGTCTGTCCTGCAGGTGAGCCTCCTCCGGCACTGGTCTGCAGGGTTTTCCCCTCAGCAGGATGAAGTCACTGTTGTCATCTTGCCCAAGACAAGTCTGATTACGAGGCCTTGGACTGCTCCTTATCTTTCAGTTTGCTGCTTCAGTACTGGCCTGATAGTGTTTGATTCAGCGTTTCAGAGTAACCTCCTCATCCCTGCTCTTGGCAACATCAAAAAGTCCATATTCATGGTGCTGTTCAAGTGTTACTTGATAATTAATTTCTCTTAACTTCCTTTTATCCTTTGTGGTTGTGCGTGCTGGGGAGTTGCAGGAAGGGTCAGTGGGAGGACAAGCCAAGGGCTGAGACGCTGCTGCAGTCCACCTGGGACAAGAAAGGCACCAGTGGATGAGCTGGGTCCTGGTTCTGATCTGATCCAATGGTCAGGAGCAGCAGAGGGCAGGGCCTGAGCCCAGAGATGTCAACAACATAGCCAGAGCTGGAGGCAGTCCTGAGCTGAAATGGCTCCTGGGCCTGCTGTGGGGGTTGCAGATGAGGCTGGCTGTGGCGTTTAAGGCCTTGGTGCTTTCGCAGCCTTGACAGCGCCTCTGATAAATACCCACATTGATCCCATCCTGGGTGAGCATCATGGAGTTCTGAGCTGGTTGCAGCATTTATCCATGGTTATCATGCCCAAGTATGTTACAGAAAACAGAGTGGTTTGATCTTAAACTGTTACAGCAGAAATAACCTTGAGCGTTTCAACATGCGTTTGCTGGCTCGTTATCTTTTGCAGTCCTTTTGTGGTTGTGTTCTTTGGCTCGTTTGATTGTGGCACCAGCTGCTTCCTCTGTGGTGCTGTCCCTTCTCTGCTCAAGTTTGAAGCATGGATTAGGCATATGTGCACGCTTCCTCCCTTCTAGGACCTTCTTGACCTAAATACAAGGAGTAGAGTTGTATTGAGTTAATGTGTTAGCAGCAGGAATGCACAATCAAATGGATGCAAACAAATCTTTCTGCTTGACTGAGAAAGTATATATATGTTACACCCATTTTTACGTAATATGTTATTACAGAGGCATATGAATTTAAGAATGTATCCTGGGGTAAAAGAACCAAGATGATTTCCTGACAGCATTTTCAGATTTTAATGAAACAGTTTTGTTTGGATACTAGCAGACTCTCTGGCACATATTGCCAGTTAAGTCAAAATAGAAAAAAAAGGTGTTCTGGAGAAGGAAGTGTCATTTTCCAAATTATGACTGCAGTTTTTAGCCTAGTTTCTTATGGAAATGACTTTGCAAAGGCACACTGTGTGTCTGTACATATTTTCTTCCAACTTTTAACTTGGCCTGTAGCAGTTGGGTTTATTACAAAGTCCAGATCTTGAAAATGCTAGTCTCAATAAATTTCATGCAGATTTTACTCAGATACAGGAGACAAGTTCTGTAAATCATTTTGGCTGTGAAAAAGTTGCACATTAGTCGAGGGTGCATACAGGAGGAAGTCCTTAGTAATACTAATGCCTCTGCTCTAAGAAAAGCTGTAGTTGGTATCACGATTATTTCAAATTCATTACTTCTAGGAAAACTAAGGTATATAATGCTTGATTATCATGCATTCTCTTGTTTTAGATTGTACCTTTAGCTACTCTACATGAACCTTAAATATCCTCTGAGATACTTGTCCATCGATTTGGCCAACGACTTCATTGGGTTAAAATTCCATCCATGCAGCTGAAACTACAAGAACTTTTAAGAAATGTAAGATACTTTGTTTGTGTTAGATAATATAGAATCAACTTTTGCCACAGATTCTTATCCTAATTAACTATATTGTGTGGACTGAAGTAGACTAAAATCTGTCATAAAGTCCCATCTCATCAAGGGGGCGGGTTTTCGTGTTTAGAATTCTATAGTCTTACTATTCTTGAAGCAAGGAGCTTGACTGTGCTACCCACAAGTGACCTGTTTTATGATGACTGAACTTAAATTGAATACTTGGTGAAGGTTATCTTTTTATCCTAAAATAATGGGTGAAGTACAAAATGCACATTTATAAGCCACAGATTGTAACTACAAGTAGAAATACTTAATGGACTACTTTCTTAGAGTGTCTGAAAGATAACCAGGAAAAGCAAATAAATATCTCCTCAGCAAGGGTGTAGGTGTTCATTACAATGATTTTAAAGGTTCTCAAATTAAAGAACACCTGAATATGTCACAGTCATTAATGAAGACATGCTGTGTTAATCTTCAGGCATGTTTCTCCTTCAAGTAGGTGTTGTTAAGAAATGCAGCTGGAGCTTAAGGAACATGGAATTTGTTGTGTATTTTCTGTGTTTGACTCCATTTATTTTGGAAGATGTGACAGTATACCATAAAAGAAACTTTGTGATTTTGATTATGGGTGTATTTCTGTACTATTTATTTATTGAGTGAGATTGAATAAATAGTATTTATAATTTGAATTACAATAAGGCCTACAGGGGTTTCAAAGTATTAAAACATTTAATTTAAAATGATCACTGAAGGGGTCTTTCCCAACATAATCAATTTTATCTTAACATAATGAACAACTTGCAACATCCTGAAAAAATTATTTGCAGTTGTGTGGTGACTTGCTGCTTGTGCATTTAATTTGGCTAGAGCCAACATCTTAGAGATTGCTTCATGGCTTGAATTAGATGTCAGGGTGGGCTTTCTCCCAGAGAATGATGTGACTGATAAAACCATCATAGGAAAAAAATTAATGTAGTCTTGATTGGCTGAGCAAATATTATTTGCTATATTTCAGTAATGCTGTTTTCAGTGCCACAGTGCTTAATATCTAGAAATGTTAGAACAGTAATAGTAGTAGTATAGAAATTGTTTCATGTATTTTCAGGGCTGCTGAATCAATAGTCTTCTGAAAATCCCATGTTTTTAAAGCAGATTATTAATTACAATCTAAGCAAACAGGTTGTTTGCTTTTGCCTTGTTTTGCTCTTAGCCTGTTTTTTACTCTTATATTCTCTCTTAGGCATAATAATATGCACAGGACATAGCAGATATTCAAAAGAGAAAGAATAAGAGATTAAATAGTAAGATTCCTGAATGAATGGCGTGAAAAGATCAAGAGTGGTATACATAGAAATTGTATTTTGAGAAAGGGAAATAGTAGTGCAGTAATTTAATAATGTCAGTTTTCAGCATTTGAAATACTTTTCTTTGTTTTTCTTTTATTAAATTGTAAATGCATAAATTGACAAATGACTGAACTTTTGTCTTCCTACAGATTAGCGTTAAATTTTTATTTGAAACACATACCAGGGTTTCAAATGCAATCTTGTTGTAGTTATGACAGCTGAGCTGTTATTCCTCAAGTAATGTTTTAAATAGGACTACTGTGGCTTAGCATACTGGGAATAAAAGTGTTAGGTTGGGTTTACAGAAGATAAACTGTAGTGATATATGTGCCTTTAACATACCCTCAGACATTTTAGTGCTAGAAATATTTTTATTACAAGTTTGTTCTGTTCTCACCAGTGTGTCTTGAATTACAGCTAATACAGGACAGCAAGAGAGAGGGAAATGAGAGAAGACTTGGGTGCTCGCATGAGAAAAATACTATAAGGAAGAACAAACAAGACAGGGAAACTGAAGTGTTCCTGTTGCTTATTGTGTCACGCCTGGATTGGAGTAATTTTAAAACTTCAGCAGGGTGACAGTTTCTTACGACAGAGTACAGTTGCTGTTTATTGAAATATATGTCAGTGTGGCACATTAAGTCCCTTGAAGATGTGGTTTCATATTGGATAGAAATGCTAGTGAGCTCACATGGGAAGACTGCTATCAATGGCACTTTGCAGTTAAGCAGAACTAGATAAGAAAGAGGATTGCTAGAGCTAGAGATTGCTGCTGGACATGGGGTTTTACTTTGTGATGTGAACCTCTCTGGTATCGCTTTAGGAAAAAGGAGAATGAGAGATAATGGTGTTTGGATATTTGGTAAATGGTTTGTTAGGCTGAAGACCTAACAGCCACTGTGTTATCAGTGTCCAGGCACATAAACCTGCTGCTGTAGAAACTGATGTGCTGGTTTCTGTCACTGCTGAAGTGTGGACCCCAGTGTGGGGGTTGAAACTGCTGGGAGGCATAGCGGGTACCACAGGTAGGATGTGGAGTATGGCTGGCATGCTGTGATACCTGAACCCTGACCACTACTCCAAAGGGTCAGCCTGCTGGAGGCCAATGGCTGCCTGACCTCTGAAGGCTTGGAGCAACTGACTCAGACAAATGGTATCCTCTGGTTAAAGCAGCATCTCCAAAAGCATTTTTCGCGGGTGTGGTAGGAAGAGAATGGGATCAGAGCATGAAACACCCGATTTGGTCACCGGTGTGCCATTGTGAATCTGTGATTGGGTGTTTTTTACAAGTGAAGGCCAGCAATCCATTTCCTACTTACTTTCCCTTCACTTTTAAGAACCCTTCTGGCTTTCATCTGGCTTTCTGTAATTTTTCCCGCTCGTGTACTAATGACTCTTTGAAGAGAGTGTTTGATAAAAACTAGGATGGATGTGGTATATCATGTTTACAAATTAGTACTACATTAGTATGTAGTCTCAGGTTACTGTTGACTCTTTAGAGTAAAAACAGTTCATATTTTCAAGTGGCAGATTTTGAATGTGATAACCAAGTTCTCAGTACAATAGTGTTTGTCTGTAAGCCTTCCATTTTGTATTCATGTTTTAAGGCCACAGAAGTGATTGGCAAATAAGTACATACTATCATTTCCTCTATATTTATTATTTATATTTTGATGACAACAATTATTTTCATTAATATTTTAACAGAAATGCAATTTGCAGTATTTTAAAAACAATTTGAAATCGAGATGTGTTGTGCACAAAATATTTTCAGTTCTTCTTCACTTCCATTTGATGGATTTGAAGCCTTGATCAACAGAAAAGTCTTCTGTTATTTTTCAACATATTTAGTACTGGGTGGCCTTAATGAAGGGACTTAGTATGCTTTATCAGCTGAGGAGAAATGGCATAATTTGACTAAAGTGAAACCATGCAAATGAAGGGGGTGTGTGTGTGTGTGTGTAGAAATCTAGAATTTTTTAAAGGGTAAAATGAAGATACAAATGGTGGCGTTGAGTTCATGGGAACCATAAAGTTTTCAAAGGTGGACAAAGCCTAGAAATAGGATGATAGCTGAATTATTTTCAAGTCTGAAGCTCCGGGTATTTCAAAGGATCTGAATGACTGATTTTTGGTACTCAAACATGCCCTCAATGTGCAGTGCTATGGATGTGGGCAGTGCTATGAATGTGTTTCTCACTGTTCACTGCAGATTATGTGAATAATTCCAGTGAAGTTGAGGGTAACATCTGAATTTCGAAAAATGGTTGATCATTTCATCTAGCACCAATCTTACTGTCTGTTAATACATTTTAAGTGATGGAACTTGCCTTATGGTGTTTGATTTGTTTTGGTTTGTCTTATTTTTAGTTGTAACTTGTGTTGCTTGAACCTCTCAGATTTTTATACTTACATGTCTATAATCCTATAGAACAGTTTTTAGAATATATTTGATGACTTTTTACAGCTGTCTCAATGTGAGATGCTGCAGATGCATTTCTGCTTTGGCCTTGGATTCTCCCTTAGTCTCCACCCTGCTTTATGCTTATGCTATCTCTGTCAATTTACACAACTGAATTGTGAGCAGCATCAGGTACTTCTTTTTGAAGACTCTTTTCCATTCTCAGGTAGTTTTCCTCTGGATTAGTTGATTCTTCTCCCTGCAGGACCTCCTGTTCAGGAGATACCTCATTGAGAATGACAGGGAACGAGGGATCAGCTATTTTGGCTAGAGCCTGCCAGTAGGTTAGCTTAAACCTCAAACCTCATTTTAAATTGTGTGTATTTTTTTGCATGGTTTGTATGATTACTTTTTAAATTTTCAGATCTTAAAATAAATCCTGATGCACTACTGCATTTTTTACATGTGTTAAAAAAAACCTATTTCTCACTGCATTTCTTTTTTTTCTTCTTTATAAGCATTATTTATCCTTGTCTTTTGTATAATATAGTTTATTAATTGTCAGTCATTTTCTTTTCCTTTATATTTTATCTAATCTTTGTAAGGGATCTACTTACCAGTGACAAGTCTGTTGACTTCTGTGCCTTGAAGATTTTTATCTTTAATTGGGCTGCACTTTGTTTTCCCATGAGTGACTCAGTGCTTGAAAATCTTTTTTATGCATTTAAGACTGTTTTCACGTTCTTCAAAAAGTCAGAGAAGTTATTGCAGAAGTACTTGTTCAAAGGTGGAGAAGAATTATTCTGCCTTTAACAGCTGGAGTTGTCGTGCATCTCAGGTTGGAGGAGTCATTCGTCCAAGTGTCGATGATGGAATTACAGCTTCCAGATAAGGTCACTTAGCATGAAATTCAAGTAACCACTAAGCAGAAAGTTTATTTAAACAGCTTATTGCAGATCAGATCTAGAAAGAAACACAGAACTGATCCTGACAATAAGATAAATGCAGCTTTGGCTTCTCTCTGTGCATCTCTTTGTGCAGAAAAGAAATTTCTGTAAAGAAATGAAGAGTGGAGCTGGTATCTGGCAGAAGCTTCACATTCTCCCTGATGGAGTGATGAATGAGAGGCAATTGAGAGGGTTCACCATCTGGCAGACATTTGCATAGTTCGAGACATCTGATACACAATCATGTTTAGATAAGTATTCTAGAAATTAGAAAAAAATACTCTAACTTGACAGGACATATAAATACTGTAGTTCTTTGAGATTTTTTTGTTGTTGAAACACAGATGCTGGTGATAAATCTGAGGTTCTGCATGATGCTCTATGCCAAATGAAATGTTGTTATAACTTGCTTCCAACTGTTCAGATAGAATTTGTGCACATCTTGAGTGATTCTTAAGAGTCTAGCTATTTCCTCCTTACTGTTTGCCTGTGGTTCCCTAGGGAGAAGTGAGGTTTAGAAAATGGTGATGACATGTTGGTGCCCTGTTCTTGTACTACTATCTCCTGCTTGTTTCTGACATAAAACAATGAAAAACTAATAGTGTGCATAGTAATTTGAAATAATAATATTACTTGGTTGTTGGTGGGTTTTTTGTGTGCTGAAATGTCTTTTCCTTAGGATAGATGGTTACCTTGTATATGTAGCATGTAGGATGAACATGGAGGAAGTAGTTGTAAATGTCCCTGTGTGGCCAGGCTAGAGGGGAGGATTGCAAGGGTGCTTGCATTTGCCCTTTAGCTGTTTTGAATTACCATCTGTCCCAGTCCAATAGCAGTTAGCCCGTGGAAACCACAGTATGTGTTTGCTAAAGTCATGTATCTGTTTCAGTCCCCCTTATTCCCTGCACTCATAATCCCAGCCCTACCAGGCATTCACTGAATTTCCTGTGCAGCTCCCACAGCACTGTACATACAGAATTGCATTTGGCATCACTGACACTCTAAACAATCCCCATCTTCAGCTTGACACCCATCCCTTACTTGCCCCTGATGCAGTTGCTGCTTGTTTCCACAGTCCAAACAGCATCCTCAACTATTTACATGTTCATCTTTTCCTTTGACAGCCTGGAATTGAAAGGCTTTCTAACTTAGCACATCGTGTGATGGTTCTGGTCCTTCCTTTGTCTTTCCTAAGACCAAATAGTGCTCTAAGTTCGACACGTTGTGTTTTGTTTTCACTGAAGCAGAATTCTGGCTGACTCCAGAAGGAAATTAGCTTGAGTAATGAGTTATAGGTTAAACTGATAGTAAACTAATACAGTTTTGTAGTCTTTGATTATGATGGATGTTTTACCTAGACTGTTGTAGACTTCAGTTCCAGATATCTGGGGAATAAAAAATCATTAAATGTTGACATTAATTGTTAGTGCTAATTAGAACCAACTTGTACTTGAAATCTTAAAGTGTATGCAGTGTAAATGAAAAAAAAAGTAGACAAATTACTTTTGTGTCACATGTTTTCAGACTTAATACATTGTGTGAATGTGTGTGCTGAATGGTTGCCAGGTTGTTTATTTTAATTACTCATTTGTCTTTGTTGGCTGACCTCTGCATCCACAATGATTCACTAAAGCTGGATCTAGTTTCTTATATTTTTACTTTCCTTTACTGATAGAAGGAGCACATTGCATTTCTGACATAACTTAGGCCTTGTAAAATGAACCAGTGTAGTTATTAATGGATTTCATCAGCTAATCTAGTGGCTTTAGAAAATGCCAGCATGTACTGAATACAGTACAGGCTTTGCTCTCTACTTTGTGTGTTTTATGTTCAGATTTAACTGTAAGCCTAAAGCAGTGTGGATGCACAATGGGCAGAGTATGCTTTTGAATAATTTCAGCATTCTTATATGCAAGTGCATGTTTATTTGAGGATTTTATATGAAGATCTAGGCTTTGGCCACCCATATGCAGACAGGCAAGTAAAGGAAGCCACAGGGAGTGATAATTCTGCAATTCTACAGTAAGATACAAAATAGTGTTTTATTGGTTGAGCTTGTGAGTTTTATACTTGATAGCATTTATAACACTGTGTTAACGCATTTCATAGCATGTGTAATGAATTCCATCAGTTTCAGGAATTTGCTGGGCACACTGAATTGAAATCTGTTTATTGCAGTGGAAAGCCGACACTGAGAAGAGTATAACTTAGGACACATGAAACCCATGTCATCTGTTCAGCAGAGCCACAGCTTCAGATATTTTTGCAGTTGTCCATAGATCAGAGGCTCTACCATCGTGGTTTCTACTTGCTATCTCAAGAGGTTTTGCATCATACACTAGACATACCAGACTAAGAGAGATTTCAGGGTGCATTTAGACATCCTAGCAAACATGATCTAAACTGAAGCTTCTAGTGAATTCCTGGTAGGGAATTCTACTGAATTCCCTACCAGGCATTCCTAATATTTTCTTTCCATGGAATATAGTGATCATGTGACCACAAAGTGAGTCAGTTTGTTTGGATAAAAAGAATAGTTTTGTGACTTATCAGCCAGGTGAATCAGTTTAACTCTGTGAACTCATGATGTCCAGATGAGTGAGGTGGAGGGAATGGGGACAAAAAGAGAAGAGTGAGGAGAAGAGTAGGTCTGCCAGTTTTGGTGGCAGCTACTTCCTAGATTGACATAGCTGAAACATCAAACTATGTTTGCAAATTGCAGAAATGTGTAAATAAACCACATTAGGAAGAGTTTTCTTCCTTATGCTGCTAATTTTCTCCCTTGTGCTGTTGTAGCACATTAGTACAACCATACCATGAACTAGATTGGGAAGATGTTTTAGCTATGAAGTAACTTGAGTAAAAAGATTCTTGAGATGGATCACATTTGCATTGCAGTCACATTGCAGTGATCACAAGAGGATGGGAACAGCTGGACATGCAGTGGGAACTTCTTATGCAGACATTATTCTTGATGAATTGGATTTCAAACAGGCACAGATAGAGAAGAGTGATACTGGTAGAGAGAAATGGGCAGGTGTATGGCCTCAACAGCTGAGGAGAGAGGTGACCAACAGAACCAGTGTTGGGGGAGATTTGAGATAATTTCTAGAGAAAAGAAAGTGGTCTGAGAGAAGCTGTTTGGGGAGGATGTGTGGAAACACTTTGGTGTAAGAGAGATGGGAAAATTACATAGTAGGAAGGAGGACTGTGAAAGATCAGTCCTAGTCTGAATGAGCTTTGTGGATAGTCAGAGATATAAATGGGCTTCTGGTTTTAGCAAATCTCTGCTTACAGAAGCAAATCAGTGATGTGATTATTTTTCTTTTTTAAAGTTTCTTCATAACAAAACAGTGTAAATTAATGCACATGATCAATTTTGTGATCTTATCATTGTGAGATGTTGAAGTTGCATAATAAATAATGTAGTCTTTTTGCATAGTAGAGTGATATTTTATAAGAGTTTGATTTAGCCACAGGTGTAATAAGAGGTGTAATATTTGCAGTGACAATCCAATGCATTAGTTTTTATTCTTGACTTAGCAATAGTACAGGGAGTACATTTATGAGTATATCATGGTGGCAGGAAAGATAAATCAGTAGATTAAGATATTTTGGTAGATCACAGTGAAAAATCAATGCTGAAGACAATTACTAATACATATACATGTTATATACCTTTTACAAATAATTATTGTTACTTGATATAGCAAGAAAAAAACAAAGAGATAAAGAAAAAAATAAGCTGCTTCTCTTTCCTAAATCTTTCTTCTTTGATCAGCATCATCGTATGTAGATTTGGACTGAAAGGTCAGTGGTTGCCAGAAAAATAGGCATTAGGAAAATAGGGGTCCACCAAGTGTGTAGTGTCAAAAAGTTATGTCATCTGTGGATTTGAAGAGGAAGGACAAGGAAGAGGGATAGGAAATGGTAGAATAAGAAAATTGCTGAAGTGCTTTCCTTTTTTTGTGTGCATGTTGGTGGTAGTGTGGGGGGTTTTTTTGTTCTTTCTAAAGTGAAAAAGTTGAGGTTGAAGAAAGGGAATTAAAATAAATTTCAGTGTACAGTTCGTACGTAGAGGGACTACTTGAGAATGTAGGCTTAAAAAATTGCTCGGGTGTTGCGTTTTCATTGTACCTGCTCTACAGCTGAGCTGTTCCAGTGTGTCATAGGGTGCTCTGTGAGCTGTGCTGGTAACCTGACCCTGTTTCAAGACCCAAGCTTGCCACTTCATTGAACTACTGCTACATCCTTCTACACTACTTTTGGTATGAACTGGAGCTGTTATTTTCCTTTCTGGTGTTAAATCTCTCTAGTACAGGATCTGAGTTTACCCCCTGGACTCTGATCTGGCTGATCTGGCATGCACATGCGTTTTGTAATGGGTGGAGAATGTAAAACTTGTGGCTCTTTGTTCTCTCTGTCACTTTCCTTTGTGACCCTCCCTGTTGTTAAACCAGTAAAATTGAAATCTTGATTGAAGTATGAAATTGCATTTTTTCCATGCACTTGCGGTAACTCCTGTATGAGGAAACAGTGCTGTTGGTGACCTAACAATCTTTTAAGCTACAATGTAGCAAAATGTAACTTCTTTTAAATTTACTTTTCCTTTTTTTCTGTGATCCTCCACCCACCCTGGCAAAAATGATACATTTAGTTACACTTACGAAGTTAATTGTGTAGGAAAAAAGTGTGTCAAATATCCAGGGAACTAATGACTGTGTTTAGCTTTTGATCTGTGCCAGACTGCTTTTGGATGAAGGTTAGTAATCAATAAAAATGAAAGCTGACACTCTAAAACTGATTGAAATTGTCATCATAGTTACTTGAGAAGAGTATGAAAATAGATTTTACACTTCAAATTAATTATTGAACTTTCCTGGTTTTTATCCCTCCCATAATTTCTAATTCTGTCCACTATGGATGATTTAATTATTATGTGTAGCTGAAGCAGTGATTTCATCATTTGACTTTGTTTTCTGCTATTTTTTGCTGTTGAAGCTTTAAAGTTTGTTGGTTTTTTTTGCTTGTTTCTATTGAATTTAGACTGTTCTAGTAAATGTAGGCCTTAATATAACTGCCTACATTTTCCATATTTTTAATAATACACTTTGTTTTTCAGTGGTAAATGTGCTAAATTGAAGTATACGTGCATTTGTATAATTCTCCATGATTTATCTAGGCATGTCTCTTTTAGTCCTCTGTTTCCTTTGTTAAGCTGTCTGTAACCTCTTATTTTCTGACTCCAAGATTTACTTCTACCATGCTGCCTGCAGGAAAGAAGCTGAGAATTAATGACAATGTTGAAAAGCAGGTTAACTTTTTAGCCTAAGGCATACAAGTAAAGGAATCAGAAGATTAGAGTCAGAAGACTCTAATTGGTCTTCATGCTTTTTCAGTTGTAAACTTGTGGCAAAACTACTGTTTTCTTCATGATTTCATGGTAACAGCATACAGTTTAAGGAAAGCAAAAACCATGTAAGACCAAAACAATTGTAGTTGTAGTCCTCAGCAGGAAAAAAAATATTTTAAAAGACAGTATTGATTTAAAATTGCGTTCTTCAAAATGTGTTATCCTGGCTATGAGTCAGTAAAAATTGTTGGAATACATTTTCTTTTTTCCCTTTTAATTTATGTGTTCAATTTCATTGTTACAGCTTCAGAATAATTAGTTTTCTACAGTCATGTGGCTTTCCACAGTGAAGTGGAGAAAGCTATTTAAATATGTAAAACATGACTGTAATGTTCTAAAATTTTTCTGTGAAATTTTAAGACAGATTTAAATGTATTTTGGAATTCTCTGGGTCTCAGTACAATTAGCTTGTATTGTTGTGTTTGTAGTTGTGATGATGGATTTTGTGCCATGGATGCTGTTCAATATATCTATATATGTCTTTTCTTTACAGAAAACCAACTTTTTGGATGCCCTGTGGGGAGATCCATCTGTGACATGGAATATGTGTTTGGTCATCTGCAGTCTGAGGCAACAGTGTGTGTGCTATATATGACAGAAGAATTAATTGTGGAGAGAGTCCAGCTGAATGGCTACATCATAATAAGGAACTGGTTTAAAAATGTTAGTGTCTCATGCCAGTAATCCAAGTTTGGGAAAGCCTGGCAGCCCAACAGTAAAAAAGATTACCTTTTTGTAAAAGCCAGTTCAAAAAGAACAAGCAGTCAATATATATTTTACTCTGTGTTCCCTGATTCTTTAGCACTGAATCTTTGATTACACTGAAATCATGGTATGAGGATTGGTGGAGAAGGTCCTCCCCCCATCCCCAGCACAATCCAGCAACTAAAGACTGTGTCAAGATGACCTCTGAGGAGATGACAGCGTCTGTTCTCGTGTCTGTGGTACAGGGTAAAGTGATAGCTGCCCAGTCAGCTGGAGATGAAAATACTGAAAATGCTTTGGACACCAGTGTTACAAGAAGACATACTGCCAGTTCGGGAAGGCAAACCACACACAATCTGTCTTACTTACACAGACTTGAAGAAGAAAGTCTTCAGGGCTCAGTGCCCAAAATATTCCCTCTGGCCAAAGAACAACTGACTAACAGCAAGAGTAATGAAAACTTCTGGGAGAGGAGCAGCTCCGTCTCTGATTCAGTGGAATTTCTTAACATTAACTGTAACATTGGACAGGAAAACTACAAGAGCAATATATCGTGCAGCCAGTTGTATCAGCCTTGTGCTCCTTTAGCAGGGGAAGAGGCGTGCCTGGAAACTGGAATTCCTGTTTCGCTGGAAAGAGCCATGCTTGCTGAAATTCAGTTGAAAATGAATGGACCTTCATTAAGAAGCCAGACAGCAGTAAATAAGAATGACAGCAGTGATCCTGATGAAGTGGCCTTTTTTCACTTACACTGTGCTAGCGAAAGGAATATATCAAAGGCTTTGTGTGGTTTACACAACGGCTTCATTTTGGATGACTGCTTGCAGCCCGTGAGTGATGGTGATGGTAACACCTCTGGTTCCCCTGGCTGCACTTGCAGCTTAATGCAGTTGACAAATAATGGTGAGAATGAGAACGGGCAGCAGTTTTATGAAGATGCTTTAAGGGAGAAGTACTTATGTCTGGAAAGAGCACCACGAAAGGTTAAAGTGGCGTGCTCAGGTCACAACTTCTGTGGAAATAACTTTACTGGAAGAATGCCCTCAAAGCCCTTTCTGAGCCATTTTGAGGACTGTAATGATAACTGTGAAGAAGAGTTGGAAGAGGATTTTTTTAGAAACAAAAAGGAACGCTCTACTCTATTAATAAGACGTTTCTGTAAAAATGATAAGGAGGTTAAAAAATCAGTTTATACTGGAACGAGAGCAATTTTTAGGACTTTACCATCAGGGCACATAGGAACTGTTGCTTGGAATTATGTTGAGCAAAGGAGAAACAACTGTGGCATGAAGCTTTCTAGGATTACAACAGAACAGCCAACTATAATTCAGTCCCTAATAAAATGGAAATTTAATTTCTGTCTTGAGAAGTCTTTATGGTATGAGGTAAGCTTTTCTTAGTGTTTTTTGGTTTGGTTTGGTTTGTTTTTCTCCTTGTTTGTTTTGATAATGTGATGACCTTTCCATTAAAAAAGTGCCTTCAACTAGTAAATACTTAGTAACACTAAATGGGATATTTCACTCACATTGAACAACCTTATGCTGAACACTGCTTTTTAGAAAAATGAATTGTCGTCCTCTAAAATTCTTTTGGCTTAAAATAGACACTATATGTCTATAAGTGTGTAAAATTTATGTATAAATTTATTTATTGATAAATATTCTTTGCCTATAAGAATATAACACACCTATGTGCAGATGAAAAGGATATCCATTTAAAAGATATTTGTATTTTAAATAGAAAATGTATATAATATACATTTATAGTTTTCCATATAGATGATAAGTGTATAAATATATATTATAGCTTTACACATTTGAATATATATAGCATATGTGTATATATAAGCATTTGATGGATATGTTAATGATACAGTTGTTCCATAAATATAATAATAACATTATATGTGAGAGTATTAGATTACAGAGAAAAATTTTTTGCTCAGGAAAAGAAAGCATAGTATTTCCCCAAGTTACATTGATTTTACAATAATAAAACAAGTAATATTTGAATAATATACATTAATGTACTAATACTGCCCTGATTTGTGTTAAATTACATAATGCAAGGAATTCTAATTTCAGAATAAAATCATGAATACATAAACTATTATTATAGAAATTACATAGCACATTCTTAATATATTATTCTAAGCAGTAAAAGATTTTCTGTGCTGGTAGAAATTAAGTAGTTGTTGATGTAATCTAGAAAAGACTTTGATCACTGATTACTGAGCTTAGCAAAAAAAGGAGCTGTAGTTTTTCTCTGTTGAAATGTATGGATAAGTTCTAGGGTGGGGAACATGATCAAAGTAAAGGAGTGTGATGTCATATAACCTATACTTATAAACTGGTCCTGAAGAAATTGAAATCTCTTCTGCTTGAAGAAATTTCCAGCACTTATTGCTCAGTCTTCAACAACTTTCAGTAGGACTGAAATGGAGGAAAAACTTACGTATATGGGATCATAGAATCATCTATCATTTACATTCATGTAAGGTCACAGAATCCTATGATAAAACTGATCAAACAAATACAAAATTTTGTCAGTGATAAGGAAAGAGAGAACTCAGAAATTCCATGACAGTTGTGCCCTCCTGTAATATCCTCATGTCCTTCTAGAAATCAGTATTTTTCCATTTAAATAGTTAATTGAAGAGTTCTATAAACATGTGTATGTCAGGTTTTTTAGCAGGTTGCAGAGCTTTGTGGTACTGTTGATTTTTGTGAAATTCACTTCACTGGTCAGTGGAAGTACAAGCTTGCTGGGACAGCAGATGCAGTGCAGAGTGCGTGATCATTCTCCCATGAAGGTGTGAATATAATTCTGTGGGTTTGCTTGACATGGTGTATGCATGGCATATTTAAGTAGCATTTTAAATATCATTGTAAGTTTTATGAGGAAGAGATGGGACAATGTTTTGTAGCTGAGATAGCTGAAGGATGTGGTTATATTTCCTCATTGGGCATTGCCGATTTGACGTGAGTTCCTGAGCTTTCATCGTGCTTGCCTGTTTAACCACTTTCCATCACCACTGTGTAATACTGAACATACAGCATTTTGGGGTGGGAGAGCTTTAATTTGAAGATTTTTTTTTTTCCAGTCTATATATATGAACTCAGAAACAAAAGTAGTAAGTATTCACTGAATAATTATTTAAATAGAAAAAGTGCTGTCTATAAGTAATTTTTCCTTATGGTCAGAAAAACCTTAAAACCATGTCTAAGTCTTTCTTCACCCAAATGGACACTAAAACTGTTTTTCTTCTTACCAACCTCTGTATGTAATTTCCTTATGTATAACATGCATCAAGTTCTCTTAGCATTGTTTTCTTGTTATTGATTGTCAAATACTATTTCTGCAATAATATTTGTATGTGTTTATGGCTTATATTATTAGCATTATAGATGGATTTACACAAACATAGAAATTAACTTAGTGGATGTGACAAATATACGGACCTGTTGAGCATGTGCACTGGGTTAAGATAATTTAATGAATTATGGGCATTTGTAGGAATCTTTCATGCTAATAATCAAAGGAAGAAGGAAAGAGTAGTAAATGAATGTGGTAATTTGTTCTTCCTTTCCCCTTATCTCACCCTTTGAGCATGCATTCTGATTGGAACAGCTAAGTGAACAGTAGTTCTGTTCTTCAAGAGGAAAAAAAAGTTGGAGAAATTAAGTTTTCGTAGCAGTACTGGTGTAACATGGAACAATAGAGACCTTTATGTTTTAAAGGAGGAAAATGCGGGTCTCGTTTGTGCATATCCCTTACGTAAAAATTCTAGCGCTAATAAAGGAAAGGCACTGAACTGGCATCTTATTGAATGATTTTTTTCTTTTTTTCTTCCTCTGCATGGGGAGGTAGGACTAAGGATTTGCACTATACAGAAAGTATATGGTTACATTTTTCTTCAAGTAGCATATTATTACCGTTGATAGGTATTTCATATGCAGACTTAGACTTCTCTGGATTTAATGTATGTGTTGTGTTTAATGTATGTGATGAATAGAGAAGATCTTTATCTTGAATATTTTTTTGAATTTTGCGCTTATTTGTAGCTAAGTACAGTGTAGCATTGACCCTTATCAGATGGGTGTGTAATTTGAAGATGTTGTGTCTGTTCAGGAGACATTTGCTTGTCTGTGTTGGAAGAGGGCAAGCCCCTCGCATTAGTATGTATTAAGGAAGTGCAGAGAATTTGCCATAGAAGCAGATCATGAGAGTGCAGGCTCTGCTGTTGGCTTTGCTTGTGCAGGTATCCACTGCTTGGGTTCAGCTCAGCTGCACCGTGTTAGCAATCTGACTGTTTCCCAGGGTTTCTGGGATGTGTGAGATGTAAGGTTCTCAGAGCTGAAATACACTTTGTTTTTTCCTGATGTGATGGTGGTTCTGCCGTGGTGGTAAAGTAATGTGACTAAAGTGACCCTGTCCACCACTGACTAAGATCTGAAATCTGGGCAGCTTACTAGACTTTCACTGAGTGATTCTCTCAAGCCACATAAGTGACCTCAAGATCTGCAGATGGCAGCTGCAACAACATCGTTGCAGTGCATAATAGCTGAATTCTTTAGTTAAGCTTATTTTGTAGGCGTCAGTACTATCTTTGCTGTGTCATTACATTCCTGGTGCCAGTAGTTGGAGCTTTAAGAAGCAAGAACTCTGCTGCCTTGCTCAAGTCTGCTCAGATAGAAGTTAGCACTCTAATATACCTGACATTCTTCATAGTTGCTAAGGCACTACTACAGATACTAATTAGGCAGCAATTAAAGAAAATATTAATTGCCTCACATCTATTCCCAGGTAGAATTAGTGATTTTATAATATCTTGTGGGAGTGTTTCATAATTCATGTAATAATTTGGTATAGTAGTTCAGCATTTGTTAGCTTTAGGTTTTTGGTTTTCTTCCCCATAGTGTCCATGCTCTTTTTATGGCTCTTGTGTTAAATGAATGTAATGCAAGGATTTGTGATATGCATGGCTAATGTAAGGAATCTGGTGTTAAGATTTCTTTATTTCCATAAAGTTGAGCTATAGTTAGTTGGTGGTGTCTGTTAACAAAAAGTTAAGGAGAGAAAAAATATTTGGAGGCAAAAAAATTTTATAACTGAATAAAAATTCTATAATTTTTTTATTTTTAAATTTGTTTTAATGTGGAATCTAGAATAGTCATCTTGGATAATATTTTTTTAAAAATAGAGCTAGACACAAGTTGTTTTCTGTTTAATAGATAGTATTTTAATTTTTTGTTGTTTATAATTAATTTTTAATTCTTAATATATTCTCAATGACAGTAAATATTTTGGAATTAATATAAATATTGATTTTAATTTTGAGCCTATAGAGAGCTCAGTTCCCTCCCTTCCTCTCCGGCCCTCCTCCCTTCCAGATTGTATCAGCAATTCTTTCTAGTCAGTGCATGCTCTTGGGGCATTTTTGAAAATACAAATAGATTCAGTATTTCACTATCACTCATGGAAATAATGTCTGCTTAGGCTATTTCAACAACAGTTCCACTAACCAAATGCAGGAGATTGTTACTGCAAATGCTAACACATTATCAACAAAGGAATGGTTAGTAATGCTCTGTGTGTGTAAGAACATTTTTGGTTGCTTTTCTCAGGTGTTAATTGTAAGTTGTAGTTGTCAGTATACTGTTAGAACAAATACTATTGTTAGAACAATATATATTATATTGTATAGTATATTGTTAGAACGAAGAGTGTATCTCTCTTTTATATCTAGTAGTATCTTGGAAGATACACTTTTCCAATGTACTCAAAACATAATTTTTATAATGAAGAGGCCCATGTTGATTCTTCAGAAGAGAAATAAAAGCTTGAAAGCATCTGATTACCCTCTGTGCTAGTAATAAGCACCATGAGAGTCCCTGTTCATGCGCTGGGTTTCATTCAGATGACTGATCTGATTTATTAGACAGAAAGCTTGTGGAGTATCCACATGAAATCACCTGGACATAACAGTCTTACTAGTAAGACTCTGTCAAACTCAAACACTGCCAAACTCTGTGAGATTCACAACCTACAAAGTAGACTAAAAAAATTAATTACTGACTTTCACTTCTGGGCTTTTTTTATTGTTTCTGTAGGAATTTCAGGTCTGAGTTTGCTGTCATACCATCTTTCTGTTAGAATTATGTGCTTTTCCCACATAGAAGTCTTTTACTTCCTGCTACATATTTTAAAAGATGGAATTCTTTAAATGGACTTTTACTCTCTTACCTCTCAGTTTTCCCTGCATACCTAAAATGTAACACTGTTCTTCAGGCTAAAGTTTATGTCGTACTTGTGCTTCCATTTAACAAAAAAATTCTACTTCATGATTCTGTGTGTGGACTACAGGCAGATTTGAGATTTTTCGGCTTTCCATTTTGAAATAAAATTTCTAGTCTGGCATGCTGAAAGGAATTTACAGGAAATAATGACATAAAGCAAACAATCTGCAAGTGGTTGGACTGTTTCTTCACTCTAACAGTAATTTTTTTTGTCTGACTGTGCATGTTAAAATGCCATTGTGCTTTTTAGAAATGAAGGTTTATTTACTTGTGGTAAAGTAGTTGGTAGGTAAGGACAAGCAGGTTTTTATTCTACCTGGACCCTGTATTTCTTGTTTCTTTGTTTGAAGAAAAAAGTTAATGAGCAGAATTGACTATTTGGAAAAAAATCAGGGAAGCAGGAGAGAAGCCAAATAGGCATGAAATTATGTTTTCCCTTCAGTAAGTGCTGTAAAAATAAATTGAACTTTTAAAAATGAAGCTCTATACTTATATTTGCTTTGGGTTGAGTTACTCCAGTTTTAAAAGCTAGCTTTAAAACCAGAAAATTTACCCTCTGTCTGAAGAAGAAGTCATTTTATTACCATAATGTGATAGGGTTTGAGCTAACTTTCTTAATACTTTGTATAATTTTACAGCTGCCTTATACCTTTAACAACATTGGGCCAAATTATGAACAATAAGTTTTAGCTGTGAGCACACTTAGGTATTAAGAGCCAATAGTGTGGGAGTCTTGGCAAGAGCATTATATTATGCTTTCAGTTTTTCCACATTTTCTGACTTTCCTTCTAGTGACTGTTCATTAACTGTAAAGAAGCATGAAGGTCTGGTTTAGAAAATCTCCCTGCAGCACATTAAAGGGTTCATTTTAGAGTGTTAGAGTTGGACACTTCTCTAAATTCTTTCTCAGTTGAAACTAAGTTATCTCCATTACCTGTATGAACTGTTGAAAAGTTGGGTTGTTTACTCTGGTGTAAGTTAGTAAAAACTGTGCCATATAAAGATCACTCTGTTGGTGAGTGAATAACTAAAATCTGAATTTATGAGATTTCATATACATTTTAATTTATCTTGCTTTTCTACAATCTTTCAGAATCTTTTAAAAAGAAATTTTTCTAAAATGAAATAACATTGACTTGACAGTAATTGGTAGGCATATGCCTTACCAGTATGATATTTCAAGAACAACTTAGAGGAAAAATGTCTACTGGAAAATTTTACTTGCCACAATATCTAAGGCATCCTCCATGAGATATGAGGCTGTTTGGTTCCTCTGTGTGCGAAAAGTGATTGGATAATGTACCATTATGAGCCCTCATGAAATTTGCTTGAAAATATGGTCTGGTGACAACCTAAAAATTGAAATAACAATTGAACATAAGAGAGCCATTAAGTCCTGTCCAAGTCTGTATGAGCTGGACTATCAAGTGACAGGGGGCTCCGAGGCTGCTCCCACAGCAATCAAAGCTAATGACACCAGTGCAGCGCTGGAACCAGTGTGACTCAGGGCAGTGTGACAGCACACAGCCTTCATCAGGAATGTCACAAGTGGGGCAGTGCTGGGAACAAACATTTAGCCCTGGGATTTGTAGCCACTTTTTTCCATTTTTTTTTTCTTTTTTTTTTTAATTTTTGTTCTAATAATTTCACTAGACAATGATATAGACGCTCTTATTTACCTGCAAAACACACGTATCCAACAGTGCTTCTATTGTCCTGCAAATTGTGTAAAAGTAAAAATTTGTTTAATATTTTCAGCTGTAACCAGATACATTAATTTTTGAACTGAGATTGAAGACTTGCTTTTAGTATAGAACATACTGGAAGATGGAGACCTACAGAGATGGTTGTGATAGTACAGTAGCATGTAACAGCAATAAAAAAGTTTATTTTTGTCTTGAAATCAGCACCTGCACTTGTTGCAGGACTCTGAAAGTACAGGGTTTTTTGCTCTTAGCTTTTCCAGTAACTGTAATGCCTGTTGAGTGTTGCTACCATTTGGACCTTGAATCCACAGTAAAATAATGTGAGCTTCTTTTAAGGTGATTAAAAGTGATTGTTATGTACTGGTTGTTTTCGTGCTAGTCTCTCAACACTGTAAAAATTGTTTTCAAGCAATCGGAATGGATACCGACCTTCATTAGTAAATTGTGGGCAAAACAAAAGATGCATTATTAGCTGCTCTAGTTTCATGTTACAGCAGTCATAGTTCTTAGAGTGTTTAGGAATTCCCTTCAAGTATTAAAGAATGGGTGAAATCCTGGTCATACCGTAATCTGTTTAAAACCTCCTATTGGGATAATGTTACTTGGAGGGAGAAAAATAAGCATGTGCAGAATGAAGCTATTGGGTTCATGTGAACCATGGTTTTATGTCAAATGTTTTAAGAAACAGACATGTGCCAAACTTAGATCAAGCACTTTTAAAACTATAGTTTTAATCTAAAAACCTTCCCTATATAAATATGTGCAATGCATTGCAATATAACTCAGATGGGATCATTAACTTAATAAATAAAACTTTCCCTCAGTCCCTATCAGTTGCTTATGCTGTTTTTTACTGTTCATCTGAAACTGCTTCATGTAAAACTGCACAGTGCTTGGAAGCCTCGATTCTGGATTCAAATCTGTGTGCTAGCTATTTTACAAGCAAATAAGTGATGATCTCATCTGTTCTCTAGACTTAGAGTCGGTTAGTTGTTGGTGAGCTCACTCAGAATTTGGAGAAGATAAACTTCGCCCAAACGCTCTCCATATGCTGTGGCTAGATTTCCTTTTATCCTCAGCAAGCTCAGTAGCTGTGTGCTGCAATGTAGTCTGCAGAAGAGACATATCCTGTAAGTTTCCAGTGAAGAGGAGGGGGTGTAAACCCACCTTCAAATTTACCTACCAGTTCCACATATTAATATTAGGGAATTTTAGAGTTACAAGCATAAGAGCAAAGAAAAAATCAAGTTTTTAATAAAAATATATATATAACCAATCAACTGTGACCTACTTCTAGGCTGAATAAAGGTCTGAATGATAATTCTGAATGGTTTGTCTTTCAGCAAAAACATAAGAATGTATCTGAGGCCTGGAGAATTGTTCTAAATGTGATTTTCTGTTGGATCAAGAAAACTACTCCTGAGAGCAGTGTCCTCAACCTCCTGTTTTAAATTAGGAATTTATCTTGAGTAACTTTGCAGACTTAGAGCATCCTGCGGCATGCTTGAGGCCGTTATAGTTCTGACCCTTGAATATATGAGATTTTTTTTACTTATATAAGCATATTACTGTTGTCATGGGAGCTGTAACATTGGACTTCCTGTCTGTTGTTTGCAGTCTTGGGATTGCAGTGATGGCTTATATATGTCAATGTATGTTTTTTCAAGGCAAAACATGTTTTTTTCATGAGCATTCAGAATATTTCCCCTTTAGGAAAGTAACTTGTATTCTGGCTTACCTGTGTGTCCTTTTGAAACTTACCTTTTGAAACTTACCTTACTTGAAATACGGTCAGGGAGAACTACAAGAGTGCAAAACGTTTTGCTATGTGAACATTTCACTGAGATGTAGTCATTTCCATCAGCATAAGGGAAGCTTTGGTCTATTCACATCAAGTCACTCCACAGGCTGCAGAAAAGATCGAGGTTATCTATAAGCATGAAGTGTAACATGAAACACATTTAACAACGGTGTATTAATCGTCTTCTTTTCTCTAAGTCCAGAAATAGAAGGGTTTGGTTTCTTTTCTTTTTTTATTGTTTTCCTTAACCAACAGATTTTGGGTTGGCATATATTGTAGTTTAATGCATTTGGGCAACGGAGTTTTTCCTCTTTAATGGGCATTTGTGAATTGTTACATATGTAGTTTAGCTTGCACAGTGTTTCTTTGCATTTGCTTTGTAAAAACTGCAAATCCAGCCTTTGTACATGGTGATCACTTTTGAGCCATATTTTTTCTAGTTTTGAATAAATTTCTCATCACACATTGGTTTTGACCAGCTGTTTCCTGTTTTTCCTCCCAGTGGTTCAGCTGCTGAGGAGATAAATGCATCAATGGTTTGTTTCAGAATTAAATTACCTTTATAAAATGATGGAAGAGTACAGCAAATATGTTGGACACGATTACAAGTATGAAGTTATGCTGAAATTCAAGAGATGAAGTACTGTTTGCTATATCTAGATGTTTCATATACTGCAGAGCTTTTGCTCTGTTCTGTACACCAGGAACTCACTTGATATAGAAAAAATAATCCAGCATCGGAAACACCAGGGTGAAGCTTTGTGTGGGGAATTTGGGTGTGTGTGATGGAATTTTTCAAGCAGTTCCAAGTTTTTGTGCTTGCATGAGGGTATTTTGATTTATCATATATATGATCTACACAATTACCTGACCATTACATCATATTTGTCCTGTTCTGCCACCTGCCAGGTTTTGGACTGCTTTGGATGGATGATATGTTCATTTTAGTAATCATACAAATTACTTTGGAATTTTAGAACTGAGTTGGATATATATTTTCAGAATAAAGCAGGGCTGGTGTATCAGGGAAGACAGGGAGTACTTGGTATATTACCTGTCTATTAGGAGTGGCTTGTGCAGTACACTTTGTTTCTGTTTTGTTCATGGTGAACTGACTCCATATCCACATAGAGAGCAGCTGTGTTTTGTCCTTGCTTCAGACTTGTTTTTCTTCAGGACCTTTAAATGATTTAGTTACTAACTCCAAAGGTGTTTATATAGATAATGATGAAAATGTTGCTCCCCATTTTCAGATTTGAGGTCATTTCTGTGTAGGATTGTGGAAGGATCACCTGTTTCTTGGCTTTTTTGTTCTAGTGTAGCAGGCTGTCCTGTGGCATCCAACCACACCTGTCCCTTGCGCTGTTTTAGTCCTCCCCAGAAAGCTTAGTGGGATTTTATTTAATCTGCACCCTCTGGCGTCATAGAAGAGCACACAGAGACAGTTGGTAGCATGTCTTCTCCCATGGTCAATCCCCTGGACTGAGGGCTTTAAATATTTGTGACCTGTTAGGTCACTGAGTCTCTTGTCATTGAGTAACAGAGGAAGAGCTGGGTCTGTAGTGAAGGTCCCAGCTCCAGAACCTCAGCATTTGCTCCCCTGGACAAGGTACCTCAACTATTTTATTTACCCATTTGTAGGCCTTATTCCATAGCATTGTAAGGGCTCTGCAACCTTAATGGTCTTAATCTGCCAGCCTTAATGGTATTTACCTCAGGATATGGTCCAGCTATTGCTGCTTGAAAAAGATTCGCTGCTGCAGCTTGCACTCTCCTCATTTCTCTATGGCTTTTCCAGGCTTCTTCTCTCCGGGTTCCTTTTGGTGGCTGACTCCAAGATCTGCTCTCTCTTTCAAGGCTTCATGACCTTGGAAGTCCCCATGGGAATTCTCATTAAATTCGGTGATAGGAAGAGGGAAGCATTTTCTTCTCTCCCTTGAAAATTCTGGTTATTTATAGCTTCTCCTAACTAGCTTTGCTGTTTTTAGTTCAAGCCTATCAAGTAGCTGTCTGATCCTGTCCTTTAGTGGCATTCTTGAATTTAAACTCAACATGCTTACTATTCCCTACACTAGTGGTCTTTATGGAGTCTCCTTTATTCTTTAATTTTTTATAGAGAGAAAGAACGTCCCAATATATTTTCCTTTAGTTCTGTACTCTTAGATAGTACTTTCTTATAATATTCACAATCTGTTTTCAGCCAAGTCTAGTACTTTAAGCTGAAATTCCTTCTTCTGCAATTGTGTGGTCTTAATGGGCATTCGTACTTATATAAGTCCAGCTTTGTGGAACTCAAATTCCTTTGCAGCATCTGTCCCATTTTTAGTATTATATTTCAGTTTAAACTTTTCTTTTTCTCTTCTTTCTTTCCATATTCTTTTTAGGGATTTTTTTTTTTCATGTGAAGGTTAGTAAACAGCGTTCAAACTACATTGGGTGATTGATATGCAGATGGTTGTACTATTACACTTTTAAACTGAAATTTGCTTTCCAAAAGAGCTGGTATTTTTGGCCAAAGTTAAACAAGATAGAGCATAGTACATTTGTATGGGTTTTGTTTCTACTGTACTGATCAGGAAATAAGAAGTATTTGCTAATTAGTATTTATATTAGGTATTGATGTCAAGATTCCTCTGATCCTTGCTGAATTTAAAATTCTCCAGTCTGCAAAAAAACCACAAGGAAATCAGCAGCCAAGATGAAAGCAGATTCACAGGACATACCCATGTGGTTGTGACTCAGTGGATATAAGAGAACAAAAGCTTTTAAAACCCCTTTTTTTCATTAAGTAAAAGACATGGAAATTGATTTAACAGTAGTGGGCGAATTTGCTAATGGGATATGAAAGGTAGTTAACTGAAAGAACTAATGAAAAGGAGCCAGTGTTCTATGAAAAACTTGGAAGGAAAATAAAAGCGATAGTTGACAAAGCATCCTTTGAGTTTGGGGACTTGAAAAGTGTAGAGAGCAAAAACCGACAAAATCTTGTTTTCAAACCTAACCAGAATGAAGAGATTTTCTGGTTTTCTGTAGAACTAACTTGTGTAAACCAATGCTAGTGCTGTCATGGTAGTTATGTACAGAGCTTGTACTTTCAAGTAGAAATTTAGATAGAAAGAAAATTAATAGAATTTGGAGAGAGATTACCAGTCATCATTTGATTTTTAAATCATTGTGAATTGAGACACTTTGGCAAGGCTTGATGTGCCAAGGCCAAGCATGTGGCAAGGCTCAGTAGCTGGGCAATTTTACTACCTTCTTGGGTTTTTAATTAGATGATATTTTATAGGGTTTTTTTCCCTCAACAAAATTTCTGCCATGGAAAGTATTTGATAAAACTGACATGCTTTTTAAAAAAATGGTTATTAGTTTTAAAAAAACCCAAATCTTCTAGAAGAGTTAGAGTCTCAAGTTTGATAAAAACTGGTTTCAAATTCTTACCTGGTCAACCAATGAAATTCAATAATGAAAAAAAATGGCACGTAATTTTGGAAAGCTTAGAATAACAAGGTTTCTTGGAAGAGTAAGATGAGGCATATCAGAAAATTTAACACTACTGCTCCTAGTTTGAGTCTCTGCACTTTCTAGGGACTTACGGACTTCCACCTTTCTCCCAGCGACAAGGAGCAGAGCTTCCAACTTTCCTTGCTCGTACATTACCAGCTGTACTTGTGCACCTACAGGAAGAGGTTTTTGGTTGCTCAGCTGACATTTCTGTGTCATTAATAATAGCATGTGCACCACAGCTTGGAAACCTATGACAGAGTCCATGACTTGGCTGGACCAAATTTTGTAGTTTTTGACTGAGGTAACATTATTTACTTTATGTTCTGTTGATAAATACTGTGTCGGGCCCCATAAAGACAGTCTAGACCATAAGTTGTTTTCATGTTTGGAGAACAGACAAAAAGCTGATATTAAAAGAAATTTTTAAAAAGAAATTGCAATTAAAAGCTCCCTAAGCATTTTATCATCATTCTGTAGTCTAACTTATGCCTCTACCCCAGGCATGACCATACCTCCTCTGCCCTATGATCTTCAACCTGGGTACCTTCCAGTTTCAGATTTTAAACTGCTGCTGCCTTAGCTATGACTTTTTGTCAGGCATTGTAACTACTTTCAACACCGTGAGTGGCCTGAGGGCGTTGAAGCCCAGAGTCCACGCCATTAAACCTGTGGTTTACTGGAACCTTGCTGAGCTGGGGAGTTACTGCAGGGCCTTCCTTGCACACCCCCCTACAGCCACCATTTAATGTTTGCATTTAAATGGGGTGAAGAAAATGCTGTTCCTCCAATTACCCTACCTTATCTCTTCAGCTTGTCCTGAATCACATCACAGAGCTTCTCTTTGTGCCTGTGTCAGTTCCAGCTGCTTGGAAGGGAATCCCACAGCTGTACCAGGGACTTGGAGCAGCTGCTAGGTGTGCAGGGGCTGGATAGCACAGCATGTCTACAGGATTGTAAGACAAGTTTCAAGGTTTACAGATTTTTTTTTATAAAACCTTGCCATATAGTTAGGCCAAGATGTTAAGATATTAAAGTCTTCAAGACTCATTAAGACTAGGGAAGAAACTTCTTAATGACTTGTCAAGATTACCATTTTAGGATAATAAAGTGTTTGGGGCATGTTTTTCTAGAATAGATTATTCATCATTTTGTAACATGGAAAAACATATTATATTTTCTTCTAGATATTTGCCTCATTGTGATTTTTTTTCATTATGAAACATTCATAGAATTTATTAAGCATTGACAGAATATTAACTGGAAATTTGAAACCACATTGTTTTTGAAAGATGCAGTGCTGTTGCCACTGAGCATTCTGTAGTTTTAATTTTTGTACTTTCCTAATTTGTAGCTTCTTTATGCAAGCAAACACTATAGGCAAGTCATTGGTACCAGTTTTTTCTCCAGCACAGGAGAGAAGTACTTATTAAAATACTTTACCTGATTTTCTCTTCTATATGATCAGTAGTTAGAGGATTTCCTTGTTACTTTGTCCATTAACATGTGGTCCAGCAGTTGATTTTCTGCATTTATTGACATATGACTTAGGTAAGAATGAAGAGCATAAAAGAATTTATATTTTGTGTGTCCTGCCTAGATCAAGTTTGATCATAGGATTTGCTTGGATCAAATGGCTCTAGGACCATTAGACTTTGTACATCCCTGGTTCAAAGGCTATTGGCATTTTGCTAATTGTTGCAAGTTGCTCGTGTCCAACAGCCCACTGTTACCATGTTGTCCAATGTAGTGCTTTTAGCCTAATACCAGGGACAGATGCAATTGGTCTGACTGACATCAGCCAATGAAAGCATGAAGCTTCAGACTATTCTTTGTCAGAGCTGAGTCCTGATAACAAGTGGGAAATGATCAGAGAAAGCTTTGTTTATACAGTAATCTCATTATACTTTTCTGAAGTTAGAATTCACACATTGGTACTATTCAGAAAAATTGCAGCCAAAATCCTGTGTTTAAATAGACATACAAATTTCCTAATTAGTCTACTGGATAAAACTACCATGATTTTCAAGATGCTGAATGCCCTGTGTTGCTCATAATCAGACCAGCAACAGTTAGAAGTCTTAGGAATTTACAGGTTTGATTTTTAGGAGTCCAGTTTGAAAATCAAGGCTTACGTTCCACTGAAACGCTCTTTGAAAGTATTGACAGGGCTGCTGCATCAGTGTCATCACTAATTTCCACTTGGACCTAGTTTGGGGGTATGTATACGTGCACATACATATATCATCAGGAGTAACTGTGAGTCTATGCTATGATACCCATGATGGTAAAGTCTTAGTTTTTCTGCAGTCCTTTTGGCAATAAGACTTCATTAGCTAAGTATCCTTAGACCATATTTATGCTGACCCAGATCTCTGCAAGGATCATTTTACAGGTGTAACTTTCCTAATAGAACTGTCTTAAGCATCTCCTTGCTCAAAGAGCAAAGGCTAAGGTTTCAAAACAGCTCATAGATGGAATGTGTGCATTTTAGGTGTGGAAATTATCTCATTTTTCTACACTGTGGTTGGAGCACATGTGTTTTCATTTGTTGAAACTGTATAAATACTAAAATATAATTGAAATTTGTACATTAGAAGAAAAAGAAATAGGAAAAACCTGATCTTTACACCTGTCATTGAAATTACACCATATTTGAAGTAAAATGTGAGGCATATGCCATCTGGTGGATTGAAAAATTTGTACAGTTTTATTGCTAGTCTTGATATATATTCTCTGCTGCATTATAACTTTTAATTGACATTGGTGGGTATTTCTTTAGTCAGAAATAAAGGGAAAAAAAATCTGAAAAACTGAATTCGAGGCAAAATGGAATTCCAGACTTGGTGTTGGTGTTTGATTAGACAACTGGATGCTTGGAAGAAAAACCCCAAAGCCTAAATGGTAACGAAACCATTTCCCCCCACTTCAAATATGAATTCTGAAGACTTTCAACTAGTCAAAGATCATACCTGATGGACCTTTCTCCAGCCTCTGGCTTATTGCAGGTTATGAGGTGTTTGCCATGGTCCTTGCAGACAGGTTGGCTGTTGCTCTGTGTCTGCGCTGACATGGGGCAGGGGCAGGACTGAGCCTGTACACCCATCTCCTACAGCAGCCTGAGTTCAGGTGCCTTTGCCTGCAGGTCAGAATTCCATTTTTCCACCCATTTGGAGCACAGTTTCATTAAGTACCATTTTCTGCAGAAAGCTGTGCTTCTAAAGTTGGATTGCTACTTGTTGTGGATGCAGAGGTGACTTGACTATTTTAAAGGCCTGGATTAGGCAGATACAGTAAAGAGCATGGCCACTATTAAATATTTCCCTTTGCACACAGTGCTACATGGGAGCATGACTTCATGATACACATCTTAGGATGGTTTATGGAGTAAGAAGACATAGTATGGGATAACAAGTGGAGCAGTCAATGTCTATTGATAGAGAATTTCTGTTATGTTGGTGAATAGTTTTTGTTCTTTGCTCTTTTATGGACATGAAGGAATCTAACATCCTGTTATCTACTGGAAGACTGCTAGTACAGTTCTCTTGTTTTTTCTTCAGACTGACCAAATATCTAAAATTAATTTTTTCAAAACTTACTATTAGCAAATTAGAAAATAATGGAAGAAGTACTTCATAATGTCTTTCATGCTGTGATTTGCTACAGATTTTATCTAATAAAAGCAAGTTTGTGCTTATAGTCTGAAAAGGAACAAATTATTCAAATACACTGTAATTGATGCATATGTGAAATGGAATTGTCATCACCATGTTATGTCATTGTTCCACAAGCTAATGAAAAGGCAAGGAAAGAGCTGAAATATAATAAATGGAAAAAACAAATAATGCTACTGCTTCCATATGCTGCTGATTTCCTTAAATCACGCTAGTTCAGGTGTCTGCACTGTGCTGCACCACGTTCCCAGTTCTGGAGATTTATTAGTTCAGTCATGGTGCACAAATGAGGGAGATTTAATTACACATGGAAGCACTCATGGTTTGTTTTATTACTGGAAGTAACCGACTACTTTAGAAATATTTTAAAAGATTCTTCTTGACAGTAAACTTGCTTGGAGTAGACTCAACAGACTTACTATATGTGACTACAAATTTCATGGCTCTGTTATTCTTCTTGTCACTAATTTATTTCTCAACATTCAAATATAAACAATGTTTAAAAATACAGTAGAACAAACGTTCAGCTTATTTGCAAAAACTGGAGTTGAAATGTTATTTGTGTTGTGGCATATAAGAGCTGCTTTTTGAACTGAGCTGCATTTTGAACTAAGCTGCTTCGGCGTGTTTTGTCAAATATTTAGTGAAGACAGAGCATTTACAATCTTACCTGCTTTTTAACTTTTTCACTGGTTAGGAAACACATACTCAGTAGAACACTGCTAAAATGTTTACAGGTTTATACTGTACATGGTCTGCACTCTTGCAGAGACATACGTGTGCTATATTGGGAGTAGATTATCTGGTTTGTGCTATGAATCTTACTGTGTCTAAAATATTTTGTATAATTATTTACCCTCAGGAAGGCCAAAGCACTTCAAAACGTTCAACAAACACTGGTGTCGAAAGTTGCATTGAAAAGATCCTTTCCCATAAATTTTTAAGCATTTTCTACAGACTCCTGTTTTCTCCTCCTGAAATTCTGAATTACTTTTATCATATTTTAAAAAAAATGGATTTTTCCTATCCTGGTTTAATGATGGTCAGCCAGAGGAGCCCAAAAGATGTCATTAAAAAAAAAAAGGGGCGTGTGTATAGGAGTATTTTCATAAAGATTGTTGGAGGGAGTGTTTTTATGATATTTAAAGAGTATTCAAGGATTCCTTCAGACAATTTGTGGTGAAGCCTTTCTCCATTCTTCCAACTTAAAAGTGCAGTTAGAGAGGCAGGTCTTCTTCCATCCTGTCGGACCAAGTAGAAGAGTCAGGTCTTTTCACAGGCTTTGTGATGTCATTTAGGTCAATTGGCCTAGTTCCCATGTTTTATTTAGGACAATTAGGTTTACGATGTACATGTCGAACCTTACTTTTATGAGATCCATCCCTTTACCAGTTTGGAAATCCTCAAAAAATGCTGAAGGTTTAGTTTTAGTGTTTTGCTGACTTTTTTCTACAAACCAGACTAAATAATGTTTTCCTGAGGTGAATTTGCCCATCATGGAGCCAACCTTCCTAGCTTTTTGTGCTTATATGGCTTGAACAGAGATGATATTTTCTCTTGAACAGTCTTCTGCCATGACACTTTTATATGAATGTTTATATGAATATAAACCAAAAGAAGTTTTATTTTGAGCAAATTATCATAATAGAAAAGATCTATTCAGTTTGTTTTGTGTTGTTGATTAAAATAACCTTTGTGTTCATATATGTATTTAAAAACATTTAAAAATCTGTGTCTGTTAAAATCTTGCTCTTGGCAAAATGATGAAAAGAAACATTTTTTTAATGTAAAGAACAGTACAAGCACTAAATAGAATAAATTGCATAAAAGAACAATTTTAAGTGAAATTTTTTTTTCAGTCTTCAATGGTATGTATTTCAAACAAGTTTAGGCTTTAAAGTTAACCAAGCCTCAGTACAGCCTGTGAATTTAAAAAAAAATGGTATGTCTCTCCTCCAACTCTTTACTAGCACCTTTTAAAATTAGATTCCTTGTTGAAAAAAATTAGTCCATTTTACTCTATTGAATTGTAGGCAAAGCTTTTTTCTTGTTTTTACCATTGTCAAGGCTATAGAAAACAATTTTCCTACCAGTAGGTGGAATCAGATGAAAATCTTTATTATTAAACGCAGGGTGTAGCTGTATTTTCTGATCCAGCCAAAAAAAATGATCTGAGTACCTCTGGCTTTGAAGTTCAAAAATAATAGCAGCTTTCTAAAAATATTTAGTTCATAAGAATACAAATTAGATTAATAGAAAGTAATTTTTTATATTTATAAATAGTATGACTTTCAGATGGATTCCTTACATGCACTTTTGGAGAGTACTCCTGGATAGGTTTAAAATGTTGCATGAAAAAAATTCTGTTATTAGTTAATATCTATAGCTGTTCAGTAGGCAGTTATTCTTCTGAGAAATGTTTTCATAACATTTAAGAATTAAAGTCTTCAAATTACAAATACAAGTATATGATACAAAAGGAATACGGTGCCAAAAACTTCTGAACATCTGGGTTTTATAGACACTATTTTAGAAAATAATTCTGGTCATCGTTGTAATTTTTTTGTATTAGATTTATTCTCAGACCTCTTCTAAAGAAAGTTGGCAGTATAATTTATTTTATAGGTCTTACAAGCATTCAGAAATAAAGAGGGAATAAAGGTTTCCTGGTTTCACAGTGAGTATAAAGTTTTGGCAGTGTTAACTCTTAGTTTTACATATGATTAAGTTAACAGGGTTGTCACATATATCTCTTCTGAAAAATCTGAGTTTGTGCACAAAACTCAGTCTAAGAGTGACTGATTCATACACCAGTTTATCTTCACCCAGCTGATTGAAAGAGGTATGCAATCCTTGGGAAAGGTCAAGCAGTAGAAAAAGGTTTGTCCAGCATTCTTGTAGTTGTGGCAGTTGGGGGAGAGTTGTTCAGCAAAGAGCAAGACACACTGAAGTTAGACATTACAGATTTTCCTTCTGATTCTTCCTCTGAGTAGTTTTCACTTTGGAAATGTTATTTACATACTTACTTTTTCCATAAGTTCTGTATTTGTAAACCTATAGTAGTATTATGTACTGATTTTGGGGTATAATTTGTTTTCCTCCTGGGTGTTTTGGAAAGTAAGTGAAAATATTCACCCACCCAGTACTGTAAAACTTTTCAATAAACTTCAGAAATTAGGACTTATACAGGAAAGAAAATGTTAAGGTCTTTAGTGATGGACAATGCAGATTTTCCAGCTAGTCTTTGGCAGGTGTAAAAAGTGCCATTTGGGCTTCAGTCTGGTTTTTTTTTTAATTCTGCTGAAATGGTCTCCTGCATTCTTGCCTTTCGTCCTTTACTGGTGTAATTTTATGTGCTGGAGAGTTCCCATGTATGTTCTTGGAGGAAATAATTTTTCATGGGAACGTTTTTCTCCTTTCACCGAGGAGAAGCTTTCCAGGGATAGTTTGGATCAAATCACACAGAATATTTGTGATGAAAAGCATAATTTACTGGAGCTCAAAATGCAGCTCACACTTTCTCAATGAAAGGACTGGGGTGTTTAATGTATTACAAATGCATGTCTTGGTATGGGCACAGGTTCCAAAATGCTGGAAAAACTGAAGCCCTTTGGGACAAACCTACACAGACAAATACCTAAAAGGTATGTGGGAGAAAATGTAACACCAGAGCTCTGCATCTGAGCTTTTCGGGCAGACTTGGCAAGCAGACCAAAGGGAATATGTTGGCTGTTGTCTTCTTTTTTTTCTTTTCTTTCCCAGGCTGTGTACTGTAGTACAGTTCCTTGCAGATATGTGCTCTCTCCGGTTCCATTCAGACAGAGAAGGAGAAAGCTGATGAGTTATGTATTTAAAGATTTGTAGGAAATACACGGTTTGCCTCTGTTCCATAGCACAAAGTTTCTGCTCTTTGCAATGTTGAAGAAGGTCACTGTGAAACTGAAGCTATATAATATATATCAATGACTCTTAATTAACAGGTCATATAGTCAGTCTTCTGCAGAGATGGATTGTTCTCTTTGGAAGGAAAACAAAGCTGAGTAATAGAGCACCTTCACCTTTTCCTCAAGAAAATTCTGCAGCTAGGGTCATTGTCACCTTCTCTAAAAACAGGGCACACCATCTATGACTAAACTCATATCCCTCAGGCATTTTGTAGTGGTTTGTGTACCTAAAATTCCTTGACATTATTGAGAAAACATTGCTTTTCTTCCTTGGATTGAAAGAACAACAAACCTCAAAAAAGCTGTTGTTGTGGGTTGGAGGGAACAGTGTTGTTCATATGTTGGATTCCACAGATGAATGGAATCTCTTGTAAATGCTATTAGGTCCATATGTTATGGCACTGAAAAATACAAGAAAAGTGTATTTGGCAGGAAAAGCATTTGGTTTTCATGCTGATCCTGTGCTAAGATGAAGAGAGCAAGGATGTCTTAGCTGTTTTAGTCATGTCAATATTTACCTCATGTCCTTCACATGGTATTGGAGTTCCTGATGAGAGTTTAGAAACAGCTCGGAACTGACAGCTTAAATGAATGTAGACTTCTCAGCTGCCTCCTCTGTCTTTCTGCTTTTTCTTTTTTTTGTGTGTGTGTGTCTGTGTGTGTATGTATATGCAGGGACGTGCTTCAGAATGCTGTCAGTTTAGTTAGATTGACGAGCCTACTCGTGTAAAAAAAGAGTATGTTCCAGACCATAGGGACATGATGATCTTAAATTCAACTGATAGAGAGCATTACCAGACTATACATGGAATTTAGATAGTGTTATGGTTTTCTACACAAATCCTAAGTTCCCAAAGAGGAGAGAGAATTTCATTGTTTTTCTGCCAGAAGTGCACTTAAATTGTATTTGAATAAATCTGTTAGATTGTTCTTTTGTTGGGACTGCCAAGAACAGATTGGCTGTCTTGAAGTATTTCTTTGCATAGTGGATTATGCTGCACATTAAAGAAGCTTAAAAGAAGAAAGCAGTTTCTGTGCTAGATGGTATCAGGGTTCACACTTTGGATAATGATGTTGTTGTAGGCACTTAGAATGTAAGATTTTATTATGGACACCAGGAGTTAGGAATTTTCAATTCAAATTACATCTTTTGTTCAGATGATTTGTTCTAAATTCTCAAAGAACATTTCTACAGCATTTGTGGAGTAGTAGCTAGGAAAGACTGTGAACCTCAGCAGCACACAGTATATATAGGTAAAGCTACAGATTCTAGAGCTGCTTAGCTAAATCCATTGTGTATTTTTTCAACTTTTTTTTTTCCAGTTATCTTCTTCCAAAACCATTTTGCTAAGAAATCATTAATGTCTCTTTTAAAATGTCCATATACTTGAAAATGTCAATACATTATGAACTAAATGCCCATAGATGCCTTCCAGCAAACTTCAGGTTTATCTTCGAATAAATGTCCTTGTAATTAAAAACAATTGCAACTATTTGTCTGAACTTTATCATATTCATTCATTATATTGAGTTTTTTTCATTCAGAACAATAATTGTTCCCCTACTTTACAGTGGAAGTAGAAGCTGCCACTGAGACTGGAATGAATATAGTAAAGATGAGCATGTTTCCATGCATAATCTCCCAGTAAAAGTAGGGCCACCTGTTATGCAGAAAGTGGGTTTGTTGAAATGAAGGAACAGGCTTGTCTGAGACATCCATTTTTAAAAAAATTAGCAGGTAGAACATCTATTGATGTTTCTGTCTGTTTCCAGTATAACATTTGGCTGGCCTGCTAAAGGAGAATAGCTGGATTTTGTGACTGACTTGTAGTTTCAAAACATGTGTAATAATGGTAGGGGATTTCTTTGAGGAGCAATCTGTGTTGCAAACCTCAGCATGTTTAGAAGTGTATCCAACTTGTTTTCTGTAGGAGAGATATCTTTAAATATTTTTATGATATATCTCTTTCAAGGACTCTAGATTTTGACAGATGCATTTCAGTGAGATTTAATCATGAGCAAGACAGCAGAAAGCAGTGTGTACTTCCTCTGTTATCATTCTGTGAAGAAACTCACTCATTATTGGGCATAAAATAGGCAAGAAGAGACTACAGCTATTCCTCTCACACACTACCCGTATGGACTCTCCTGCCAGCATTGTTTTACTGTTATCCTTTTGCTCAAAAGTAATTGATCCATCTCTGTCTGTAAGAAGATGTAATGAAATTGGTATACATGGAAGAGGTGTTTATCCTGTTCTTTTCATGCTTGCGAATTCCAAGGGGTTATCTTCTAGACACAAATCTGTGTGGGAACAATGAACCAAATTTTAGAACATCCTCAAGTCATCATGCCTCGTCAATCAAAAGTACTTTTTCCCTGAATATAACCACTAAAATATTTCTTCTGGCTTCCAGCACTTGAGAAAATAAACCACAAATCGGTATTATGGAATTTGGATACTAAAACACGTGTTAAAATATCAAGGCAATTCCAGAAGATCAGTTATTAAACAAATTATTTATTTTAAATAAAAGTCCTTCACATGTAGTTGTTGTATGACATTCCATTATTTTTAGAGAAAGGAAAGATTCTGTAGAAAAGTATATCATATGCATTCTAGGAAGTCTTATTCAACAAAAGCATGCATGTGAAATTGTTCTTGCTTCAGTTTTGGAAAAAACTGTATTGTAACGGCAGAGCCTACAATACTTAAAATGGTTCTAATGTGCTGATCTTTGAGGTGTTTAATGACAAGGTGTTAAGAAGTTTTATAAAATTTTTTGTATAGACTTAAGCTACTTCCTGCTATTTTTGCATTATTTGCCTAGATGGTGTTGTGTTTAAAATTGATAGTCTTGATAAATACAATTAAAACAGTTGTTATAGGAGTTTTTTTTCAGAAATCATTATATCTGTTTCCTTTGAACATAATGCTCTCTGCCATGTGCCTTTTTTATGTACTTGTTGCTGTCTGTTAATTTTCATAAGAGAATATGGAATGAAGCTATTATGTTTTAGTAATACTTAGATGTTTTGCATGCTTTTTACTTTCCCAGGATCCTAGCATGGAACTGTAGCATATCTTTTAAGAGTTTTTCTTCTGTATGTTTCTATAACTGTTAAGGAAAGTATCTTAAAGACAGTAAATGATGCCATGTTATTTAAAAAGAATCCAGAAGACATGCAACTCTCACATTTACTTCACACCTTCTGCTACTCAGTGGCTCTTCAAAACTCCTGCTAGTCAGTGGCTTTCCTGCTTTTACCTTTGTCATCATTACCTTTATCACATATGTCTTTTTTTTTCCCCTTCCATAACTTGTTATTCTCACCTATAATCTTTCTTCAATCAGTGTTTGTCCACATACCGAATTACTGAAGAGCAGTATTTGAGGGTTAACTAAATAGTAACAAGGCCCACTTCTGAGATAAAGTTACCCCGGTTACCAGATATGGAATTATTCATGTTTATTTGGGGTGTGACCCACTTTAAGGACCCTTTCTGAGGAAAGCCACGAAATACCCAATGTGCTGCAGTACTTTGATGTTGGCTCCATCATGTATCTTTAATCAGGAAAAGAATGGATTTGTAAAGCTGCATATTTCAGTTCCTGCACTAGCAAAAATTCCCCTTCATTCACTTTGTGTTTCTCTGTGACTCTCTTAAAGTAGCATACAGTTGTCCTTGGAATTTTTAGGCTTGCAAAAATGACTTGTGAACCAGGCCTTTCCTTTCTAAATTGTGCCCCCTTGTGAAGAAATACGGTGGGTCAGTAAGAAGGGACACTGCAGCATGACAGCAGAGCAGCAGTGTGTGGCAGGCTCTGCAGTGTGCTTGGGAAGTGGTTCAAGAGGACTGTAATTAGAAATAATCCTCTTCCGTTTATATAATTTGTCTCAAAGGTTTTTTCCTATTAATCTGTATATTTTCTGCAGAAATATAATTATATTAGTAGCTTAAAGGTGCAAAATCTAATGTGGGAAGAATTATTTTACTTTTACTTACAGTGAGTTCACATCATGCCAGTGACTTTATTTTTGGTATTTATAAATGCATTTTAGGATTTGCTTAATGGCTGGCATTGTAAATTAATTTTTTTCTATAAATTCATACAATACCAAGAGTCTACAGCGGTACTCTCAGATAAATTTAGCATTGCATCATTTCATTTGCAGTAATGTAAACACAAACTCCAGTAGGTCTGCAAAATGAAACATTAAATGTATCAGATTTTACTGTCTGTGTATCTGTGATCGCATTGAAATACTGATGGGGTTTTTACAAGGAGCAAATTTCCTCGGACTGTTGGGAAGTAGACTCGTAGGAGCTGCAGAGGTGAGGCAGCACCCTGTGAAAGGCAGCGACGGGATTAAGATTTGGCAACACACTTCTTTCCTGTGCAGGCTCTTGGGCAGTCTCTGCAGACGGGAATAGGCTGTCATCTTGTGTTGCTGAAAGCCAACCTACAGTTTCTGCTTGTGTTGGCTTGTTTCAATCTCTGTCCAGTTTTGTCATTTTTCCTGCCAGTTGATATGATATGGATATGGTGAAACACAGGGGAAAAAGGTATGGTTCATGTAAGATAAACTGTTAAAAAGTTTTTCCTACTGCAGGGATAATAGGAAAGCTTTCCTTCGTCAGAAAGAAGAATGTAGTTCTGGAGAAAAATATATTCTTGCTTTATTGAGCAAGATATTTCTTTCTGGAACAACTTTCTTTTCAGTCAATACTTACCCTGTAGATGTAAACAGTTAGTAATTTTGAAAAGTCTGTGTTGTTTCCTTTTTGTGTAAAATAGGCATGCTGCATGTGAATGTTTACTAGCTTATTGTGTTTAATTGATTGTAAAGCCACTTAGAGAATTTTAGCACATAAAGTTATAAAAGCCTACTTTTTTTGCTTAGTATTGGGTTCTAATATTATAAATAATGTAATTACTAATTACAGACTTCTATTTTTCTTACATTATTGTTTTGATAAAATACTTAGATGCAGTTAATGAAGTTGACATTAAACCCCCAATGAATTTCTGACTCTTACTGTGACTTGATGAAGAAATATTGCATGTACAGCAAGGATTTATAGAAAACACTTGATATTTTTTAGTAAAGTATATTGAAATCATACACAAAATATGTAAGACTTGTTTTCTTGAATATGCAGTAGAATATAAATTTAAAAAACATCTGTAGCTATCGCTTTACCCAGTGTAATCAATACAAAACTGTTCCGTTGAAATGCAGTCAGGATGACATTTGATTATTACGTGTATTTTTATAAATGCTAAAAATACTGTTTTGTCTTATTTTCCCATCATGTGCATGTGAAGCTAAAATTACACTACCCACTAGTGATGTTAGAGAATTGTTTCCTTTTCTCAAACATATGTTGTACTTTTAAATAGTCTAAAATACCTGGAAGTTGTCTTATGTTTAAATGTACTTGACTAGTCTTGCAGTAAAGCAATACGTTTCAGGAATTTAAACTGAACAGTGCTTTTGACTTGCTACAAGCAATTTATTGTGTAGGTTGGTTAATGTGGGATCCAAGTACCTACTTGTAAAAAATAACACGATCCTGTTCTGTTTTGTACATAAGCTCTGATGATTAGTAAGAGTAAGTTGTGATGGTTGCACTTAATGAACACAAACTGTATCTCTGTGACAAATTGTCTTACTCTCACTAAAATACCAGGAGCTTCACCTTTCTGCTACCTTTGTAGTTTGGTTAGCTTTACTATGTTCAAAGCAAATGACCTGGGAACATTATGAGAAAGCTTTGAGGTTTTCAGGAAAGGGTCCAAATATCCATTTCTAATTTGTGTTGCTAGAAAATCATAACACAAAGGGGAACTAAAGGTTGATACATTATAAATAATGTTAAGTCATATATAGTATGATAATGTCTGGTAGCATGAGATTGTGGGACTTAACTCTCCAAGAAACAGAAAAAATGCATAGGAAGATAAAAGTTCCTGTTTTAAAGTGTGCCCACAGTGATAAAAAAGTGATTTGTGGGTTATACAGATATTACATTTTACTAAATGACCATATTGCTAAGTAGCATGTGAATATGGGCTTTTGCTGATATATTAGTAAGTCCGGCATTAATGCCCCATAAATGAATAAAATACACAGTCAGCCAGTCAGAAGATTAAAAAAAAGAATGACTGACAAAATGGTGAATTACAGTCACACATTTGTCAAGCACATATTGAGTGTGCAGTTAGAAAAACCATTCTTAGTTTATGGAATTGTATTTGTTGCCATCCTTATTTGGTCTTACCTCTCTGTTTGTTTAGATAGGGGTCATGACTCTCAGCCAGTGTCTTTTTTGTATCAGTCATTTTAATAAAACCAAACTAGTGCCCAAGCTTTATATCTTACATTTTCATAAGTAGCTAGACCTCCATCATTGCTTCATTTTGTTTTCATGTGGTCTTTACATCTTCATAAGCAGATTTCATTGTAGAAGAATTTGTGTTAGTACAGTTTGTAAAGTAACTTGTGGAATATAAAGACTCAGTTTTAAAATAGGTTTTAGAAGTATGTGTCTCAGATGGAAATTACTTTTTTTCACCACAGGGTTGCCCTTTTCAGTGCCAGTATTACAGTAGGTTTATATATTTAATGTAGATTTGGCATTTGATGAGATTTCTGTTATAAAAAGCATATGTAAACTTTACCCTCAATGGAATAGATTGTCCTTGATGTGACTCTGAGAAAATAGGGGCCTGGAAATTATCTCTGCTTGTTTATTCGGTACTGCAGTAAAGATCCATTAGATCTATATAATCTTTATGAAGTACTGTTTTTCTGGGGTATTTTGTCCCTGATGTCTCCTCAAGTTTTTATCGTAGCACTGTTTGAACAAGTCTTCCTGCTTATTCTCAGTATGATGATGCTGTGACAAAACTGGCCTCTAAAGATCTTAAGAATGTACTTGTCAAATTGAAAGTATTTGGGACTTGAGTAAAATGTTAAGCTACTGCTAGAGTTTCATGGAAACATACAATGTTCAATGTTTTTTCATCTTTCTATGATAATTATTTAAAACAAGAGCAAACAACCATTTTTGCCTAATAGCTAACTGAAACATCCATTACAAATTTTCCTCCCTCAAGTACGTGAATAGTTTGTTATGTACATGAAAACTTGCTGCAGTTAATTCAAAACAAATCTGTGCTCAGCTCTCCCAAAGCTGTTGAAGAGCACTATTTCTCACCAAGGTGAAGCTTTTGAAGTTTAAAGAATCCTAAATTTGGCACATGTACTTATAGATAAATAAGTCAAAGTGTTTTCAGAACTGGTCTGAGAGCATGAAAGAGAAGCTTGTAATAGGAATCTAGGTTTTATCCTTCATTTTGTGAGGCTAAGCATACACACAGGTCACTTAGGCATGTAATTCATTGTAATATGATTGCAATTTATAAAAATGATTACACTGGGCAGAGTGGTTATGAATTTTGGTAAGGAAGCTGTTGTATATACAAAGTTTAGTTGAAGCTAATGCTAAAGCAAAATAAATCTCATGGATGACTAAACTCTAGTCCCTGTAACAATCCTCAGAGAATAAGGAAAGTTAATTTAAAATATTTTTGTTCGTCTGGTCTTAGGCCAGATGCCTTAAATTCTGAAAATCAAGCCTCCAGTGACATTCCCCTCCAGTGGGAAAAGAAAGAAGAACATAGACTCTGGTCCTGCAGAAACTTACTTCATCAACAATTAAAAAGTAGAATTTAAATACTGGACTAATGTATTTGTCCGTCTTCCTTGTTCAGTCACTCTACTTTTTCACTCATACTCAGTCTCTTAAAACAAACATATTTACCTTAAAAAACATGTTTTAAAATGTGATGAAGGAATCGGAACTTTTGAAAATTGCAAAAAATTACAGTATCGATTTTGTAATTTTCAGTCAAGTTAAACTGAACTGGAAATATAATTAATGAATCAATGCCCCATGTTTGGATCTTGAACTTGGCTTCCAGAGCTCCATTTGGAGACAGCATAAATTTTAACTTAATCATAGTGTTACCATCCTTTCATCATGTTAGCAGATTCGGATGATAATCAGAAACTCTTTCAGTGACAATTACTTCAGTAGATTCCCCTTTATTCCAGTATAGAGCTGTCTTAATGTAAGTATAGCTATTACTGTATATTAGGTATCTATCATCAAAGCTGTGTCATAAAATAAAAATATGATGTGCAAATGGAATGGAGGGTTTTCTGCAGGACAGTTATTTAAAGGCAGCAGCTGAACGCCCCAGTTGGAAACAAGAAAAACAGGACAAAATTTCTTTAGGTTACTGCATTGTGTATTAGTTGTTCACAATGTCTTCACATGTTTAGCTTTTCTACACTTCTAGATGCAGCACAGTCTTCCTTAGCAGCTAAAGACCAGGGAAGATGAATAGTGTTGAAGGTACTATATTCTTGATCCAAGAAACCAACATAAGTCAAATTGCTTCACTGTACCATGATGGATTATTCTGATCGCTTAGTTTTAGCCAAAATTTTTATTCTAAAAAGTTACAAGATAGCCCTTTTTTATTCCTATCTTTTTGTAGGGTTGTTATTAAATGTTCGTTGTGAACAATGAGGAATGAAGACTCACTTTTATCAGTAAATTATGATTAACCATGTAATTTAAAAGCTAAGTTCAAATTATCAATATTCTGTTGTGACTTTGGGCAAGGAATTGTGCCTTTTCTATTTCTGGGTATTTTTAAAAAAATCCTTAAATTGGAAAATGCCTCTTTATGGAACAAAGTTATTTTGTTTCATGAAATCATGTTCTGTATCCTGACCTAGAAGTCTATCAAACAATTCAGTCATGAAAACTCTGAGAATTTCCTGGCCCCTAAGTACCATCCAAAATAATCTTATAATTATTCATGTGACCCTATGAACCCAACAGCTGAAGTACAAGCAAACAAATAGGCATGGATTCAGTGTCTATAAAATTAGAAAATGAGAACTAGATTTCCTGTGCTAAGGAAAAGTTGCTCTTTTATTAGCTGTATGCCATGGGTAGGATGCATAAATTTTACAGCTGTAGTAATCTGCCTACCAATCTTTTACTGTAACATCAGTTAAACTTGGTTATAAATGAAAATATTTCAGGATACAGAAAGGTTCTGTTGCACTTTACATTTATTTAGACCTTAGGGTTCTGACTACAGATTTGAACTATAGACTGTTTCTGATAGATTTGAAAAGATCCACCTTTCAGTGTAAGTCCAGAATGTAAAGTACAATAAAATCCCATTAAGAGCCTTTTTTGATACAAATAAAAATAGTGATTGTATAATTACAAGGACAGTTTTATTACATGTACTTTGTGTCTGAGCTTTGGCACGTTTACTCTGAGCTTGAGACCTTCTTAAGCAATGCTGAGCAGTTTCTCTGCTCACAGGGATGCAGCATCACACTGTGTAAAAACAGAATTAGCCAGTTCTGTGACCTTTACCCCTTCCCACTGGCTAGCTTATGAATTTGAATTTGAGAGACACGGAATGGAACAGACTGTGTGCTCTCTGAATCAATTATGTAAGTATACATATTAACATATTTTTAAAGAACACATAAGGCCAAGGTTTGGCATAAGCAGCTATAGTGAACTTGGACAAATAGATGAGATTGTAGAAAGAGGATGAGAAACCAAATGTGTAAGGGGTGGTGAGACATGGTCTTCAATAGCCATAATTTTTAGGTTTTTCTGTTTGGTTCTAAGATGATCATGTTGACAGCAGATCTCTTAAGTGATTTTTTTCTGTACTGTATATTACCTCTAAACCTTATTGTCAGTTTATAGTTCAGGAATATGCAAGTTCATCTTTCAAAGTTGTTTAAATAATCAGTTCACATGGGTGGGAATGCAGCTATTTTTAAATGTGTGAGTTCTGTGGAAGCCTTTCCTCAAATGGGAAGAATACAGTTGATACTAAGGTACAAAGCCATACAGATTTCTGCCTGTATCTGATATGTGTCTGGAGGGGTTTTTTTTGTTGTTTTTGTTGTTTTGTTTTGTTTTTTTGAGAAAATCTAGACTTTCTATTACTTCATATACAGAATAATAGGTAAAAAAAAGACGTGGGAAGGAGGCCGTTGTGTTCCTCTGCTTTAAGTGCTTGGTATTCACCTGTTCTGAATGCAGCCATCACACATCAATATTTCAGAAATGAAAAATATGAACATGATACCTGTTTGAAACCTTCAGTGAACTAATTAAATTAATTTTTTTTCTATCTTTGAAGAAAGCAAGCTTTCAAGGATGTATTAAATAGAGTTTTCAGTGGCTTCCGTTAGAATTTCTTACCATTTCTTACTTGCATTTGGAAGATTCAGCAATCCCTTGTAATAATAGCATCCCATTACAATTTGATGCACCAAAGACCTTTCTCCTACAATGAAAGGAGGAATTTAAAATGAAAATGTTCATCTCTCTTGAATTGAAATTATTTAATCATGACACATTTCGTATTCTAACACCTAAATGGTTTGAGTGAATTATCTCAGTCTTTCTGACAGTTTTAAGCCTAATTAGCCCATTTTAGATAATGTATTAAGCTACATTAAAACTTCTGAATCAAATACTGAATCAAAAATTCAGTCTGCTAGTCATCTTCTTGTTTTAAATACTTTTTATAACACACCTGTGAAGTTTTATATGAATGCTTTTTTTTTCATCAGTAAGGTGTATCAGAAGTCATTATTAAAATATATTTTTGAAAAGTGCTTATGTGTGTGGTGCATATACTTTTATGTTAAAAACAGAGTAGGTAATTTTGAAAGCTGATAACCCAGTAAATTCCAGTCCACATGATCAGGTGTTTAAAGACATGACCCTCTTCAAACTAGTAAAACTAGCAGCTTTTCAGTAAAAAACCCCAAGGTGGGCATTAGTTAGGTGGAGATTACACAGATGTTTCTTTAAAAGAGTAATTTAATTTATTTAGTTACTAAGGCAGCATGTTGTTTGTAAATTATATTGTTGGTGAAAGTTTGGAGGAAGTAAATAAGCACTCAGAAAATAAAAAGAAGAATACTGGCTGCATGGAGAATTGACAAGGGTTGAACAGTAAACAGCCAAAAGTTATAAGTTATGAAGCACTAGAAAAAGATTAAAAAACATATTTAAAACTAGGAAGTTAGCAAGTGATCTTAGTAGTAAAATAATTAATAACTATACATTTTTTCACATACACTTTTGTACCAGCAGAGTGTAAAAAACTGACCCAGCTGAAAGTGATATTTCTGGCCTTTTCTAGCTAAGATGATAGAGGTTTCTCTCACTGCCAAGGGCATTGTTTCACATTGCTGAAAAGTGATGTGAAGAACTCCTATGTTGTATTCGGTGTCATCCTTTCATTTTCTCTGTAATCAACCTGAAATTTCAAGTGTTTATGAAAAAACTTTCAAATGACAGTTAATTAGTGCCTTTTATCAGCCTCTGTTTTTTATCTTACGTTGATTCTTCTTAGTAGTTATTTGAATCTAAAGTACAATACCTGCCATGAGAAGCAGGACTTTCTTGGGCTGGAGATACTGTTTTCAATCTGTATCCCAACTAGATCACGCTGTTTTTTCTGTCTTCTAAATCTGTGAAGTCCATCTTTCCTCTGAAAAGGGCTATTTAATGCTGTTACCTTACAGAAATGGAAAATAAGTAAGTAATAGCAACCAAGTTTTATCCAAAGTAAAAAGGATGATTTGTTGGAAGTTTGGACCTGCTGTTACAATTTCTGGTCATAAATCCAAATCTCAAATTAATTTTTTTTTAAAAAAACTGCATCATCATTTCCTGATGATAACGAATGAAAAAAATTCTCCACTAAAGACACTTGTCAGATACCAGAACTGAATAGGGATGGCTGATAATATTTCTGAAGAATGTTGAACTGTATTTAAGGATTGCCCGTGCAAGTTAGTTTGATCCTCATTAAATTCTGTTTCTGTTCTTGAAATTATCTCATCCTTAACAGGATGCAATTCATAAGAAATATTGGCTGGTGAGGTAATGCACATTCTGTAATTGCAGTCAATGCCGTAGAAAGTTCACAGAACATCACTTAATGAATATTAGTGTTTGGGCATAGCTGTGCTTGATCGCTCTTTTGGCAGCCTTCCAGCTGCCATTGACACTGATTTCCATGTTCCCAGGGTCAACTCATCTGTTTTCTGTGTGTCCTCTGCTGCTCTGTGCCACGTTGCCCAGTTACAACTTACTGTGTAGAGCTGAACACTCAACAGAACTTGCTGTTGAGTAAGTGAGCATTGTTGCTGCGTAGCCTGATACTGTTGTCTTGTGCTCTGTCCTGACCTTGTATCTACATCTTCCTCATCCTTGAAGAGAGCGCAGAAGTTGGAAAGGTTTCTGAGAGCAGACATTGCAAAAAGGATATTGGCAAGATAGCTGCTGGAAGGGCATCTACAATGTTTCTTCTAAATTGCTAGAACCTGAAGATCATTTGCAGAAAAGGAAAATATCTGTGTTTCCCACAGTGACTGTATCACTGGACGTTAGAAAAGCTGTGTGAGTATGCTGGAACAAGCATTGACTCCTATGATGAAGAGATGCCTAAAGACCTTGATTTCTTTCCTGTTATGTGTTTTTTCCTTCAGATGTGTAAGGGGACTGGACAGGCTCTAATGCATGCACCTTCTCTGCCAGTTGTATGACCCTACCCCAGGGAGGGTAACTTCTGTTTCAGTTGGGAGATTTTTTCCTGCTGTAAGGAGAAAGTGATAGTATATGCTAGGCTGTATCTTGTCACTATGTCCATTCCTCCCACCCCTCACCAGTTCCTGGGCAGTGAGGGCATAAAGTATGGTGTTTGCTTTACTCACTGCTGCAGTTGCAAATGATGCAGGGTGCTGCTGCAGCAAACAAACCTTGCTGGTTTTGCATTCTCAAAGCAGTTCCTGTTTTTCTTCTCTATAATGTCCCAGACAAAAGATGTACTACACCTGTGAGCAACATCACCCTGCACATGCCTTATAGTAAATAGCACATTTGTCAAGTACTGGGTGAAATTGTAGTGGTATTGATTACTGTGTATGTATTTTGAGGAACACTTTCTCCTTGCCTCTGCACCCTGCTCCCCAAGACAACACAAACTCCTCTTATGTTATGAAGTACACTTCGAATTATACCATGGCACTGTATCCGTTTATTTTCTAGGCATTTTTTTTTTTTAAATACAGAACAGTGTTTCGGCAGTCTAGGGATTTTTTAAGGAACTTTTCCATTACAAAAATTAGCATCTTGGCAAGCAAGTTATTACATTTAAGCACTATGTGAAAATACATAGAGAGCAAGATATGAGCAAGTTAAGATCTAGGGAACACTTCTAATGCCTGCCATTCTTTCAGTTTTTTCTGAATTGCATATATTTCACTGTGAACATGTGTTTATAGTTCCAGCTGTCTTGCTGATTAGTTGTCAAAACAGCCTTTTTCTGCTATTTATTGAGCACAAATGCAAACCTGCACCAAATGGCTGTGTTTCAGCAAAGTCTTCAGGTGGTGGTAGTTCTTATTCTCCTGTTGGTGAAGGTGCAGGCAGCCCAGGTGATAAGTGCCATTGCTGAATCTGCTGTCAGTTCTGCTTGGTGGGGCAGTTGTTGGCTTGCAAAGCCACCTGAAGGGTGATGTTCAAATACATCTCCAAAAACTGTTGAGTATGAAGAAAGGCATCATAATATGTAAGCCTTTATTTGATTGTATTTTATTTTATTTTAATCTAGGATGGCTGTTCGTACTTTGAGAATGTTGCCTGTTAGCCAAAAATGTTGGATCAGGAGATGCTGGGAGAGGATCTGTGGGAATTTGTGAATTTGATGCCAGCTTGCAAAACTGCCAGAGAGTTGTTTTCATGTTTGCCATTGGGTAAAGTGCAATAGAGCGTCATGACAAACAACACATCAGAGAAGCTTGGGAGAGGTAGTTGTCCTGGTTTCAGGTAGGGTAGAGCTTTCTTCTTAGAAAGAAGTGAGGTTTTGGATTCAGAATGAGGATGGCGTTTCATCTCCTGCCTGGCTGGACAGTCATCAGTCTCTCAGAAATTTCAGTGGTGCTACAATTTAGAAAAGCTTACAGTTGACTATTTGTATTCATCCACATAATCTGGAATAATAAGTTGGAAATGAAATTTAATTGACCACAGGTTTTGTCATAAACCTTGCCCTGCTTGTTCTTGTAAAATAGCAGCACTCAGTAAGACACATAGCCAAAAATTTCATCAGTTGTCCTGGTGTGTGCTTATTTGGCTACAGGCTGCTGAGTACCACCAAGAAGATAATGTTCTAACAGTCCAAATGTCTGGGTTTTGTACTCCAAACACTGAAAAACACTTACCAATTGTCCAGTTTCTTGAAAGGATTTCTGAAGACCTCACCTACTTGATTGCTGAAGTGAACAAAGACTTGCCAGTGAAAAGAGCTAAGAAATAGTCCTGACAGAGCAGACCTTTCAGCTGTTCACAGCATCCTCTTTGTCAAACACAGTAAAATCCCTTGGCTTTGAACAACCTGCACAACCCTTTGAGATATGGGCTCTGGCACGTCCTCTTAGGAGTGTCACATACACAGTAGGAAGACAAACATATACACTACTGTAGGAAAAACAAAAAATTCAGTGTTTATTGTATTTCAGTTCTTATAATTGGTACATAATCAGAAATTGTTACAAGACATTCATATTTTAGAAAAACCTTGAATTAAAGATTTGTACTCCAGCAATGATCTTGAAATGTCATGAACTAATCAGTGGGGGTACAATCATAACCTGAATGAGATAAAGCTGAGAAAATCCAGTGTACTTCAGAAAATTAACTATCAGCATTACCAATTTTTACATTTTTACTAATATATGCTCCAAAGTGTTACACTGGAGTACTTTTTTGGAAGACATAAAACTGAAATACTGACCAACTATGCATTAATGCCTCATTCACCCAAGTTCACCTTGCATATTAGTTTATTTCTGCCAAAGGTTTGTTTGTTTGGTTTTTTCTCATAGCAGACTGTGCTTGTATTCCATGCTATAGATCTCTGAATTAAATGGTAGAATAAATACATGTAAAAGCAATTGGAATGGTCCTTGGTCATGACTTCCAAGAGATCACTGTTAGCGCCATTAGACCAATATTAGTATTCTGAAAAATCTGCAAGGCCAAAATGAAAAATCACCATCAGAATTTCCTTATTTTAATGTAATTTTTCTTGGAACAGAACAAATTTGAAAAGAGCAGCATTTCCTGTGCTGTTAATTGTATTTAGGCTTTTATGTTCTGTAAAACCTTTGTGTTTTCAAATGAGATATTTAACTGGTCTTCAACACGTACTGTCCTGAGAGTTATTACTTGTTAATTTACCATTATTGACATTATGGCTTACAGGCAATTAAAAACCTGCAACAAATGAAGGCAGGCTGCTGTCAGCAGCCCTCCATCACAGAAATGCTCTGTAGGTGAATAGTCAGGAAGTCAGACTGAAATGTGTCATACCAACTGAACACAAGCATACACCTCTTACCTTTCAGTATTTCATCTTGATCATTCAGGAAATCTTGATAGATGTGTTTAGAGAGTGTTTGAACAGATACAGTGAAGTATTAAAACCTCATTACACCCTATTTTCTCATATTCTTACAGTGTAGTAGCAATAAGCATAATTTTTCATGACAGCTCTTTGCAATGAAGTTCTTGGATACACAAATTCTTCATTATTTTAATAAAGTTAGAGAAATTAAACCTATTTTTTAATCAGTTCATAATTTCAGTTTCTAGGTTTCAGAAGTACAGCAGCTGCTAGATGTTTGGCCATATGATAACATGCCTCCAAATTCTAAGCTAAATATCAGAGGCAGAAAAAATATGAAAAGAGAAACAAAAAAAGACTACAGTAAGAGATACACCTAAGTTTAAGTAAGAAATCACAGTAATTTTTTATGAACTGCTATATCTGATATTTCCAGTACAGCAGTACCCATGAGCTCCAGCTTCATTCTGGGAGAATGTCATAACCTGGGCAATAAGTGGCTGCAGTGTTTAGGTTTCTGCCATTTCTACACAGTAAAGCTATAATAATGTTCTGGAGAAAAAGATAATTGCAATTTGCAATTGCATGATGATTAAACAGAAAAAAAAGATGGCAAGAGAAAAATAAGGAATAGTTTCAAGGCTAGCATAAGTTGCTGGTTCTTATAGTTATTTTTAACAATATTTTTAATATCTTGGCAAAATATGTCTTTTGTCACTGTAAGAAAGTTTTATTGCCTGAAGGTTATCATAAGTTAACTTGAAGATACCATTTTAAGTTAGTAGAAGCAAAACTGAGGGGCTTTTAAAAGTAAAGTTTTGATGATTTATTGCATGCATTATTAAGAGCTGAATAATCGATTTTGTTTCCGTGCATTTTCCAAATATGGACTTGGTTGTAAAGGTACAAAGATGGAATTCTGTCTGAATGAAATCTTTATTTTAATGCTAATTTTAATTTTTGAGTTGGAGGACAATTTTCTCCTGTAGAAATCAGAAATATTGTACTTTGCAAGTAATTTTTATTTTCCTTTTGCTTCCCATTAAAATCTCCTTTAAAATGAGCAGAAAGCAAAAGTCTATTGAAGCCGTAGTATACTTTTATTGGAATACTGGTATATTAATATATGGAGCTTCCTGTTTCATCCTGTTTCTTATTTTAAAAGTGTTGTGTGTTCATTACAGAATGTTTGATATTGCAGCACTTTTAGTGTCAGATACTATCCTGAGTTTCTCGTGAGTTACTGCTTTACTGATTGTGAGTTACTGCAGTAAGTGACACATGGCAACACCAGACTGCAGATGGTTTTGAAATCTTTAATTTGATATGTTAGGCAAAAGTGAGGCTTTGTTTTTTGATGGGTAGCTTTCAGTTTAGTGCTGCATTTTACTCTTTTTGGTTCACATTCATTTTTAATTACATTAGTCATTCTTTGGTAGGGGTATGGATCAATAGGATCTGAACTCTGCCAGGATGAACTGTAAACCCTGGCTTGGAATAAACTTCTTTATCTCCCAGGCAAGATTAAGCTTCACCAATTATCTGGTGCAATCTCTCTGAAAGGTGGTTTCCCTTATCAGTTACCTGAGGATTTGTTGCTATTCTGATTGTTTCAGTTCTTTTCAGGGGCTGGTGAGTATACACATTGTAAGTCTGTATTTTTTCGTAACCTCAGCTGTGTGCAGCAGAGGTAACATGCTCAGAGCTTTAACACACCAAAACAAACAGAATTTGAAAATGTTATGTGATGTGCAAAGTCTTTGGAGAGAGCTAGTGCCCTGAAGTCTGCTTTACACTGAAGAGATTAACACCATTATTCTATGTATAATCTCTCCAGCGAAACTCTGTCGCCTATTTCTGTCAACAAACGGTTTCTTTGCTTTGGCAGCTGAAAGAAATTTTAGTTGTGTAGGCAACAGAACATGCCTTTATAAGTTGCAGAACCCAATTTTTAAAATATTTGGGATGGTAACTGCAGTTTTGAGAAGTTAAATTATATTCATTAACTAAATATTTTTTTAAACAAGCTAAAAAGACTAATTATGTCTGCTATGTGTGGCACACTCGTAGTCCAAAGGTTTACTATTTCACAGTACACCTTTTGAAAAGGTACTTGCAAATAAAAGGTCTACACATGTCTCCTCCAGGTAAGGCATGCTTTAAGAGCACGTTTTCTTTCTGAATTAAGGTGATGATCTCTCTGTACTGACAGTGTAAAGGTCCATGAAAGTGTCCGACAGCAAAGAAAAGAAGATAAAGATGCAGGTGTAATATTTCTAGAAACCTCAGACCAAACAAATTTTTGAAAATCTGCAGGGAGAGGGGAAAAAAAGATAGACGCCACAGCATTTCAGGCTGTAGTGCAGTGCATGAGTAGTGTAGAGCATCACAGAAGCTGTCTTTTAATGGAATTGAGTTATCCCCGCTCGTTCCCCGGGCGGGTAAATGGCAGTGCCGGGGCAGAAGGGGCGGGATGCCCGTGCCGGAGGCGCCTGCCCCGCTGGGTGCCCTGGGGACAGCCTGCCGCTGCCTCTGACCTGTGGTGTGCACGGGCTGTGCAAACAGTTTCTTATCGTTTGACTGAGCGCCTGTGTGCCTGCTTTGCAGGCTGTGGCTGCTGTTTCTGCCATGTTGAAGGATAGCTGTATGTTGCTTATATGTGGGAAATGCGGCAACAAGAAACAAGGTGTTGATTGAAAAAACCGTCATAAAGCCATCAGCTTGTTTCTTCTGCACATCTAAGACTGGTGGGAAACATCCTCATGAAAATTGTCACAGCACCTGTCCTGGTGACAGTTATACTGACCTTCCCCTGTGTTAATTTTTAGTTTACACTTTGTAATTAAGAAGCACAGATCATTGAAACAAATTATTAGTGATAATCAGTAAGTCAGCATACAAGAATGCAAAGAATCAAGTCTCCATATGTGTCCAAAATGAAGAGATTTCTTCCAGATTCTTGCTTGGATCATTAGACTCTTTTAAATAAGCAAACATTTCTTAGTTGCTAAGCCACAGGCTGAAGTTCATTAGCGTGTTATCACAAATATTGGAAAAAGAGTACTAAACCAATATAAGACAGGAGACCGGTGCATAGGCTGGAAGTAATACAATAAACGTGACACTGGAACATTTTGAGAGGGTTCACAGTGATTAAAACCATTTCTATTAGCAAAACCCCACCCACTCAGCAAGAAAAAGTGCCAACCCTCAGTTGATCTGTTTTTTTCTGCTACTGATATCTCTAAGATTTTCTGGAAGTACAACAGATCTAATAGTATTATAAACAATTTTGTGCATATTCTGTATTTTAAATGTTGATGAGGTATATTGATGTGGGATGTTTTTAGTCTAATGGTTATCTTTAGAATGCTTTTAAACATAGATTGAAAGCCAGAATGACTTCTTACTTAAATGTCTTGTTTGGGAGTCTAACCCAAAATCATAAAAAACCAGTTTTGGAGAAGTAGATATTGCAGGTTGTTGAACTTCACAAGAAGTTTTGGTCATTTGGAGTTGTTTTCTATTCAGTGTGTTATCCTAAGCAAATGAACTAACTGTCCATGCTTTTGCATTCTCCACAGATCTTCAGTACAGTGAGAGAAGAAGAGGAAGGAGCAGAAGATATTTTTGAATATATTCCTCATCTTCTGAGAAAGCTCCCAACATCTGTTACAGACTGTATATACAAAGGAGATGGGTTTTGTGTAAAACCATGTGTAACAGGTGCTTACTGTCAATATCGTGCCACTTTGCAGAGGACTGCACTCTCTAACTATATAACTGGTGCTTTGCTAGAAGCAACTACATCATTAGGAGCAAGAAGTGGTCTTTTAAATATCTTTGGAGGATCAACTGGAAGAACAATGCTTAAAGGTAATGAAGTTTTGGGTTTTTTTATCTCTGTCCACTTAAAGTATAGGATGAGTTGCAAAATTATTAATACTGTATAATATTCTGTAGTTTACATATATTCATCCATGAAGTCAACAGATCAAAAAGGTTTTATGTTTTCAAATATTTTCCTTTGCAGTCATTAAGTGTCATAATGAATAGCTATCTTAATTTAATAAAGTAAAAATGCAGCTAAACTGAAAAGAATCCTGTTACAAAACAAACACCTTTTGAGGTTTCTTTCTTGTGGGAATCTTTTCTGCCTGCATCCAGATTTAATGCCTAAGCCGTTGTTTTTAGGGCGTTCCTACGTGTTATATTTCTCATTCACCAAGTGCTCCTGCTCATGGGCTGACTTGGTTCAGAACTAGAGAAAGGAGTGTATGCCCTACTTGGTTATTATTGTTGTCATTATACAGGTACTTGTCAGCATAGCACTGTGTTGTGAAGCACGTACACTTCATTACTGATTTATTGTTGGTCTTCTCCTGGATTCATCATCTTTGTAGTATTGGATCATTTCAAATAACGTGGGTATTGTCTGTAAGGAAACTGCCTGTTGGAAAATGGATGTTGCATACTAAACTTCCATGCTGATCATACTAGTATGTAATAATATCCTTAGTGTGATTTAGTTTAGTCAGTTTTGGAAGTTAAACAAAGTCTTCTTTGTACAAATTCTATGCTTTAAAATATGGTTTTGCCTAGAGCAGTACTTAGGTTATTGATTAATTTTTAATTAATGCCTAGAATATTTCATAAATTACTAAAGCATTTGGAGATTTATCATCATCTGATAAACCATAACAAAAAGGATTGCCCAAAATTTTACAGGAATATGACAAAATAAGTGTAAAAATCAGTGTGGTTCCTTAACTAATGTAGATATTGACTTCATTCTTAACAGACAAATAATGGTATAGTTTATGCTCATGTATGGCTGTCTTATTTTTATCCCAAAAAGTGGTCCTTTCTTGTTGTAATTAGTTTCTCTCTATGTGAATCAAAGGGCAGAGAGAGGTGCTAAAATATTCTAAGAATAACAGGTACAGATGGCAAACTTGGAGCTTGTGAATGAATTTCAGTAGTACCTTGAGCAACATTACTAAGCTTCACATACTGACATTGTCTGTAAGAGACAGACATGAACAGTATAGTGCCAGTTTTGGTAGGGTTTTCAGTTTTATTTTGTTTGGTTTTTGTTTGTTCTGGGGAGATGAGTGCTTTAGGAAAATAAACCGGCACGTTCCTGCAACAGTTTGGAAAGCAAGCTTAGAAGAACTGAGCCATGTGCTTCAGAACTGAGTTCTGAAACTGAAGCAGCAGCAATAGTTAGCTCGGGCTCACCGAGCTGCTGGTACAGCTACATCTTTTTATGGAGCCTGAGCCAGTGAGTGCACATGTGTGCTCTGTGTACTTCATGTACCAGCACACTTTGCACTAGTTTGGGGGTATCTATGGTGACAGTATTACGTGGTGTATGTTGTTGGATTCTGAGCCAAAGGATGAGCCAAGATTTTGAACTCAGTTTGCAATTCCACTGATAGCCTGTATAGATAATAGAGACTGGATTTACTGTAGTGGTCTAGGAATGATTTACTGTGCTAGTCTCTGGTGAGGAAGAGATGTGCTGCAGCTTTAGGATATTGAAATTTTCTGAATGTGGAAGCTTCCTGTTCATTTATATTGTGATGATGTATTATATCTGAGTAATGATAAGAGTCCTCTCTAAAAACATTTATATGGAGTGTTACCTGGTGATGTGACCAAGTCATTTGCATTAGCAAGGAACCCAAGAAGAAGCCTGAAGAATTCAGAGCTCTGGTCGTCATTCTTGGGTGTGTTCCTTTTGAGAAATTCTCCTGTCCATACAGATTGATAAGAAGGTTATTTTCATCTGTCCAGCATCCTCTGCATGGCTGGATTTAACCTCAATAAGCTAACCTCGTCTAAACCTGAGAAATTTTAATTCACATCAATAACTCTGTCATCAAATGCAACGGAGGATTTATCACAGGGTACAGAATGTCATGGGAACACTTCACTCAGTAGTTGTTTGGAGGCATTGACAAGAGAACATATTGATCCTGTTGTGCTTTAATAGCTGCTGTTGTTTAACCCTGGTAGGTAGCACCTTGCTGCTGCTCACTCCCCTATAATGAGATGGGAAGAGAATCAGAAGGGTAACAGTGCAAAAATTCATTGAAAAATTCAGTTGAAGAGAGTTTAATAGATAAAGTAAAAGCTGTGTGTGCAACAAAGCAAAATAAAGAAGTCAATACCTGCAGTCAGTGTTTAGCCCTTTCTGTGAAGGTCGGGCTCTGTCACATATAACGACTTCTTGGGAAGACAGGCACTGTAACTCCAAATCAGTTGTCAACTAAAGAGTAAATATTACTGCACTTCATGCTTTTCAAGACAGTTCTTAAAAAGCTTCCAAAGCAGAAGTAAATCTGTTTAATAGAACCAGTCTATATCACGAAGTCTTGAAAAGATCTCAAAGGTTGTTGAATTTGTGTTTGGAGAACCTTTTCTGGACTAGACAGCATTCCACTACTTTTCTTCCAAAAAGTTTGCAATTTCTGGAGACAAAGTTCAGCACTCTCTTGCACAGTGTGTTTAAAGAGGACCCCATCAGTTTAATGGGGAGTGCCTTCATGATGCAAAAGGAAGACTTCTCAAAAAATTAATACTCTAGTTAAGGCATTTATGTAATATCTGCCCAGGAAATAGGGATCCTGCAAACAGCAAATCCCTAATACTAGGATAGCCTCCTGGATTTGTGTCTCCCTAGCACCAAGCACTTTGTGAGTTCTTTGTGTTCAGTCCTTCAGGGGTTACTTAGTGACCTGAGCAATGAACCTTGCAGTCACAAGCAGTCCAGCTCCAGAGAATACTTTCTAAGGTTTTGCTTGGTAGCTAAGGACCTTAAGTGCTCTGCGTCCCCAGGGCCAGGATGGTTTTGTGGGCAGATCAGCCCAGTGTTGTTAGTTCCACAGAAGGCTTCCAAACATACCAGACCTTCTAAGCCAGAATTCCCAGTCACGTGGATCTGAGACTGAGAGTTTTCAAAAACTCATGTAGGGCCTGCTGTGTAGGAGAGTCACGTCTCGGGCCCGGAGCTGGGCGCCTGCGAGCCCTGCTCTCAGATGGCTCACAGAGCTGCCCGGCTCCCGACTGAGGCACTGCGACTCTGGGCCCCGTAGCACAGGGATAGTCTCAGAGTGGACTCCCGGGAACCACAGATGCCTGGAGTTCCCACAGCTGTGAGGTCAGTGACATTCACATCCTTGTCAGCATCTTTGTTGCTACAGAGAACATAATTTTCACATATGAACACTGAAGACATTTAGGCTGCACTGCTTTAGTATCTCTGTATGTAAGTCAGGGTTTTTGGTTAGTAAAAATGTTCAGCGTGTCTTTCAATGGTATTTGGATTGAAGCCAGGTTTTTTTCCTGTAGAAAGGAAATCCTTCTTCTCAGCCTGTTCTATTTCTTACAAATTAATTGTTAGAGAAGTTTGCTCATAGTTGTGAATGGGCCAGAACTTTCACTGGAATCGTATTTGAAGGGCCAGGCATTGTCATACTTCATATGATGTTGACATTTTATGTAGAAAGTGAAAAAAGTTGTGTCTTTCTTAAAAGAGGAACTAGAGTATGTGAAAATGTCTGTACTTTACATTTGATAGAGTTATCATTTGAAAGAAATATGTACTCTTCCCTCCACCCCAATTTAATTCTGTTTGTAATCCAAGATAAAAGGAAGGAAAGTTTGAAAGAGGTGTCTGAAGATGGAGCAGACTGCAAACATTTTGTATCAGTATTGTTTTCACTTCAGCTTCTTCTAAAACGGATGAGTCTGATGCCACTCTCTATGTTATAAATTGGACTACATCTTCCAGAGAGTGCTCGACAGGACTTGTTAGACAGACAATAGCAGGTTTTGACCGAGAACATAAGGAAACTAATTTGTCATGAATGTGGAGGCAGACTGCATTGACCTTAAGAAGACGTGCTTCATTCATCCCACAGAATTTAGTGATTACCCTCTTTTTGTAATCAGACTTTGCCATCTGCAGGACTGCTCAGTAAACATGTGCCCAAGTCTCTGTGACTTTTCCCGCTGCTATTTCTTGTACCCCTTTGCACAAAGTATATTGTTACAATATTGGGAAAATTCCAGGATCCCTGAAGTTGGGGCAGTTGTCTGATATATGTCAGAGTCATGGATGATAACAAGCTTGATGTACATAGATTTCAAAAGGCCAGCATAATTTAGCTGGTGGATTGTGTGTGTGTGTATGTTTGGGTCCAAGGGTTAAGAACATCTAGAACGAGAGATAAAGCCTAACAAGCTGAAATTAACTCCTGAAAAGACAAAATGTGTCTTAGGCTGACAGTCCCTGGTAAGATGAGTCAGGCAGTGCACTATAGGAGAGGAAATCAGATACTGGAGACAGATCAGTCTGTATGTAGATAATGTAGCCTGAGGCAAGGGTGTGAGTCCGGAAACAAGGATTTCATGCCTGCTGTGTTTCCTCCAGGATGTAGGTCAGGAAGAGCAAGAACAAGTGCAGGTCATGTGGTCAGGAACAGAAAGAAGAGTGACATGGCAGGAAACACTGATCAAGGCTGAGACATCAGAAAGGAGGAGCGAGATTTTGGAGGACAGCTGTAAGTCTAGGGCCATGTGGGACCATCTGGATCTGGCTAAAATGATTGTCCCTGCAAACTAGCAGAAGGGAAAGATCACTGAGGTCACTCTCCTACACCTGCCACCCTCTGGCCAGGCCTGGTTGCAGACAGATTGGACACACCAAGGGTAGTGGGAGAAGGACTTAATGAGGATCCTTGACAACATTAATTTAACAAAAACTTCCTTCAATCCAATATGTTTAATACATTATAGGCACAAAGATTTAAGTTCTGCCAGCATAGCTTGTCTTGTCTTTACAGTCCTTTTTTCAGTGTCAGTAAGGCATATTACTGCAAGATAGACACATAATTGAACCAAGCAGTAGATTGGAGTTAACCAGTGTAAGTAATCTCATTAAAAGAATTTAAAATACTTTCATCTGTAAAATTGCACCTTTGGATAATAGGTATCATACTCCAAGTACATGTCTCTATGGGTCTGGATATCCTAACCTGTGTACAGGGCTAAGCCATTAAGAAACAGAACTGAGTTTCAGCTGATTTTATATAGATTTTGGTTCCAGTAATACCGTGTGACAGTTTTGGTGCGCTGTTGATCCTTTAACCTCTGTATCTGAGTCTCAGCTTACAGCAGTGTTTTTGTTGAGAGTCTATAGCTGTTATTTCCACTGCAAGAAAAAAAGAAAAGAGTTTAAATACATAGAATGAGTCTGTGTTGTCAGAGTTTTGTTGTGAGGAAGGTAATAAAGGACATGCTGATGTCTGGGGATGAAGGTCAAGAGAGCAGAAGTTCGTGCAAAGTGATGTTAGTTTTTAAATCAATTTTTTTTTTTTTATGACAACTACACTTCAGAAAAAAATTAAATGGGATTCTGAGTGCAGATAGTTAATCCCTGAACTGCTTGTTGTTGTTTATTATTTCAAAGATCTGAACATTTGTTTGAATGAACCTTGTAAAAGTAGTGTCCATGGGAACTTTTAAAGTGTAGAATGGAACTTTTTCAGTATGTTTATGTTAGCATGTCAGTCATAAGCAGAAAACCCCAAGGACTCAAGCAACAAGATAACTCAAAAGTCATCTCTTGAAGCTTTGGTTTTAGGAAACAAAGAGAGAAAATCAAGTTTTGTAGGATAATGCTGTTTTATTTCTCTCCAGACACAATTGTTTTGCTAAATTCTCAGAAATACTGTACAGTTTACTTAGCAGATCAGAGACATTCAGGTTTTTTTCTTTGGGTTTTCAGTTATTTGCTTTTATTACTAATGAAAAATACTTTAGTATTGACCCTATAATGATGAGAAATGTTTAATTTGAGGGTTCATTTTGTGTATTTATAGTGGGACAGAATTAATAAAATTTATATATAATAAATAAAATTAATTTTAAAGTTTTCTATTGCATCTTCATGGGCATCCTTATGCTATCATATTTAATATGAATTTTTTGAAAATCTAAGTGTCCTAGTTTCCAGCTGGAAATGAGAAACAACACTAAATTATCATTCTTCCAATTAAGAAAGAATATGCTTGTGTTGTCAATGAAAAAATAAGGGTGTGTTGGCCAGGTCCCATGGTGATTTTTCAGTAGAGATTTTTCAGACAAGACATATATTCACCGTATAAACAAAGTGTCTCTGAGTGTACGGCTCGCATTCCAGTTCTGCACAGACCTCTCTCAGACTTCCTGGGGAAATGGAGAAAGCTTTCTTGTGGCAGCATATTGGTTTTCAGTCTTGTGTACTCTAGCAAATTTCATAACTAACTTTCCAGTGATGTACTCCTGCTGCTTGTAAAAGTGGTGTAAACTGTGTGTAGACAAGGGTAAGGTTAGAATGAAGAGAAGAAGTGTTAAAAGTGCCAGAGCCAGATGCTCACTATGGGGTGAAGGCAGGGGTTTGGTTTCAACTTACTTTCTGAACATAGATGCAATCTGAAGGCTATGCTGTCTTTTTAATTCCCCCTATTTGTAATTTCTTCATGGTTAATCACATTTCTGGAAGCCTCAGGGAGGTTTTTCCTCTACTTTGCCTGTCAAAGAAACTTTTTTGGGTGGTTGCCTAAGTGATAGCCCTTTATCCCATTAAAGCTAATGCTATTGCCTTTTACTAGAGTTGTTAGTGCAGGGAGCATAATAGCTGTAAAGGTAGGGTATTTGCTAATAAAGAAACCCACATTGTGGTTTTTGTAATGCTTCAGATGAAGTTTCCTAAAACAAAGTAATTCTATTTATTACTTTTGGCCTGTTTAAACAACATTGATATAAATATAACTTGTACAAAAGCCTGAGCGTAGGGTAACTTATTTCTTAATATATTTAAAGACAAAAATCCAGCCGAATTAAAATCACTCTTGTTTATAACTCTGCTGTCAAAATCGAATGCTTTTAGTCTTAGCAGGATGTATGCTCATCCTTAATTTCTAAACTTCCTTCCATTTGAATCCTAGTGTTTCAGCTTTTATCTGGGGAGGTGGGAAACCTGACCTTTCAGCTAGCCAGCCAAATGCATGTCTTCTTCATGGCTTACACAAGGCATGTCAGTTATGCATTTTGCCACAGTTTGTAGCTTTAAACTGAGCAGCTGTTGCCTGACTGTTAGTTTGGACAAGTGCAGCGTGGAGACTTTTTGTGGTACTGGAAGTACCTGCTCTTCTGGCATTTTAGGAGGAATCTAAGATTCAATGGAAGGCACATTTGCTGGTAAGATTTGCCCTCCTGTGGCCCATAGTACTCAGTTCTAATTGCATACAGGGAGTTTTATTTCCAGGGAAGTAAACTGGGGGACAGATTTCTAATCTTTTGTTAGATCTGTAATGGCTGCATTTAATAATAGTGCTGTGAGGACACAAAACTGTTTCTCGGTGGAAAATGAAGTAAGGTTTTAATATAAGCATATGAAATAATGTTGTAACTGTGTATTTTGTATTTCAGCTTATTTGAAATGGAATGCAATATTTCAAGTAATTTAGGCAAATTGCTTTGCATTTATTTATTTCACATTGCAACTATTTCAATGTTAAATTATGTTGTGGGACATTCCTTTGTTTCTTATTCTACAAAAAATGTCTGTTACAAAATTGCTGGACAAAATATGAATTTCAGTACTTTAAAAGGTACTGGAACAAACTAGTACTAGTACTTTTTTCCTAAAGTATATAAATTACTCAAATGTTACGAGTTAGTAATACATTTTTGAATGTAAATGCACTGCTGCTTTTTTTTCTTTAGTGAGCTTTTCTTCCTGAATCTTCAGTATACAAGTTTATAATTTGCAACCAATTTTTGTTTCGTGGTTGCTTAAGGGAGTCTGATTGACATGTATGCGTAGCAGCATGTAAAAGCAATGTTTTGCTCCTAACTGGTCATAAAGAAACACCTCTACTTGCATGGTTTTTTAAAGTGGCATCTGTAACTTGAGTGAAGGTTCATAATATTCTACTCTGTGAAAGGAATGTCTTTTATGTGCTAACTCTCCCATTTCCCTAACGTGGCTGTTAGCTAAAGGCTATGACAAACATTCACCATTCAACACCCCATTGCAATAGGAAGGTTGTCTTGGTTGTCAACACCGTTCTTCTCACCTCAGTGCTTCAGAGAGCACAGAAAAAAAAGCACCCTGATATCAGGTGTATCTGTATTAATTGCAAAACAGCGGTGTTTTTGATGACTCTGTTCAGTCAGTGATAACAAATCTGAGATACCTAGAAGTATTACAAGAAAGGGAGTGAAATTTGTTTTAGTTAATTTCAACTCAGACCCTGCCTTTTGGCTGTTTTGTAATGTTTTTAGCTTTGATTTGAGGCAGAATGAGGTAAGCATTTTTCTAAAAATTCAGCTGATATGAGGATTTTTCTTAGGGCATAATTTGTTTAGCTTTTATTTAAGAGGATTCAGATTTGACATAGTTTTCAAATGTTTAAGTATTTGTTTTTGACATACTAGTTATGTATATAAAAGCATTTTTTGCTTTTTTATTTGCTACATATTTTAGTAATTCTGAAATAAGTAATTTGCCAGGAGGATTTATCAACTGCAAATTGAAAATCTTTCAAAGCAACAGCAGAAGAACTAGGATACAATTTGATCCTTAAAGTACCTTTAATTTTTTCTTGAGCTTAATTTTAAGGGCTTTGCACAACTCTACAGTAATTACATATTTTTGTCCACGTTTCCCATGGACTTAGTGTGACAGATTTCATGCACACTTTCAGCTTTCTTTGTAAGTGCTGAGATCTAGGGCGGGGATAGATCTGATGCTCTTGCATTAGGTCTCCTCTCTCCCATCCACAAACCAGAGTGGTGTCTCTTTGAGAGGGGGAAAAGAATTCTCAATCTGGAAAACTATTGCTTCAAATGCCTTTTATTATGTTACTGTTAGCTTTAGAGAAGGTTTGATCTGGAGTTGTTCACCTATATTTGCTTGTTCAAGTTTAAATTGCAAAGCTCTGCAGAGAAACACAGCAAAATGGTCCTGTGGAGAGCCAGGAGTTGGACTGAATGATCCTTGTGGATCCTTGTGGAATTCAGCATATTCTGTGAATCTCTGAAAATTTTCTTTAACATTGATATTTCCTTTTAAAAGCAGAGTAGTTACTGAAGTATCATAATCATGCATTGTTATACAATTTTTTCAAATAAATTTTTCTTCTTATGAGTTTCTAGAAGTTTCAAGCTGGAATTCAGAAGAATTCAGATTTGAAACATCATTAATCTTTGGGACTTGATTCTGAAAATAGCTATACCTAAAAAGAATGCTTTTGCCATTTTTGCTGAGAAGAGTTAGTTCTATTCCTGCATTGGTGTAGGCACTTGGCTGATGAAATGTAATTAACATTTTAGGAACTTATTTGTATTATCATACTTGAAAGCACCATGAAATAGTTTTGTTATCATTTAAGTTGAAGTGTCTTAAATTTGAAAGAAAAAAAAATGAACCTTAGAAGGTTGACCTTCGAAGAACCTTCTAACCTCAGAAGAATGACCTTACAATTTTCCTCTAGGCTTTAGGTCTTCATAATATGCAGTTCTGTAATTGCTGTGAAGTAGAAGGAATCTAATTAAACCACATGGTTCATGTCTACCTCATAGGTACAGTATTTGTGAATTTGAAACCTCCTTATAGCTACTAACAAACTTTTTAAATATGCATTGAGCACAAAAAAGAAGAGGTGCTGCTTCAGCTACTGGTTGTCTTGAGGATGGTGGTAGGAGTTGCATACAAGGTCAGTGTTTGGGAGAAAAGTCTTCAGGTATTTTCCATAACCATATTTAGAATGAATTTCTCTAAAAAAGACATCAAGGAAAAATGAAAATGTATTTCAAATTCTTGTTTGCAAAGATAGAACTAGAACTATGTCAGTAACTAGGATTTCTGTTTGCTTCCAACCCCCCAGAATACTATACTTTGTTTTGTTTGAAAGAAACAGACATCCTTCAAAAACCAAAACTTTTTTTGAACATCAAATATTGGAAAATATTTCAGAACGCTTGAGAAGGAAAAAAAGGCTTAGTGATTGCATGAATGATGATACATCAAATTTGAAAACAGGAGAGCAGTAACAGCGTGTTGTTTGGGAAAATAAGAAAGCTCATGGAATTGCAAAGCCTAATGTCAATGGAGACATTTAGCTGGTCTGACATGCTGCTAAGTTGTCTCTATTCTAAGCTCAGTAGTCAAAAGGCAACTCTGCTACTGTACTGCCTTCTGAAGAAGCCTGAGAACTGTCACCCACATGCACAGCTTTTCCCAGTGGTCATTGACACTCCAAGACAAAGAAGGGTGGCACTTCTAGTTTGAGTTTGTCTGTCATCAAGGACCAACCATTTGTTCTTGTTATACACTTTTGCTGCTGGATTTAATTATTTAAACTTTGATATATTTTCCCTGTTGGAAGGTGCTTACATATCTACTATAGTCAAGTCTTCTCTCAATTTCACTTTATTGAACTAAAGTTATGTATTTCTGATCTAAATCTCTTTCTCTGGGTCTCACTGTTCAAGCCTGGAATAATTTTAAAGCTCTATTTGCGTACTCTGTGGTTTGTCTGTGTCTTTAAAAAATACAGAAAAGATAACTGTGTATTATTGGTGTCATCCATGATCTATGCAGGGAGACCTGTTTTTGCTAGCACCGCCTATAAAAGCTCATAGAAAAAAATTTGTTTTAAGATCCCATCGTATTTCTTCAGAGCTGTTAACTTTAAAAAAGCAAAACTTCTTTTCATACACAGGATTTGCAGTTCTTATGTCTAGAATACTTCCTATTTCCAATAGCTCTATAGTGTGTACACTAACTTGACTACTTGCTTTTCTGTTCATCAGGTTTGTAAGGTAAAATGCTGAACTGCCAGGTAACAGTCCTGGAATAATCTGAGTTGGAAGGGCCTGTGCTGGTCTTAAAGACAAATGTACTTTATTTTCCCAGTTGTTTTATTTTCTTGCTATATAAAAAATATTGTTGACCCGGTTGGACCTAACTCCATTTAAAACCTTAACTGCAATATAGATAGCAGTAGCAGCACAAAGGACGGAAGGAAAGTGTTAATTTTTGCTATGTACTTTTACAGAAGGAATTAATTGCATTTGAAGTCTTCAGGTTAAGGGAAGTTTCTTAAAATCTGAGGAAGGTACGAGTTTTGAGTTTGTTTTCAGATGGTAAAATCACTAGCTTTGAAAGTTTTCCTGTTAGGAAAAGACTGCAAACACCCTTTCTAGTATAATCTGCTAAAGCTTAATGACAAGGACACAGTTCATTAGGGAGTCTTGTGACTGTTTAGAACAGCTTTTATGCAGCAAGTGTATTAATCCTGTGAAAGCCAAATGTAATAAATACTTTCATTTTTTTACGAGATAGCTAGTTTCAGCAGTATAATACGTATAGCTGTACTGTTTGCTTGAACACAATCTTGTATAAATGCATCTTTGTTAATTTACCTTATGATGCCCAAATGACATAAACTAAACAAAAACTATTATAGAAAATAGTTGCTTATATAGGTGCTTATAGCAGGGTTTAGTCTAAGCAGAACTGTAACAGTTTACTAGTGAGGTTGTAAAAAGGCTTGCAAGGATAAAGTACTTAGAGCATTTATATTTCAGGTAGGAAGAAGTAAGTAATATTGAGGCTAGTCATAGATGTTGAGTTTGTTTAGGTCTCTATTATGAAGTTAAGTTGATTTAATACTTTGTGTAGTCTATTGTTTTACTTCTTTTGGCTTCCAGACATGTGCCTGCCGTGTTCTCTGCTGTCTGCTGTATTCCACTAATCCCTCTCTGGCTTAAACTCCTGCGTCATCGAACAGATTTCAGTTCTAAGGCTAAATCACACAGGCTCCTCCACTCTGTAATTTAAAAACATATGAAAGAAACAATCAAAATCTTTTTAGCTTTGACTTTTTGGCAATTCTTATTATCATGAAGATTTTTTTTCATTAAGCTACGTAATATTTTTGCAGTCTCAGTACTACAGATTCTTTCTTGGACTTCAGAGTTTTATTAAGCATATCAGCATTTCCACTGGTAGCTCACCTGGGCATGTCTGTACTGCACAGCAGTCATGGCTCTCTCTGAAGTGGTGAGGTAGCCCATGGTGCCATTGGTCCTTCAGTCCTTGGTATAGGCACTGAAAGCATGTGACTGTGCATTTGATGTGTTCTGTGTGTCTGTGGAAGGACTTTGATTACAGTAATCTGAGTTTTGCTGTGTATTTCTCTTTTCTGCTTTAAAATGCCTCTCTGCATCCTTTGAGTTGTGCTTCTGGCACAGCCTTTGTGATTCCAGAAACCTTGCTAAGAATAGCTGGCTAGTAGCAGTACTTTCTTAAAAGAAAAACTGGCATGGTACAATACTTATATAACATCATGAACTTGACTTACTATGTTGGGAAGTTGTAAATTCATGCTAATCCCTTGTAATAATAGCATATGAATTTTCCTTAGCTTCCCATCACCTTCCTCATGAGAAAAATCAGCTTGTTAAGGATGCAGGCTTTTACAACCCTTTTGAAAATTGTAATTGGCATAATGAGGTGTTTGCATTGAAGGATACCTTTCAAAATTATCTTATAAAATTTGGAAAATGCATTCTAGAGTAAGGAATAGCTTCTTTTGTTTAATTCTGTAAACTCATAACAGAATCCTTTTCTTCACTCAGTAAATTTTGCAATGGTAATTGGACTTTGCCAAACAGGTATTGTACTACACTGGAAACTTGCATTCACATTTCAAATAAGGAAAAAATGTGAGACTAAGAGGAAGCTGCTATTCTAGGTAGAGAGATTGATTTTACTTCCTGAATTACGAGAGGAAGTAGTTTACAGAAGAAAAGAGCTGAATTACTTCCCTTATGAAAAGAAAATGCCATCATTATGGCAATAGTTTTACTTTATTCCTCTGTAGTTACAGACTTTTCTTTTTTCAGACTGGCTTCCTCAGTTGTATTTTAACCCTATAGGAAAAATGCTAATTTGACATATTGTATATTTACAATACATGTTCACCAATGAGCTTGAGAAAAGACTGTGTCTGGGGGCAGAGAAAAAGAACATAAACTAATCCACGCTAAAATAAACAATAAACATGTTTTAGGAAAGCCAATTGTGTTTTGCCTGCATGGATCCCTTTGCATATTGTGCACTGTAATTTCTATCCATGAAGCACTTTCCAGGTGAATTTGACTACCTGCACTGGCAGACTCCTCTAGAGGTTCCCACAGCTTTCATCTGTGTGTCTCCAACTGCTTGTTTCTTTGATACTGCAGAGTCTATATGTTAGAAACATCTTATGATACTACGATTTTTTTTCCTTCCTTTGCGTAACATACCTTTTGTCCTGAGAGCACTCAATCCAGGATACTAGCCCATAATACTGGATTTCTCAGAAATGGCTATTAATTACTTGGTTTGAAGATAGTCAACTTTTAATTACAACCACAAGGAAAAAAAATTAAGTTGTATGTAGAATACAGTAGTCCACGGTTGTTGGAAGGGACCTACAGATTGTATAGTCCAACTGCAATAGCTAGCCTTAATTCTTTTAAACTAAAACTTAAGAGATTGTACTTGTTTTTATCTAGGAATACACATAAGGATTACAGCAAGGGCATTAGCTGTGATTTTACCTCTGTGTTTCTGTGCAGTGTAAACAAGACACAGACCAAACGATGTTTTGTAGGCAGACACCTAAGGAGGAGCAGCACAGCTCTGGCTGTGTTGGGGTAGAGTGGAGGTAGCTGACCTCTGTGACAGTGCTCTGCAGGACATGTGAGAAGAGCCATGGGTTTGCTGCACAGCATTCCCAGTGGCTGCAGGGTACTGACTGGCCATCATCAGTTAATGACATATTCATTTTCACATCTTAAAACATCTCCCTCTCTTTTTGACCAGTTTCAGTAATACAGTTTTTAGTATGTCTTAAAATACTTTTGAGCCATTTCTTTAATAATGAAGTGTAAGTGCTGAATGGTTGTGAATTACGAGTATTAGCTTTGCCCTTCACCCTGTTATGTAATCCATCAATTTATTTCCAGTTCATAATTTTTGGCATCTTTTTCAATTAGTGTCCTTGGTTCATTCATTTATTCTTCTGTGAGAGAATCTTTTCATATTTTCCTCTAGACTGTGAATTTTGAACTAGGAGGTAGAATTACTGCAGTATTTCTTTTTAGCAACATAGAACTCACTGCTCTTACTAACTCTTTGTTAAGTATCTTCATAAATGATGGTACTGACTTTAACAGCACTTTGAAAGGCCATATTGTTCTTATTAGATTCTTACTGTTGAGCACTGCTGACACATAATTATTATTACAATAATTTTGTGGTGTTCCATTACAGGTTTTTGACTGATGCCTTAATAAATCATGCAGTTTTCTCTGCTGTGTCTTAGCGCATTTCTATGTGTATGTTCTATTTTAAATACAGATATATTTCCTGAATTTTGTTTTTGTTAAAAATCTAAAAATCTTGGATATGAAATTAAGTTATAGCTGCTGAAGTAAGTCTCCTATTCACAAAATGTTCTCATCATCAGGGAATATTCAGAGCACACAGTAGAGTCAGTAATCAAATCCTCACCAAGGCTAAGCGGCAAAGGTGTAGATTCTGTAGGTGCTTCAGTTATGTAGAGGTTGAATTTATATTATTCAAAGTGTAATATAAAATAAGTGAAAAAGTTCCTTAGCAGATCATACAAAGGTAATTTGTACACACGTGCACAATCAACAGTAACTTAGTAACAGTTAGTGATTCTATTCTCTGTCCATTTTTTGTGAAATAGTTATGTAGAGGATAGATCTCAAACAAATTAGTATAAGGAACAGATTCTATTTAGTTAACTGCTGAAAGCAGACCAGAATGATGAAAACTCTGAACTGATTGAACATTTTTCAAGTGTATTCAATTCCTTTAAAATTCTTTCACTGCTAAGCTTCAGGGCTTAAATCAGGAGCATCTACTCAAGTGTTGTTTGTGTTGTTTTTACTGGATGTGGCTTGGATTAATTTTGTTCCAATAATCACAAGAATAATAACGAAAACACCTTATGCACTGGATTTGCCTGCCCTTTGGTCTTTATGGAAAATCTGGTAGTGTTTCTCATGCACCAGATTGTATTTCCTTTGAAGATTCAAAAGGCAAGAAAAACTAGTTTTGAGTGTTGTACACTTATCAGATCTTACTTAATTCTCATGTTATTCTTTGACATAATTATACTTAAAATTAAGTTCTCAGATTGGCATCTAGTGTTCATCTTGTACCACTAATGCAAATGGCAGTTTTAGTATTTGCTTCACTTGCTATGACACTGAAGCCATAGGAAATCTTCTTACTGTTTTTACCTTGAAGGACTATATTTAATGATTCCTTTCTAAATTGAAACAGTTTTCATTTGAATACGTATTTGAACTTGGGCATTCCTGTGCAGTATTTGGGAAACTGGACCAGTTGGGAGTAGACCATTCCTCTTTGCCATCTGTCCTTGAAAGGTCACTGTCACATATGATCTGATCTTCAGGATAAGACCAAAGTAAGGAAGATGATGCTTTTTGCAAAATGTTTTTCTGAGGTTCTTGAAGCCAAAAATGAGCTTGAATTTGTGCTTGTGGTAATTTTTAAAAGTTGTGCATCAAGGTGCAAACTTCAACAGATCATTTATTAAATGCAGGGATTGCTGATGTCAGAGTCCAGTGCACTCAGGCTAGAAAGGAGAATGCCTCAAGGCTGAGGCTCTGGGACCCTGAAAATGCCTATTGTTGCAGTTTTACAGTTATTTACATAATTAATGCTATATTTTGCTGCAGCTACAGTTTGTCTAGTCTTAGAAAATTAGAAAGTTCCTAAAACAACGCCAGAAAAGAAAATACAGAAAATCAGTATCATAAGACCTTGCTTTAATGGGTACCTAACTTTATATACATCTTATTTTTAACATCCTTCTTTTCCATAGGTGTGTTTATATATATTCTCAGATTATATTTTTGTTTGCATTTTCTCCCATACTCACTGATTTATAACAGAGTTCTTTCATTCTTAAAATTGAAAAATCTTCTGTATTATATAAATGGAAAAAAAATTAAAATAAGAATAATTTTTACTGTCTTGATCAGAATACTCAAATATTGGAACCTGATTTGAGATTCTTGTGCTCTGCTTAATCACTGGATATTTCTCCATTGCAGAATTCCCTCGAAGTTGTATGTATTTTAACTTAGTTTTGAACAGCAGCTCCTACTTTGATTTTGGATATGCTTTGTATCAGTTTTGGGAGGTGAGGTTTAAACCTGGAGTTCTGTTTTAACTCAAGTAGTAACGAGTTCATTTTGCAGTGAGAATTGTTCAGTTCTTTTCCTACAACTTTCCTACTCTTTTCTTCCTAAGTAATCTCATAAATCCTCCCTTTTCACTATTTTGTTTATATAGGCTGGAATTTATCTGGTAATTTACATGTACATTTATTTAGCATTTGAACTTGACATTCCATATGCTGTGCTGTATTTATATCCAGATCTTGAAAGGTCTTGAATACAGATGCTGCCCAGAGAGCCCTCCTGCTGGTGTGCCGCTCGAGTCAAAAATCCTGTTAGTCTACCACTGCGACAGCCTTTAGGAGAAAGATTTATGAAATGTTTGTGAAAGTGGAGTATTTCTGAAATCATTCAGGAGTTTTGCAGAGGAGGGGATTCATTAGATGGGATTTCATTGCAGAACAATGAAAAACCCAAAACCACTTAAACAGCAAGTGTGGTGGTGTGGTGTTAACCTCTTTGCCACCTTTTCACATATCTGTTACGCTGTGATACAAAGGTGTAGATTGAGAAGGTCACTCATTATGGCCCAGAATCCCTTCACCCAGCCTTCCTGGTGATAGCTGCCTCTGAACCAATGAAATCTTGTGTCTGGTCTTGTACAGTGCGTGCTGCAGCATGCCACACAGCCAGACAGATGGCATGTTGGTATCAAACAGCTTTTGAGAGCTAATTTTCAACCAGACATCCACAGTCTATCTACCAAATTGTAATTAAACCTTATTCTGGCAGGTGCTCTGAGTTCAGGATATAGTTTCATGGGTTACAGCAGTAGATGAAGGTCCCCTAAAATAGCAGGTTGCAGGTGGCCCATTGCCATACATGTAGCCTGGAAGCAATAAAGCTGCTTTCTGACTAAACATGCAGATGGTGGATTTCTTCAGACTTCTGGCAGCACTGCTGATTCATCTCTCCATAATACCTATAAGTATGTCTATGTTCAGTCAAACTCTCTGTAACACAGGGTGCCCATTGTGGCTGAGGTATCTGTTTCTACCCTGTTAGCCTCAGGGTCATTTGTTATAGCACTGCCTTCAAAGCCTATTATTTCAGGTGCAGAAGAAACGTTTACAGGCTGGGGTTAACACACAAAAACCACATTGGTTGTTATGCAGATATTCTGGAGCCATTGCTAGCTGTACTTTTCTGCATGAGGATGCAGTCTCAGCTCTTTGCTAGCTGCCCTGAAAATGGAAAGGAATTGGAAAATCAGCATCAAATTGGATAAATTTTGTCCTGAGGTCTTCTGATTTTGCAAAGTCAAAATTAATGTTACGCAGCTACTTGTTGCATCTTTTTTCTTGGGAGATTACAGCCAGAAGAAAAGCCAGTGGATCTATTTATTAGGGACAGGTCTGTGATTGTTTTTATCAACTGTAGCCAGTACCAGCCAACCTGCATACAGAGAGGAAATGGTTGGTTAAGTGTGTTGACAGTATATGGTAATTCAGGGACAAGCAGCCAAGTTCTCTTGTATGCTGCAAAATATTTCCATGAATGACTCAGGCTAGTGGAGTGGTAAAAGCCCTTGGATACACTTCCAGAAATCTGAGCAGCAGTGTGGATGTAATTACACAGGGCAGTGTAGCTGTACACTTAGGGATGATGGGAGGCAGGCATGGCAGTTCAGGTGTGGTGAAATCATGGTGGTGCTTTGAATTCCTTTCATGTATTATGTCAGTGCTCATGTTTCACAGAGAATTCACAGGATATTCTGAGTTGGACGGGACCCGGAAGGATCATTGAGTCCAGCTCTTAAGAGAATGGACCATACAGGGATTGAACACATGACTTTGGTGTTATTAGCACATGCTCCAGGATAGCACATTGGGAATTAATAGTAAACATCAAACTACGTAAACTTAACTATAAAAGATAAGACCTGCCCTCTGGGCAGGCAGTGTGCCCCTGACCAGCTTGCTAGACAGACCTCAGTAGCTTGAGAGAAAATTCCTTAGATAAGAAATAATAAACAACCTTGAAAACATCAGAGAACTGACGGTACAGAGAACGGCTTCTGTGTCTTCTTCAGTGCTCGAGCTGAGAAAGAAGGGAAAGCCTCGACCTCAAACCACCTGAATGTCCTGTCTGTGGGTGATCCTAAGCTAGGTGACCCCGCAGTCGGTGGCAATTTCTACCTTTTTCCTTTTCTCTTTGTACTATAGAAACTGTTGCTTTTTTCACCTGGCCCAATGTGGTAACCTGCTGCTGCTCCCCAAGAGATCACCTTCTCCAAGATCTTGCTATTACTGTGATTGAATTAAATTCAAAACAGGCATTCTTGAACAAGCTGTGAAGTTTGCTGTTTCTGTTCCAAGGCTGAAATGTATCCTGTGCCCTCAGAATGTATCAGTAAACTTACGAGGTCTAATTAAAAAAATAATTTTGTCTACAGACCCTAGCTCATCTTCTTCAGATTGTTGCTGTCTTCTGCTTTCTGATGCTTAGGTCATAGTGAACTCCAGTTTTATTTAGTGCAAGTACCCTGTAGATCAGTGCTCCCTTGCTAATAGTAATTTCCAATGCTGATAGGCAGTTTTAAAGGGTAGCCCATATTACTAGATTTAGATATGTGGAGAGAGAACCTGTGCATCTTCATTGTTTGATTACTTGACTCATAAGCAAATTTGAAGACAAAACGGATCTGATTTCAGTGGTTTCTACAGTGAAATTAAACTTGAACTTGATCTTGTTCTGTGTCAAGCTTCCCACCAAGTTAAATGTCAGGCTCTTTAATACTGGAGTGAGTTGTTTGCAGTCAAAATTGACGGCAGTGAATTCATGTTCGTTAAGGGAGAGAGAGATATTTTTAATTAGATAAAAGAGAAACAGGAAATTAGCAAAAGCTTGTTGGTTTGGTTATTATGGTATTGAGATATGTTGCATCCAAGGGTAAGCAAAACAATGCTATCCCAGTTCTGCTGATCCGTACTGGAAGCTGGTGTTCAATTAAACTGCTGTATATTGCATAGGTGTCTTCTGCTTGGGAGAGCTTTTATGTATTTTTCCTCTTTTTTGAACAGAACAGTTCTACATTTTATATATTGACAGCTGTTCATCTGTGGCTATTTCTTAATTCTTTTTTCTGTGGTCAGTTTTTATTTTCTCACTGGACACATAATCCGTATGTTAAAGCATATGAACAATTTGGAGGATATCTGTAGCATAGCTTACTAAAAAGGCTTTTCCTATAATCCGTTTATTACACACATTATAATACCAGCAGAGAAAAATAATCCTCTAAGATTTTTTTAGATTTCCAGTTACATTAGTATAATGTCATGGAAGCAATGTCTGTTATCAAAAAACCATCTAAGTTAAAAGATGTTTTATAGGTTGAATAATTACTTTTATTCTTACAGCTATTGAAATCCATCTTTTACTTTAGTACAGTTTGTCATAATCACTAGATCTTCACCAGTAGCCTTGTAGAGAGTGAGCATGTTGTTAGTGATTATAATTTTCACTTCACTGCTTTAAAACTGTGTTTTGAATGTAGAGAGAGAATACTTTTTTTTAATCAAAGTAAATGTAGAAAGAAAAGGACCCAGAAATCAAACTAACACAGAAATCCAGTTATTGAATCTTGCAGTTCATCAAACTCCGTTGAAAGTAGATTTTCATATTCTAAGCCAGTTTACTCTTTTGAGATTGCATTTGTTTAAAAAGTGCGGTGACTTTTCCCTGGCACTCTGTATTTTACTCCCATTCTTCAAAGGATTATTCTTTTGTTAGAGAAGAGGAGATCTCTTTGTTCCCATGGACATCAGCAATGATTAAGCCAGTCCCTGAGTCCTTTGTTAAAGCTAAGCAGAGGTTATCTTGTTTTGATAAATAAAAGCAATACTTGCTATGTGAAAGATTATCTGCTTCAGCTCTTTATCAGCAGGATAAGCAAAGCAATTTCGGCTTTAGGCAACTTGCAAATGAATAGTCTGGGTCCTCATTTTCTTGTCGTATTTTTAGCATTAACTCGATGTGGTACAACACAAAAACCCAGTATCATTTACTGCAGCAGCAGCTAATTTTAGTGAGGATTGTATCATGCCTTAACTGTAAAAAAAACTACTGTGATTTTGGTCTGAAAGCAGTCCCATTCTGCAAGTTACTCTAAAGACCTGGCCATTCTTTGAAGTGCAGAAAGGTATTATCTGTTTCATGAAGAACGTAAACTGACAACAGTGGAGGATTTGTGTATGAGACTGGATAAGGAGTTGTATAGCAGAAACAGATCTGTTCCTGGAGTGAAAAATAGTAGAAGTCTGAAGCATACACACATAAAAAGATTAAAAGATAGTCCAGGAAAAAAACTAGTTTAATACAGGCAGAGAGACAGAAAAAGGAATAGACTTTCATGCAGAGTGTAAATCATGGAAGGTGGTGAAGTTGAGAATAAGGATCCTGGATTTCCTGTGATGAAACACAGAAGACTGGAATGAGGAAAGATAAAATAGCAATCTGGAGAGGCAGATTATGCCAACAACCAAGACTTGCAAAGATATGAATTATGGAAGAATTAAATATTTATAAGTGTAGAAAAAGTCAACAGAAATAAGTTATTCTACTTACTCAAATAAGTTATTTGTACTTCTTCAATATTTATAGCCATACTTTAGCTATGAGCTGTGTGCCTTCAGATTTCTGTTTAGCCTGTGTTCCTCTCCTTGGATATCAGCTGCATTTTTTGCTGCAGCAGCCTGTTCCATGGACTCTCACATTACAGAGAGAATTTACTTAAAGTTCGTGCAGCTTAATGAAAAACTGAGAAATGCTAGTTTGAAATTCAGTGGTTTTAATCAGGAAGTGTTTTATTTCTTTTCAATCTTCTTCCGAATCCAGCAGTACTAGTGGCTGCTCTTGAATTCTAGGCTTAGCTTCCATGAAAAGATTTTCTTTTTGACAACTTCATTTTGCTGCTAGAGTGAGGCTGGGTTGTGAAGATTTCATTATGAAAGATGATAATTCCATTAAAGGTAGTTTCATTAAAGGCATTCAAAATCCGTGCACTAGCTTTCTGCTGGATTTGATCAATGGAAAGTCAGTCTAGTGAAATCCAGTTCTAATGAGATATTTTTTCCTGGTGGTTTCTGGCAGTGTAGAGATATGCTTTAGAGCCAGCCTTAGCTGTGGTCACTTCGTGGTGTTGAGCCTTGTTCTTAGATGTGAAAGGTTGTACTAAATGGAGCCTGAAGGGTGATTATACTTAGGCAAAGTAATGTGCAAAGGATCATGATCAGTGCTCTAGCCTATTGCAAATTCAGTGTCAACTTTTTCCAGATTTTGAGGTCTTTGTGCATAGTGTAGGTGGTACTGTGATGGAGAAGGTGAATTGTTAAGAATGCACCTTTACACCTCATCAGCAAGCAGAGCGTTGTGAAACACCTCATCTTCACTCTTATGTTATCTCTCTTTCATCAGTCAATAGGCACTCCTTATAGATTTATATCTTCCTTTCCTGCCATATTGACAGCTATAAGGTGTTTACAACTGTACTTACCAAATAACGTTTGATTTGCAAAGCACCAGCATTGCTGTGGTGTTGCACTGTCCATACAACTGTCTGTCTGTCTCCTGTGGTCAGTGATCACCTGCAGCCGAGCCATGATCTGAGCTGTCTGGGCCAACTGTCCTTTCCTGACCTTGGTGCTTATTCCGAAGACTGGATGTTTCTGACAGCTGCAGCTTTTTATCAATTGGGATATGTTAGTTGCCTTCTGGCAGTGCATCTTCTGGTGCAGTTTTGTCTGAAAAGGATCCACTTTTTTTTTGCACTAAGACTAAACTAAAGCACAGTAAGTGAGGATGCTTGGGAGATTCACTTCAGAAGTCCATTTGTGATCTAAAATAAATGTACAGTATGGACACAACCAAGCACACTCATTTTCAGTGGTGAGACACAGGGGAGGCTGGTGCAGGCTGTACTTTCTCTGCCTTGAGTAGGAAGAGCTGTCGTGCATGCGGAATCAGTGAGGCATTGTGACTTCTAGGGAGCAAATAGGTGTTGGTGGGTGTTTGTGTCATGCCTTCCATATCATCCTTTTACTGAGATAATGCAGCTTGTGACAGTGACAGTTCAGTCCATGTATGTAAAGCATGTGTAAATACATAATCCTTCTAATATAAAATGAAAATTGTATTTTGCATTGTTTTTATTTTGGCATAAGCTTCTGTTCTGTTGCAAAGTTGAGAATAGTGCACATGAGCTTTTAGTGCTTTTTGTTACAAAACCTCTCAGAATAGTTCTGTACAGATTGAAGCAGGAAACAGAATTGAAGTCTCACGTATTGAAGCAAACATGACTGAAAGGGAGCCCAGAAGCTCACTGCACTCTACCTGTTGCCCAAACCAGCAGTGACATATCAGTGGTGTTCTTAACTGGCTTTTCCCCCTCAATCTTTCCTGCAGGTGTTCAATGACAGAGATTTCTCAGTAGCTACAGATACTGTGCAGCACGTCTTCATTATCACTGAAATTACATATGTTCCCTGATGTGTAACCAAGATACTGCTTGTTGCAAATTAAGCCCATTGCTTTTGCTTGCTAGTCTAGACAGAAACTATTTGTCTTTTTTCTTTCAAAAGTCTCTTCTATATCTGAACATTTCTCAATAGATTCTGTTAGCCCAAAGACTTTATTTAGGGCTGCTGCAATCTATAATTTGACTTTCAGTGGAATATATTAAGAAAAGCCAATTCTGTCTTTTTAACTTCCCTCTGATTAATAATAGTTTGCACAAAATGACCAAGAGTGGAAAACTCATGTAGCATATTTTTTGTTTATTATAAGGGACTGAATTTTAATCAGTCATTATGAACTTGTTTTTTTCTTTTTTAGAGAAAAGAAAGAAAATTTGCTCCCTTTATCAAATGAGAGCTTATATATATATTTTTAAAAACTGGGTAAGAGATAGATCTAGGGTGTACTTCCATTATGTGTGGAAAAAATCTCTGAAGATATTTCATGAAGCAATGCAAAAAAAAATAAACTCCTTTTTCTGAGAATGAGGAAGAGTTTGTAATATATGGCTATGAATGTTTTTACATTGAAGTAATTCTTGAAAAATTTTTCAGAGAACCCATTCTAAACTTATCTGGTAAGAAGACTCACTCACTATTTTGGAATCATTGTGTTGCTGTTTTGTGCTTCCCACACAATCTTAGAAAGCTTGCCTTCTTCCTTCTTAGGAAAAGTTTTATTTTTCAAGAGATATCACTGCTGGGATATTATAAAACTACCATAAGTGTTTTGTATTAACGGATAAAACATGCATACTCACAAATATATGCATTTCCTGAAAGGAATGAAAAATATTTTGTAGCCTTGGACATTTGGTTTCATGATGCGGCAAGCTCAGTTACAATTTATCTTAGCGCGAGTGGATTATGAAGAAAAATTCTGACCCACATGGGTTTTAAATTATCATTATACATTATTTCTTGTGGGAATAGGGTCTCAGTGCCCCAGTCAAGGCCTCAAACTGCACCGTGGTTGTTACATGGAGGCAAAGCAGAGGCACACTCTGCCAGATGACCCTTTTATTTGAGGCTCTGACAAGGCCACCGGTGCTGGAAGAAGGTGTTTGGATGTTTCTGGAAGCAAGTGCGTTTTGGCGGGTGGCTTTTAATCTAACTCTAGTGGCTCTTTATCTAGCCAACACCAGATATAAAGACACGCAGAAAAACCTCATGTAAAAGAGCATACTAAGTTGTTTAAATAGAAAGAAGGTATTTAGAATATAGTGTATTGCTGAGTAAATGAATGAACACTTGAACAAAACCAAAATACCAAGTTGTATTGCTTTTGCACAGCACAGTCCAAGAGTTAAAGGCAAAGCCTAATGAATTTTTTGTTTGCTTTGTTTCAGAACGCCAAGCGTGTACGTCCATGGCTGGCTCCAGCGTCCTTCCCTCCAGCGTGGCCGGCATCAGCAAGGAGCTGATCGAGCTGCAGCACCTCATCCAGTTCCCGGAGGAGGTTGCCAGCATTCTGACCGAGCAGGAGCAGGAGCTCTACCGCAAAGTCTTACCCATCGACTACCTCTGCTTTCTGACCAGGGATCTGGGCAGCGCCGAGTGTCAAAGCACGCTGCCGTCCCTTAAGGCATCCCTATCTGCTACTATTCTTTCTTCTCCCAATGGTGAACATAATGCTGTAGAAGATCTTGTGACAAGGTTTAATGAGGTAAAACAAAACTTTTAAATTGCTTTTCATAAGGGTTGTTACCTGATGTGTGGGTTTGTTATTTCCTTTATCTCTCAGAGCTGAGTTTAGCTGTAACAAAAAAATTTTAAAATATAAGTTTAAGATGACCAGGGATTTAGTTAAATAACTTGCACTGAATTTAATAGGTGCTATGTGACCAATTTGCTCAGTGAGGTTGGGAAACAGTGGCCTAACTTTTTCTTGCACATTGTAAAGTAAACATGAAGAAAAAAATTACAGACTTCTAATTCTTTGTATTTATACTGACAGTATGGGGTACAGTTTCAGTCAGTTTATTATTTTGTTTAGGTGCTGGAGTTCTATTTATTTGTTTTGGATTTTTGTAGACTAAGCATTATCTTAGGAGTCAGCACAGAAGTATTATAAATTGGAATTTTCTTTATTTTCTGTACTATAGCTACACTAATCTACACAATTTATTTATTTATTTAATCACTGTGTGTCTTGAGCATTGTTATACAAAGAAGTGTCACTTGACATGAAATTTTCACAAGCCAAGTGTTGAGTGCTTTAGAAAGATTTTATTTTGTTTTTAGGAAGATGGTCTTCTGACGAGTTTAATAGAAAATTGATTAAGGATTGAGAAAATGGTAAAAAAAAATCCACCCAAAACCCCAACCCAAATCAAAATCAAACCACCTAAATAAAAACTCATGTTTTAGCTGCAGAAACATGGAACAGTTGTTTCTTCTTTTTGGGGATGTGAACTATGCAATGTTAGCAGTTAGCAGTTTCTAGAATCATGGAAGTGGAATAAAGTGAAGATAAAGTTGACTTAATGCTTTTTTAGTTTGCTATCCATTGCATTCTTATGGTGGGTGAGACGAAAATCATGCAGGTATCAAAAGAACCAGCATAAAATTAAGAAAATATAGAAGAATGTGTATTAACTTCCCGTGAACTTCCTGTGTGCTGGGCAGAGAAGAATCAGTGAGTGAATATTTAGCATGTTTCAAAGTGTTCCTTATTCTTGCATGTTACTGAGATTTAGCAACTAAAATAGCATAATATATTGGCTTCTCTCACCTCATTCAGTTATGGGAACATACATAAAAGTTGCAACTGCAATTAAACAGAGCCTAAAAATAGTTGAAGTTAGCTGCAGTAGCAGTACTGGAGAAGACGCTGTGGCTGGTGTGTCTGGAGAGGACTGTAGCTCTGACCCAGCTGGAGCCCTCCTTCCTGTGGGGTTTCTCTTACTGGGGTCACCAGGCTGAGGCCAGGGAGACAGGTGCACTGGCGAAGCTGTGCCACCACCTGGTGAGGCACAGTGCCAGGGCCGTTTCTTGAGGACGTGTTGTCATCAGCTGAACGAGTTAGACCGACCATGATTGTGTTCTGACATTGAAGGGTCACAGGATTGAAAAAGAAGTAGGTCCTGAAGAAGTCTTGTCAGAAATGACTGAGTCTGTTCCATACCAGTGACAATTTTAGCATTGAAGTTGCCTTTTGATAAAATAGTCAGCATCATCTTTTAGTCTTAAGAGGCTTGTGACTTCACAGTTTTTGTTGTCTAGTGTTCCTCGTTTGGTAATGGTGCAGGATAGCTTTTACATAATTGGAATTAATTCCCAAATATTCAGTTCATGGATTCTTTGGTATTTAATGCAATACATTATTAGAAGTATAATCTGGAGTAACTTTTTAAAAACATAGATGTTATATGTTTAAATGGACTTATTGTACAATATTTACTACTTGAAATGAATCACTGTTTGCTATATGCTTTATCTTATGGTGGAGTATATCAGTTGCCATAGCTGATCATGAGTGTGAACTCTCAAAATGTCTTTGTTTATAAATGGAAAGAAAATTCTTGTACAAAGAGTCATGATTTTGTTGGCAAAACTCAGTGAGCACTTGCTGATTTTTTTGGCATTGCCTATAGAAATACTGAACTGTATTTATAATGTGGGAGCCAAAATTACTTTTAGGATGACAGGCTTCTGATACATGATGGGGAAAAACAACTCCATGTCATTGTTCTGTTGAATAACAATTATGTTATTTAGAGCATTTTTCATAAAGCAGTATACTTTTTAGTATTTTTTTTTATGACAATGCGTATTAAGGAGGAACACTTTACAATACTTGTGTAAAATGACAGTCAATCCTGAAGATTTTGGGCTACATACATTCAGTATCACCAGCTATAAATAAAACCTGTAGTCTTTAAGGTTGCATTAAGAATGTAATTGCATAATACTGGAGCCTCGGGCACACCACGTACTCATCGGTGAGACACCGCTCATACTTCATTTGCTGCTAATAATATCCAATTGATCTTAGCGTCTCGTCTGAGAAGACTACAGACCAAGCTAAAGACAGATATTCATTCCTTTTACTAAATGTAGTTAAGAGCTGATTCTGAATTAGTGGCTAGTGTGAGAGGATTAGAGTGAAATACAGTCACGTCTACCTTTACAAACTATTGGCTCTGTCTCTAAGACTGTGTACTTAATAGTAGTAGTAATACATTTTTCTGCTCTGATAGAGCTCTGACTATAAGAAGTTTAGTTTACAAGGATGTAAAACTGTAGGAAGAAACTGTTGAGATTTTGCAGAGTTAGCAGAGCCCTGGCAACTGGGAAGTTAGAAGAATGGTACCTAAGTGTGTTTTAGGACCCTAACAACTGTAACATACTTCTTTGCCATTTCTCCTTGTTTCCTACTGCGCCTTTCTCTTCTTCATTTAGTTCTTTTCAATGATTCTTGTATGACATGAGTTCACCCTGCTTCTCTAAGTGGAGTGACATGTGCTCCTTCCTCAGTGTCATACGCCACCGTTTTCCTGGGATTCTGTTTCTTTTTCTGTCTCTTTACCCCTCCAGGCTTTTGTACTTTTGTGACTGACTCCCAACCACTCTTCTCCCTGTCACCAGCAAAGCAACCACAGAGACATAAGCACAACGTACATGTTGTAAACATTTAAGTTTATGTAAACATTTAAAATTATTTCAATCATTGCTTTATATAAACATGAAAAGAGTCTCTTGTAACTTGATCTTCCTGGCTTAAGCTTCAAGTAAAAGAAAACAAATAAAACTTTAAATAAACTGAAACACTTAATTTTCCATGCTGAGGTATGTGTACAGAGCAATTGTGAGTTCTTAGATTGAAAGTTGCACCAGACTGGAAAGTCATTCAGACAGCTGACTGAAGGTAGTCCCACTTCTGAACTGAAAATGCAAAATGAAAAGTTAAATGCATAAGGTGATTTTTTGGAAAGATATGGTTGCCAAAAAAAAAGCTAAAAAGGTAAAAAGGTTTGAACAGTGTTAGTACAGCCCTGCTACTGGAGTGGGTTCATCACTCAATAAATCATTCTTAAAAACAGTAAAGTTAATTAAAATATGGTTACTTAGGACACTTATAATGTTAGTTTTATTTTTAATGGTTAAATTTTGTAAGGTTTTTTTCATTGTTCATTCAAAATACAAATTTAAACCTCACTAGCAAAACAGGGACATATTATTTTACTGAAATAATGGAATGTAAATAAATATTGCACTCTGTCTCTTAGTTCAGCATTTTTTTGCAATGCCTAAATGGGTTTGCATAATGCTTTTAAAAAGATTGTGTTTGTGCAAATATCAAACTCTTTCCAGTCCTTGTTTGGAATAGTGTTTAATCAGATTTTAAATGGTACATGTTCTCTGTAAGGTTATATAATTTCACACAAGCATGTAAAGTAAACCATCTGCTCATAAGATATGCAATTTGAAATATTCAGATTTTAAAAATGCATCTGAAAATTATTTTGCATATTATACCAAGAGCCAAAAAAATTTAATAATTAAACCTCAGTGAAATCCATGTAAAAAATTCCAGTTCTGTTTTATACACAGAACTGTGTATAAGTATATTCAAACATATTCATCAATATGCACTGACAGGTTTGTGCAGTTAGCAAGTGGAGAGGAACTCACTGCAGCCAGCTATTAGTGCTAATGCTGCATGCTGCTAGTGATTTTTAATTATTGTTTTTAAAGGGAGAAATTGGACTGTCCTGATACACTAAGAATTCTGCTTTTAAACAAAATAATGTTTTTCCCTCTTACCATAATTACCATATGATATCTGGGGAAGGTTATTTTTCATGTTCTTCAGATTTTACTCAAACTTCTTGATTTTTATCAAACAAAATTACTGAAACTAGAATGACTTGGTTAAATGGGTTATAGATTGCCATGCTTATCATTTGGATACCTTAAAAATCATCTTGTTTTGTATGCAGAGACTTTTCATACACATACCTTATTGTGTCAGTATTATAGTTTCTTGCTTTCTTGCTCCAGTGTAGGCAGTATTTAAATCAGCTACAATTTGTTATAGAAAGATACCCATGGCTAATTTATGGTAGGAGTTAAAGAAGGTATGTGCTGTAATCTTAGCCTGTGGTAAACTAGAAGATTTTGTTTTACTTGCTAGGAATGGTAATTGTTAAACTTCAGGCAGGCAGCTGTCTTTGGTAATTTCACCTCTGTAAGCTGCATCTCTCAAGTATTATGAAGTTCCTAAAAATGTAATATAAAAATAGAAGACATCATTTCTTCCATGTAGCATTACCCACTGAAGTATGTAGCTTGGGAATTGCTGCAAAAATTTTACAAACTGAAGCGCTGGCAAAATGAGTGTAAAACACTACAAATGACAAAACACTGCACATTGCAGGTGGAAATTGTTAATAATTTTGTCCCTCCATAGCACCACTACATTTACATTCTCATAAAACATAAACAATGAATTTGTTCCCATTTTTAAAAAATCACATAATACATTCTCTAGGAGCTATATAGAGGATAAAAAATGTATATACGTATACCTAATAAAAATGAATATATATATATTCATATATATATATATATGTTATCATAATCTTGAAGACTGAAATAAGAAAACGAGTGAAGAAAATCTGTGGCAAATTTAGGGATATAGTTAATAATTCAACATGCATTAATGCTGTTCCTTCCTGTGTACTACATGGAGCGAGGTTCCCATAGAGTGAATGATAAACAGTCCTGCAGGTTTTACTTGTACAGAGATTTAAGGTCATGTACCATAACTTGAGGATCAAGTTCCATCAGGAGTGTCTCTTTCATGTCCTTCATGTTTTATTAGTAAAAGCAGCTGAGCCTCAGTAATAAGCTATATCCTGCCCCTGACAAATTGGGAGATGATCTTTTGATAGATCTGACTTGAAATCAGTGGTAGTTCAATAATTAGGTAATCAAAAAGATAGATTCATTTTACGTTTTTATATTTCCCAAGTTTAAAAGTAAAAAAAAAAAAATTAACACAGAGTAAAAATACACCTTTCCCAAATGCATTATCAATAGCTAATCTGCATTTATTTTAGTCTTTGATGAAAGTAAGATAAGCTAAAAAAACTTCTAAAAATTAGTTATTGAATACAACACATTTTGGTGCAGTGGAAATAGTAGAGGTGATATAAAAAGATAATTTCAGAAAACCTGAAACTGTACAGATCTTTTTGTACTGCAAATTGTAGTACATATTTCTCTGTGTAGCTTGCATTGCCAAGACACCTGTGCGGGTCCTGTGTGCTCAGATTCAGATTTGAAGGAGACTCCTATATCTCTTAAACTTTGCAAATGAACTGCTTTCTTTGTGTCTGAACTTAATCTGGCTCAATGTTGTTAGTGCTTCTTTTAGAGCACCAGGAAATATTAGATCTTAAGCAAACATCTATTTGATTTTGTCTTGTTTAGTACTTAATATTAGTATCCAGTAATCCTGAAAGACACTCATTTTTATCCATCTGTATGAAAAGACTGATGTTATTATCAACTTGTTTAAGTGGATTGTGTGTTAATTTATTAATTTTCTTTTGTCTTAAAATCATGTGGGTTATTGTAATGAAGCCAGGATACATTTTCTCATGCTTTTCAGACTCATCAGCAGTGCAGCGGAAATCTAATTATAGGTTTGCTGTGGTGATTTCTGTTCTGAAGGGAGCTTTAAATGAGTTACATAAACAGAACTGTGTAAGTCAAGTGTGAAAAAAAAGTAAACTAAGGAAATAATGATTACTGTGTTGATACGTAGATTGTGATCTGATGTTAAAGTGCCGTCCAACACAAAAACTTAGTCCAAAAAGCTTTACTGCTCATTCTGGCAAATACTTGCAATGTATTTTGATCTCCTTGGCAAGGCTACTCCTGTGCCCTCTTTGGCTGGGATGTGCTGTGTGTGCTCAGGCACTGCCTGAGTCGTGAAGCTCTCGTGCTGCTGTCGTGACAGCTGATGGTGCTCCATCCTCAGGCCAGGTTTTCCTCGGCTCTGGTGCAGCTCGGAGGTGGCTCTGCAAGCCGGCCAAGAGGGAAGCGCTGCAAGAGGAGGTGCCGTTCTGTATCCACTCGGCTGGAGTGTCCAGAAGTCCGAGCTTGCCAGGGTGGAGCTTCCCTTTGCTCTCTTCCCCCACCAGAAAACCCTTGGGTTTAGCGACAGACAGATTATGCCGCATCAAAATACTGTCTGTGCTACTTGCTTGCCAAAGTGGAAAAAACAGGATTCTGAATTCAGCTTCCAGGTGAATTCCATAGCCACCAAGAAATAAGTACCTATGGAGTTCTCTGCTTTTCTTTGGTGTGAGGTGCACCTGGCTCAGCTGTACACGGACAGCATCTGAGAAAACCCACTTCTGAACTTCCATTTCAGTGAAAATTTGATAGGTTTGTTATTTATTGAATGCCATCTTTTCCTGATTCCCTGGAAAAATTAAAATACCAACATTTCTAAAGCAGGCATGTTCATTACTTCTCAGGAGTCATTTGTATCTTTAGGTGCTTACTTCTGTCCCCTGATTCTGCCCAGTCTGTTATATCTGCCTTTGCCTATTCTATTTTAAAATTAAAAGATTCAGACACTTTATTTTTCTTCTTGTTTAGTGAAAGATTTTTTAAATGTTTTCTACTCCTCTATTGTTGTCCTGCAAGAGGAATGAGCATGAACTTCATGGTGCCTTTTGTACCCTTCTTTTGCTCTTACATGTTACACAGTATCTCAAGGCTGCAAAGGCTCACCCATGCTGCCCTTTATAATTTTTTGTTTGTGTTTACAGATTGTAAAAGTTCATCATGCTGTTTATAGCAGTCTTAAACTCTCTATTAAATAGAATTTATGCCCTAGTTTAAAGGCTTCCTCTTAATGGAGAGTCTGAAGTCAGTTGCCTTTTTAGACATTCTCAATTTTGATACTGTTTTCTCCTAATCATTACTACTTTACTACCTTAGATTAAAATGTATCTGTTTCGAATTATATGATTCTTTAAAATTTCTAAAAGCATATTAATCAAATCATACCACATTTGGTATTTCATAGCAAACAAATATTAATTTTTTTGTGAGACTGAATGTTTAGCATTTGCTTTCCCTAACAGAGCCATTTCTGGAAAATGGGAATAATATCCAAAAATAATATATTACTTTATTCCAGCATACAAATCTGTGCCACAGATCTGACTGTTCTGTTTCACAATTTCTGATTTTTTAATGGATTTATTTTATTACCTTTTATTCTGGTTTTGCCCTCATTTGACCCCTGTGCCATGCAGTGCTCTGGTGGTTTGTATTTTCCATACCTTCATGCTCTTCAGGTATGCACTTCTTTCTTGACTGAGTTTTTATATTTTAGGAGTAGCTAACTGAACACATCAAATAAAATTTTAGTTGAATTCAGATTCTTACTCTGAGCTTCTGCAGTGGTTAGTGTGCTGCCCCTGATGCTCACAACCTATTAGAGCATCCCTATAGTCATTGTCCTCACTCCTGAGTATGTCCTCAGTGAATGAATTTCTACAGGAGTTCAGTCCTAAAAGTGTGATTTTTTTCATATAGGGAGTATGACTTTTCTTCTCATCTGGACATTTCTCATTTATTGTTCTTGATTGATGTGGGCATCAGACAGGTTAAAAAGTAACTTAGATTCTTCAAAGTCTTTGATTGTCCTCCCTCAGGAGCAGGTGGCTTGGAACACTGAGTCTGTATAGACTTGCATAAATAGAAGCCCTATATATTTTCAGTGGGGTTATTTTCCTGTTAGTACTAAGGCATTTACATTTTATTTCACATGCTTGGTTTTTAAAATAAAAGTCCATGGCCCTTGAGGGGTGAACTAGTGTTTTCTAATTTTTAAAAGCCTCTCCTCACACTGGTATTATCCGTAAACACTTGAATCCTTCAGGACCAAGGAATGGAACACAGTGTCAGTAAACAAATCACGTTTATTGCCTCCTAAGTGTTTACACAATGACAAAAAATCAAGCCTCCAGGGAGTCATATTGTAAAAAGAAACAGTTGGTTTAAATTAGGTTTCCATGTGAAATATAACTACTTTTTGTGGATGTTGTGGGAATGTAAACTGGAAAGAAAATCTGCACACTGATAAAATGAAGGGTTGATTTTTATTCGTTTAAATACAAACAGAATCATGTACTAAGTTGATTTCTGAATCTGGCATTAATTAATTACCAAAGAGAAGCTGATAGTATGAGCACACTTTGGACAACGGGATTTCTTTTTGTTTACTTCACCTGTGATCTTGCGAACAGATAATGCAGATTACCTGAAATGTTTGATGCATGTAGCAATTAGCAAAATTGCGCTTTAAATTCATCTAATTTTATGAAATTAACCAAAACAAAAAAATTTCTAATTTATCAACTTTCACTGTTCATATTGTTAACAAGGGTTATTCACTGTAGGGCTGAGATCTATAAGCCATGTTAATGAGAATTTATGCTGCAGATCTCTCCAGCAGCTTTAGAAATCAGTGCTAGCTGAAGCTGTCCGTTTTCTTCTGTGGCATCAATGCGTATTCAGAATATCTTATATTAAGATGCGGTAGTTTTTTTTTCAATAAAAGTTTTCCTAGACTAGTTAATGATTTAACTGTTGTAATGTGAATATGTCACTGTGTAAGTTGTGTTTGCAATGCATATGTGATTTGGCTATGTAAGCATGTAAGTAGAATTTTGACTGATAGCCTCCTGATGGAAGAAACCAAACAAACCCACATTATCTGTCAAGTATGCATGAATGCTCCAAGTGTCATTGCTTTGGCTGACCATACTGTCTGTTTGGTTTTACAAGGTGAGCTCATGGGTTACCTGGTTGATCCTGACTGCAGGTTCTATGGAGGAGAAACGAGAAGTCTTCTCATACTTAGTACATGTGGCAAAATGCTGCTGGAATATGGGCAACTACAATGCTGTAATGGAATTCCTGGCAGGGCTAAGGTACTGGCAATTCTTTTTTTTTTTTTAATGGCTTTTCAGTGATAGGTTACATTGCAGCTTCTGTTAAGTAAATGTCTCTAAAGAACAATGAAACTAAACAAAAATCCATGGCTAAGCCACATCATCTCATGCTGTGACTTTCTAGTAATCCCTTTTGGAAAAATGAAGCATGCTAAACCCTTTCTTTTCTCAAAATGCTCTGAAGACTCCATCAGTTTCCTGGAGCACGCTGAGTATGTTGCATTAGAAAACTTTTTTTATTTTTTTGAAAGAAATTTTAAAAATATAAAAAGAAGATGGGAAAGCAGTGGTGCTTTGTCTAATGAGCTATGACTAATGTAACTTGGGGTTGGAGTCTCCAGAACATAAGTAAAACATAATCATGGTGATGCTCTGAAAGGATCAGTCTTAACTGTAAAAAAGAAACTATCCCAAAATGGCAGAAAAACCCCAACAATATCAAACATCCAAATCTGGTTTTTAACCCCTGTGAATTACTTATACAGACTAATGTTGAGATCTCATGCTGTCATGGTCTTATGTAGAAGGACCTGCATTATCTCAAGAAGGAGAGAGTAGGGGCTGAAAGAGAGCTCATTGTGTGCTTTCCTCTGGAATGACAGGTTCATGTGGGGCCAGGGGAGCAGGAAAGCAGTGCCTTAGCACTGGCAGGTCAGAAGGCAGCAAATGGGACTGAACAGGGAAGAGTTAAGATCATGTTTCCCATCTCTTGGCTTTGACCCTGGTTGTATAACATCTTTGTGTAACAAAGCTCTAAAGTGTTTGCACTGCCATTCTTTGTGGTTTAGTACACATCTCATTGAGCTATTTGTTTATGGTTCTGGTATATAAAGCTCATTTGGAACATTCATAGGCATGGGGAGTATATTTCAGCAGAATACATCCTCAATCTCTAAGCCACGTAAGTTATGAGGGAAAATGCAAAACCAGTTAAGGGCTTAATTTTGTCTCTAATGCATCTGTGCAGCACGGAGAGAGAGGAGAGGAAGGCTAGTGCTGATGAGCAGCATTTCTGGGACAAGGATGGAAAGTGGGGTTAAAGGCAGTCTACTGTGATCCAAAGATATACTGTGAGTGTATCTTTGGATCTTTTGGTATGTCTGAGGCCCGGGGTGGGAAGAAAGGCCATATGATTACACAGACATACAGCTCAGAAGCTGAGAGAACTCCCAGAGTTCCTCACAGTCCTTGGAGCTATATCTCTTGGAAATCAGAATTTCTTTTCAGCTACAGCTTTTCACTGGTGCCTGAGAGCTTGAATGTGTTCCTGACTTCCTTATTTCTGTGAAAATAAAGAATTTATTTTGTGAGCAAATAGGGGGAAAAAATCAATTTAAATTTTTTAAAATAAATTTAATTACAACCCCCCAACTTTTGCTAGCTTTATGGATTGTTCATAATACAGCTGAAGGAATTTGTAAGAAACACTCCCATTTATCTTTATGCTGTTTCCTTAATCTTTTCTTATTTCTTTTTGGGCCCTTAGAAGCTTTAGGCAATGACACAGTAAAAATGTTAGAACGCCTGCTGCTATGTTTTATGCAGCTGGGCTTTTATTAAAATGTGAAATACTGCTCCAGTAGGTCAGACTGCTAGTTTCTCATTTTTAGTTTTGTTCTTTAATAATTCAAAGGGGGGAATATTCATAAAAATAATGGCCTTGATTTCATTCATTCATTTCTGAGCAATTATAATTTCTTCTATTACATATATGCTACAGGTGTTGGACTTGAAGGTAAAATGAGTAAACTTTTTAAATAAATGTTGTGATCTCTTCTTGCAATAGGTCAAGGAAAGTATTAAAAATGTGGCAGTTTATGGACCAGTCTGATATTGAAACCATGCGAAGTCTGAAGGATGCTATGGCACAGCATGAGTCATCATCTGAATACAGGAAAGTGGTCAACCGGGCACTCAATATTCCAGGCTGTAAAGTTGTTCCTTTCTGTGGTGTATTTTTAAAAGAGCTCTGTGAAGTTTTGGATGGAGCATCAAGCCTCATCAGACTCTGCCCACGATATAACTCCCAGGATGAAACATTAGAGGTAAATGAGATGAATATTCTAAGGTGGTTTATTTTATAATCTTACACAAAGGCATCATCCAATTAAAGTTTTCTAAACCAGACTGTTGCTAGACTGGTCAGTTACATGGAACTCAATTTAATTCCCATAGTTCCTTAGCAATTTAGATTTGGTTGTTTCTACCTAGTTCAATATCAGAGTACTGAGAAATCAGCGTTAGTAATAAAGGATCTTCTTTATGCTTTGGATTAAGTAAGTATGTAAAGCCCAAAATCTGTAATTATTTTCTGCTAAATACTCTGACCTTCCACTTAATTCACTGGGAATTGGAAGTTTTCAGTTCCTTAAAAACAGAATTTAGAAGCTCAGCAGATCAAGCTTTTCCTCTATGGAAAAGAAACAATGGAAAGAAACAGATATTTTGAGTTTTATTATTGTAGCTTTAAAAGAAAAATGCCCCTGTTAGATGAAAAGTTAGACTGAGGCTTTTTTAAAGTTTTCAGGAGCTACTTTAGCTTGTGTTACTTGATTTATGAAATGATTTGGTCTGTTTTGGGTTGCAAGTAGGCACAAAATCCCATGGGAAGCATGTAGGAAATATGCACTAAATATTCTTCATAGTAAAAATTTCTACAGTGAGAAGTAGATGACACAATGTTCCATTTGTAACTATACTAATCTTTTAGATATCTCTACAGTTTGTTTCAGATTACAGTGGACAAGATAATTTCTTACAACGAGTAGGCCAAGATGGTTTAAATAATCCAGAAAAAGAATCAACTACAAACAATATCTTTCAAACTATTCGGAGCTGCAATCGCAGTTTGGAGTCAGAAGAGGGTGAAGATAATGTTAGTGAAGGGAGTGATTCAAGGAAAAACTCTTTGAAGGACAAAAACCGGTACCAGTAGGTCTTATTTTATTTTCTATCATCACATGTGTATGTCATAGTTTTAGTCTTTGATTTTCTTTTACCGAGAAAATTTATTTTATCTTCTCTTGTATTTGTCCATTTCCAATTCAGAACTTTTCTCCCTTGATACTCAACTGCTTGGAAACTCTCTGTACAGCTATATTTTCCCTCATGATGTAATTACTTCCTCTCATGATAAGGGTAAATCCTTTTTGTCTTACACAGTGAGCTTTAAAAATCCACAGTTACAATTACAATTTTGATCTCTAGTGACAGGAATAGCACCAGGACATGTTTGTTATCAGAGCTGAGAACATTATATTCTGCATGCTCAGGCAGTGTTCTGGCCCCTTCAGAAAAAGGTTATTTATTATCCTTCAAAAGACTTCTTCTTTTAAGGACATGTTAGGTTGCGGGGTTTCAGTTTTGTCCAGAAAATATTCATGTGTGAGTAGACATTTTGAATTTTCAGATTGCTGTAGTCCTGCTATTTTGCAAAGAAGTTTAGTTCATTGTGCCCTGTGTAAAAAAAGCCCAGTGTTCAGTAATCTGATTTTACTTTGAAGACCACTCTTGAAGACTCTACTAGTCACCAGCAGGAAATACAGCAAATGCAAAGTTGAGGAAATCATATGATCTTCTAAAGTGTTGCTTTTCAGAAAAGTTTCATTGCAAAGCCCATGTAGACATAGGTGGGTCAGGTCAACTTTCAGCTAACTATGTTAGACTAACTTCAAATTAAGTAACAGAACTGTACTGCTCTGAGGTGAAATACTGTAAAATTACATGAGGGCTTGCATAAAAAAAACATGCTTAAGTCGCTGCTTGAGTTATTTTACTGATACTGTGTGTCAGAAATATCAGTATGTTCAGAACTTATTTCAGCTACTTAAATATTACATCTAATAAGTGACTGCCTGAGAGGCAGCTACTATCTTCCTGTTTAAAATGCATTTATTTCATTAACATGTAATTCTAAATTTCATTTCAAATAAATAATCATTATTTCCTGAAAGAATGGTTTCTAATAGAATTATTCACATCTGGCTTTAGTTTCTTCTGGGAAGTGGTACACTAGATTAAGCCAAGAAAGACAGACCCACTTCTCTGCCCACATATGTTATCTCATGACTTACTTCAGTCCTACTGCTTTCTTCCAGGAATTATTTTTTGTTAATTAATATGCTTTAAAATCAACTTGCAAATCACAGTTCAAATGGCGAATAAGCTAGGCATTATAAACATTTCACTTGGATGAACAAAATAGAAATTAAACAGAGTTCCTTTTCTTATGTGTTTATGAAATAATTTCTTGGTAAATTATGTATGCTTTATTCATAAATATAATCTAGTAAGTTGCATTCTAAACTGAAGCAGAATCTGAAATGAAAATTTAAAATTTAAATGAACAAAGTTGCAGATAGATAATTAAAGTTATGTTTCCTGGTTCAAGCTACTAACTACTCAGTTGTGAGTATCTGTACTTCTGATGGAGTAAATACTGATTTTAACAGTAAAATACTTGTAGGAGAATACTTCTGAATGTTCTGATTTAACTCAGTATCTCACAGGCTTTGGAAATTCCTTGTTCCCTTGCCATGTCTGTTCTGGGTGTGCAGAGAGCTGGGTGAGGCACAGGAGCAAACTGCTATGGAGGCAGAAGGGCCATGTTCTGTTGTACTTGTATGGAGGCTGTGTTTAGTTTATTTTGATTGCTATGAACAGCTAAAGGGTTCTAAGGAAGAAATTAAGTCCTCTTTCTTGTGAGACCTGTCATATTTGCTTACAGTGTTATAAAATACAAATTATATCATAATTGTGCATTAGCTGATAATTGTAGTGTTTTGCTCATAAAAGCAGAAAAACACACTGCATAACATGTTTCTCATTACTTTATAATTGTAAGAAAGATTTTCAATTAGTTTTTCTTTTGATTATTTGGATTAGTATTGTGGAACATGAATGCACCAAAGCTGGTAGGTTAATTTGATTTGAAGAAAATGAAAGGCATCTAATAGAATCAGTGGGCAGTGGGAATAATTACTTTCCTAGTTGCATTAGCAAATAAGCTCTATCACTTTGTAGTCAGTGACCCATCTAATCGCCCTGGATTTCTGTACATGCCTGATAAATATCAAACATTAATCTTTCTTAGAACTCTATTCTGACAATTAGTAAATTAAAAAAATAAAGGTAGGTGGGAAAATAAAAAAAAAAAAAAAACAAACAAATCTGAAATAGAGTTTTTACAGAATTGTTAATTGTACTCAATTGTTAATTATTGGGTGACCTGTGAAGATACTCCTGACTTTGAATCATTGCTTCATTAGCCTGATCTTATCGTCACTTTTAAGCTTTTCTAATTACAGTAAATAACATATAAAATAATAGGGGAAACCCTCCATTTTTCTTCTTTTTGTATACCTTGCAATTTTCTCCTCTAAGCTGCAATCTGTGTCACTGTTTACTTTATCTGTTCATTTCTTTGCCTCTCAGTGCAGCACATGTAAAGAAAGCCCCTGGTCCAGCCCAGGCTCTGTAAGTGCTCTCAGGAATTGGCAGCAGCGTTGCTTTTGGCAGCTCGTGTCAGAGGCTCCATTTCTGTGTGTGCTTACACATGTGTGCTTGGTTTACCTGCTTCTTGTACATTTTAATCTGCAGCATGCCACATCTGACACATGTAAACAAAATTTACATGTGTCCGGTAAGACTCTGGTAGGACAATTTGTATCAGCTCAGTTAAAACATAAGACCTTCATTTGCAGGAATATTTCTTAAAAAAGCAAAGCTACACTTAAGACTGATGTAGTTATTTGGTCAGTCCCTTCACCACTAGCAGTAAAACCTCAACCTGTTTGCCACTTTTTCATAAATTTGGTGAAGAAACAGAGATCTCAGCAATTAATAATTCCATAGAGGAATCATTGCTGTATGGAATAAGGGAAAAATTCAGATTAATTTGTCATCCAGGTAGAGGAGAGTTTAGGGAAAAGGTGATGGTCATCTGTGCTGCTTAGTGCTGCGGGAGATGGCGTATGTATGTTGGAAACATAACATGAGTCATTTTTGGCTTAGTTGGTAGGTAAGGAGCAGGAACTGGGAGTACTATGGTGGTAGGAAGGGGAAGCAAAGAGGGTATCAGGACAAGATGTCTTAAAGGATATGTAGAAGAAGATGGTTTGGATTTTATTGCCTGGATAGCCTTAGGAAGATGTGCTTCAGTAGTTCCGTTGTACACAGAACAGTTTGTCCTTTTTTATTTTCATTGAAGTACCCAAATATTGAACATTTGTGCATTCATACATGTTAGAAGCTTCTGCAGGGGAGACATTTCGTTTAAGCCACCTCTTCTATTAGCTCAGTATTGTTGCTCTGTATCTACTGTTTCTAATTTTGGCAAAATATTTCAGAAATTTTGGTTGCTGCATACAAGTTTTATGTTAATATTTTCCTAAAGTAAAATAAAATTTCTTATAGAAAGTATCTGATAAAATTCTTTGTGCGTTCTTAGGAGGAAGGTATGTATTTTAACCAGTATTTTGCTAGTGTTAATCAGAGTATTATATAATGTGAAAGGTCTGCACATTAAATCAGTAATAGTACAGAGATTAGAAGCCCTGTCTGAAATGCACTACATGCTGCTCACAGTTTCCACACATGGCACTTAATATTTCAGCTGAAGCAATCTTACACAGCGGAGTTAGAAACTGGAATCACTTGGCTTTAAGAACCAATCAGACACTTTTTATTATTAATGCAAAGTTTGGAAAGTTCTAGGAAAATACAGTCATATTGTTTCAGGAGTTATAAGTAATTGTAGCAGCATCTCTTAATTGATGCAAAATTGCAATAACATAAATTGTAATACTTAAAAAACTATACAAGTTCCTATAAGTCTCAATCATATAGTGATGATAGTATTCCATCTGTTTTAACTACAGCAGAAGACATAGTCATCAAACATAGCATAAATCAGCACATGTATCACTAAATATAAATCTCTCATCTTTGCTCACATGCAGATTTCTCATCGGAGATCTTTCAGATTCTGAAAGTGACATATTCGAGCAGTTGAAAGAATGGGACACAAGCACAACAGAAGAGCAACAAAAGGCTTTCTGCCATGGGATAGAACTCATTCCCTGGTACGTGTTGTCCATCAGGGCTGACGTCCATCAGTTCATGCAGCAAGGGGCAACCGTCATTCATTATGACCACGAGACACATCTCTCAGCGCGTTGCTTTCTCCGGCTCCAGCCTGACAATAGTACTTTGACTTGGACAAAGCCCACCACCGTTTGCCCTGCAAATGCTAAGGCAAAACTGAGTGTGCTGGGCAATACTGCTGAGCTTGGTAAAAACCAGTTTCTTGGTAATACTGGACTGGTGGAAGGCTTTTTGGACTTGTTTTCAGCCAAGGCTGTATATATGGGACACTCGGGCATTGATATGCACACTGTGTGTGTTCAAAATAAACTTTGCAGTATGTCCCTTGAAGAAAATGGTATAACACTGCTTTATGGACTTCAGACTACTGATAATAAGTTACTGCACTTTGTTGCTCCAAAATACACCGCCAGAATGCTGTATGATGGATTGCTGGAATTGACTAAAGCTGTAAGAAAAATGAGGAGATTCCCTGATCAAAGACTTCAGTGGCTACGGAAACAGTATGTCAGCCTTTACCAGGTAAAAGATGCTGTGATCCTCTATAAAAATTTTCAAGTATATCAATAGATGAATGTAATGCAATTAGTTTCTGTCGTAAGTAAGACTAGATAAAAGAATAACACTGAATCTCCAACTTTGTAACATGACTTAAACAGCAAGATCTGATTCTCCATGCAAGGTTGTATCAAGCCTTGAAAGTTTTCAATGCACTGAGGTTAGTTTTTTTTTTTCTAACAAAGCTCTTCATGTGTTTGGAGTTTTGGAATAAGTATTTTATTAAAGAGAAAAGCAATGACTATACTTAAAAAGGGCACTAAAATAATGAGTGATAGTAGTGTAGGGCCAAAAACATCCCCAAAGCAGCAAACAAAATAGCCCCGGGGAATTCACTCAGTAATTAAAAATTGCCTCCTCTTGATATTTCTTCTTTCATTGGTTCCCCAGAGATGTCTATATTATTGCTTTGAAAGTGTGTCCTTATTCTCCTTGTTTTGTTAATGCTGAGAATCTTTGTAGGAGGATGGAAGGTTTGAAGGCCCAACCTTGGCTCAGGCTATTGAGCTGTTTGGAGGCAGACGATGGAGTGCAAGAAGCACAGGCACGGGATCTCTCACCAAAAGCACTGAGAAGCCCAATGTGCAGAGAAACAACACTCTGGGAATCAGCACAGCTAAGAAAAAGAAGAAAATACTCATCAGGGTAGAATATTTTGTTATTCGTGTGTTTTGTTTCCTTCTTGCAGTCACTATGTAGCTGTGTTCTGAACCAGAGAAAAGAAGTTAGATGATGATTTTAAAACTGTTTACTGTAGTTTCAGGTTTGAGGATTATTGTTTTCCAATAGTTTGCTCTTTTCTCATTCTTGCAGCATTCTTAGAACGTGTAGGTGCCAGGGCTAGCAGAGTGGGACAGAATCTTCTTACAACCTTTAGGTGCTACCTCAGTGTAAAGATAAAATACTGGTGGTGATAAAAGTCTTAACATGCGAAGTGGTGTCTGGAGGTTGGTGTAATTTTTTTTTTAACCTTTTTGTTTTCATGTTTCAAAAGTCACTACCATAGTTATTCCACATCTCATTAGCATCCGTTTTATCTCGTGTGGGTGATGGAAACATGACCTAGTCTTGCAGTCTCCTCTCCTTTCCTGGACAAAACTGCTTTCAACAGTAGGCAGGAGAGAGGAAAATGCAGGACTAGCACCTCTACGCTACCCACATTTTCTAGTGGGCAGGTAGAAAAATTCTCAAATGACAAGATCCACCCTCTTTAGGGCTCCAGTGCACCAGTGAAATAGTGTACAACCAGCTGCAACATTCTAGAGAGGCACAATCATTGTCATCTTCTGTGTGATGTCAAACTGAGGTAACACCTTATGGTCCCACATTTGACTATGTGTCTGTTCAAGTTGTCTCTTTTCTACTGGTACTGGCCTCACAGGAGTCTGTTTCATAAGGAATAGCTGATTTATCTCATGGATTTGTTACAGATTGTACTGAAATGAAATGGAAATAGTGGGTTTGGGACGTTTATTATGGTGCTCATTATTTCTAGGGTGAAAGTGGAGAGGCCACTGATGATGAAATGGCAACTCGAAAGGCAAAAAGCTGTAAGGAGTGTCGTAATAGAAGTGGTTCAGATCCTCAAGATATAGATGAACAGGAAGAACCAGGTAAATGTATTGCTTCAGTACTTTAAAATCGGTCAGGGTTTTGCTGAAAGCCTTTTTTTGCAAACGTTTTTGTAGTGTTAAACTTTTAAAGCTACTTTTACAGTTGAAAGTGCAAATCTGTGAACTCTGAAATTAATTTCTTTAGTTGTTCATGATTGTTCTTTCATTTAGTTTCAGTAGCATTCCCTTTCTATTCAGATAAAATAGCTTTGTAAGTGTCATTCAATATGTAATTTTTTGACTGGGACAAACTGGGACAAGTCTAGAATCCTGCTAGTGTCTACTATTTTTTAATGAATTCTCATAAAGGTCTCCTGGACAAAAGCATTTTTTTTGGGCCAGATGTTGTAACTGTGATGAAAACTTTGGTTTTCTTCTTAGATCAAAACATTATTAATGCTTCTCCATCTAACAACCTGCCATCAAGAAGAGCTCACTCTCTGACAGCATCTGGATCTCCCAATTTAGGAGCTACATCATCTTCACCAGCAAGACCAGTCTCCTCTCCTGTAATATCATCAAGCAAAAGTCAGTCTAGGTAAGGGCAAAATCCATGCTTTAAAAATAAAAGAAGCTACTATTACTTATTCATTATCAAATGTGGGGTTTGGGCCAAACTGGCAAAATCTGACAAAAACAGCGCCAGAAATGTCATTAGACTTTTTGTAGACATCTAAAACACATTATAGAACAACACAAGACATTTAAGCTGAAATGCCATGAATCTGAGGATGGCTTTGTAGCAAGTCCCTGAGCAACATGTTTCAGTTTATGTCTGTTACAGAAGCAGATTGGAATGCTGTTCCAAAACTACACAGAGTTTAACTCTTTCTCCAGATCTTCTCCAAAACATAGTAAAAGGCGTTTTCTGTGTAGTGAAAATCAATAGAAATGTTATATATATGTGAACTGAAGTTCTGAGGTTTCTCAGCACAAATGATTTCTACCTGGAGGAGTAATAACTTTTGCTGACATTCCTGGTGATGACTGCAGTACTGTCTTGGGAATTCGAGGAACCGATTTGGAATCTTACTCTTACAGGCCTCTTTTTCTTGAACATTCATCCTTTTTTTGCCACCTAGGCAGTGTAAAAGATTATGCTGTTCTGTTACTGCTGTTGCAGTAACATAGTGTACTATTATATTAATTCTATAAATACTAATGGTGATGGTAGTAGTAGTTACAGTATTAATAATATGTCAGGGATGTGGACAGTACTTCATGACATACGAGAAGACAGTCTCAACAGAGGCTTTCCAGTGCCTTTTTGGAGCAGGAATGCTCAAATATCATTATAAGTATGAATCTTGGGGGTCCCAGGGGAGCGACAATAAATAATGGAAGAGATTACTGCTGCTGATTTGAAGAGACATGTCTTGTGCAATGGTTTCTGTTGTGTATTTCTTGGGGATTATATTTATACTTAAAATAGTTGGATTTGGCAACAAGTGTGAGTAGTAGAGCCACCTGTGAACATGTGTGGTTGGGTTAACACTGCTGTGTTATTTTTGTTTTTTACTATCATTCACAAACTTGGATTTGTCTTGGTAAGCTTTTTTTTTTTTTTGGAAGGGTGAGAACAGCTTTCCTTTACATTGAACTGAAGAAATACTTTTACTATCTCTGGAAAAGGATTCTGTGTTTTGCAAATCTGCTCTTTGTTTTTATACCAAAATAGTTGTTGTCTCTAAATGAGATTAAAAGGCTCAATGGAGAACTCTCATTCCCTGGGAAAGGACAGCTAATGTTTCTTTAAATCCTCGCAGGATTAGATTTCTGCATGGATCTGTGCACTAAGCACTGTGGACCTTCCCCAGTTATCACAGGTTTTCCCTGGCAAAGTTGTCTGGCACCTCCACAGCATTGCTTTGCAGAGCAGTCTCAAATTTGCTATGACCCCTGTTGCTAGAACTTGCTCAGGATGTAGCTTATGGCTGTTTCATCTGTCCTGAAGAAGTCTTCCTCAGAACAGATTTACATGTGCTACCCATTATCTTGACCCAGTTTTCATGAGCCATTAAGAAATTTGGAGCACTGGAGAGAGTTTTATTCTGAGCACAGGTAGCTTGCAGCTGCTTTTGTCATTCCTTCAAAGCTGATGGCCATGTGATGAATTCCCAAGCTCCTTGGAAATCTAGTGCCACTTGTAAGGTGGAGGAAGCAGGAGGATGGTTGATAAGGCCACTGGGACACAAAGCACAGGATACGGAAAACTAGAGACGGGTTTTTTTTTGGGAAGGGAGAGTAAACCTCCTCTCTCATTAACTATCTACAGGTGTAATCCAGACTGCTACTAATTGCAATTTTGGTTGTTGGTGATGGTGGGGTTTTCTTGGGAGTTTTGGCTTTTTTTTAAAAAAAAACCCTTTTGTTTGTATCTATTTTCCTTTATCTAGAAGATAATCTTTAGTTATCAGATTGGGTGAAATGCTGAGCATTTTCTTCTGCTCTTGTCTCCCGTTTGGTACTCTGCAGTTCCAGTCTGTTTTCTGGAATCTAGAGACTTTCCCCATCATGGTTTATTTTTTCTGTCTGATAAAAATGCTAGGAATTATTTTAGCTAAAAAAAGTTATATGCAGTATTTCAGTACTTGCCATAGTGATGTCAAACAAATCGAATGTTATCAACTGAAGTAGATGGTATTTTTTATCACTTTTAATTCACATTTTGTTTTCAATTGCATGCATCCATCCCCTGTCAGGAGTAAACTCAGGAATCTGGTCCAGCATATTTGTTTAGAAAGTCACCTGCTTGCAGGCATGTCTTTAGGAGTACTGGACAACAAGCTGGTCCTGTTTTTCCATCACAGCTGTCCGAACTATTTGTACTGAACTTGATGGCATAATTCATAGAAGAATGTATCTGTATATTTGAACATTACAGAGCAATAAAATCTGACATATGGTCTGATATTTTGAAGGAAATTCTGTAACTTGTGCAGTCAATTATGGTTTAAACTGGATAGCTCTTGATATTTGTGTTGTTGCTTATATCCTACCCTTTTCAGGATGCTCTTGCTGGCACATCCCCTTCCTGTAATGTGTGTTCATTGGTATTTAGGCCCAGAAAGGGGCTCAGGAGCTCAGCCCTGCCTTGCAAGTTACTCCATATAGTTCACTAAGGACTTGTTTATACTGCTTAAGTCACTGTACTTACTAGTGTAAATCCTCTAGAAGCCTAAAGATTTTGGGATGTGGCTTTTGCAAATGTGCTGGTTCTACATCAAAAACCTTGTTCAGCTGCACAACTTAGATTAATGATTGCAATTACAGAACAATCTATTTTATTACTTTGTCTTCAATGAACCTTATACTCAGCTTGCATTACAAGAATACTGGCATTGTTTTCTTTAAAGGGAAAATAAGTGCTTTCATTTGTGCCATGTGCATCAGGCCTTTTTCCACATGAAAGTTTTAAATTACATAATATATATTATTCATTCTGATAAAGTTTGCAGTTGTCTTGAAGAAAAAAACCAGCTGCTGTAAAGCAAGAAAGTAAAAAACATCATTATGCATCTTATAAGATGGTGCTTTATTTGCTTCTTCTAGATATTGGTAATAAATACACTAAGGAGACCACAAATAAACTGTTAATGCATAATATTTCAATTAAGTAGAAGTTTAATGTAACCAAACTACAGCAGTCTTTTTTTTGATTTAGCACATGGAGCAGCAGTAGCTGGCATGGCCGTGTCAAAGGAGGAATGAAGGGATTTCAGAGCTTCATGGTGTCTGATAGTAACATGACTTTTGTGGAATTTGTAGAGCTCTTCAAATCTTTCAGGTAAAATATTTTTTCTGTACCAATTTCATTCATCCAAGTTTATAAAAGAGCAAAAATTGAACTTTTCCACTCTTTTTACAGTGTCCGTAGCCGCAAGGATCTGAAAGACCTTTTTGATGTTTACGCTGTGCCTTGCAATCGATCTGGCTTAGAGCCTGCTCCTCTGTATACTAATTTGAAGATTGATGAAAATAGCAGTGGATTCCAGCCTGATTTAGGTTTGTTAAAGAGAAAAATGCAGCTGTTAGACTAGTGAGCAACTTCAGTTATTTGCCTTAATAAAATGTGTCTCAGTCAGTCTCATTATCAGTTATAAGTTTAAGTAGAGGACTGCTGCCATGCCTCCACTAATAACAAGATAGTAGGATATAAGACAAAAATGAAGAGAAGGAAAAGTATTTCACCTTTCCATTAGCCAGATATATTTATCATTGGTAATAACAGAGGAATAAAACTTGATTAATGGCTGAGCCCAGGGATCTGTACAGGTTGCAGGAGCCCTGGAAGGGCTAAAACACTGAGCAAATATAGGGAGGAGAAATAAGAAGGCTGTGCCCTGTGTCCCATTTGTCTGTTTTTTTCTTATCTAGTTTCCTAGTGGATCTACTTTATGTGGGATAAAGGGGAAGGAAGCCTCTGGCCCCCTTTACATTCCTCAGTTACCATAATCTAAGTCTGGGACTTTGGCCACATGTAAAGAAACGGTCTTTCTGCCAAGCAGCTTGTGGGGAGGGTGCAGAACAATTGGCATATGAAACTGGAAGAAGATAAAGGGTGATTGAACAGAAGGGTGTGGGGTTGCACACAGTGAAGGAAAGGCTTTGAGGCTGTTTGTGGTGAGAGGGAGCAGGAGAGTCCTGGGTGTGTAGGAGGCTATGGACCCATGTTAAAGGTTCCAGGATTTTGTTCAGAGTAATTGAACACCTGTACTCCGCTCACATGCATGCTTAATGCTCTCTCTTTTATTAGTGGGTAGAAACAAGATGGTTTTGTTCTAATTTACCATGTTAGTGCTAAAACACCCAGTGAGATACTTCTGTGTATTGTATACTACATTATATTCTATACAGGATATGTAATACACATAATTGTTTAGCTTATATTTTATTTCCTCATTTTTCTTTTAAGATTTGTTGACTAGAAATGTTTCAGACCTTGGTTTGTTCATTAAGAGCAGGCAGCAGCTATCAGACAACCAGAGGCAAATATCTGATGCAATTGCTGCTGCCAGCATCGTAACCAATGGTACTGGAGTTGAAAGCACATCACTGGGAATATTTGGAGTAGGAATCCAGCAGCTGAATGACTTCCTAGTGAATTGCCAAGGAGAACACTGCACCTATGATGAAATCCTCAGTATTATCCAGGTCTGTAATAGAAATATCTTGCATTTCCTTTTTACTAGAACTCGTGTTACTTCCATTTTCCCCATTAATGTTGTATGGTGTTCAGAATAGCATCTGTGTGGGTATCTCCTTTGACACTGATATTGTCTCTACAGTTTACTTGAATTTAAAATTTAGTGCTATCTTTCTTTTGTGCTAGAAAATTGTATGGATGCCTGTAAATATATTCATTTAAAAAATGCAAATAGTTGTATTAGCTATGCGTACATTAGCAGGGAAGGGATGTCACCACCTAGGAAAAGTGTTCGTGACAATTCTTCTATTTCTCTTTGTCTGGAGCCACATTTGATTGAGCATAATCTTACTTTGGTACTTTGAATAGCACCATTTCCACATATTTTCATTTATAGTAAAAAAAAATTCCAGAGCAAACATGGACGTTTTATTCACTTACGTACCATGGCTGAAGATTTTAGAAAGTATGTCGAAAAATTTTATTCCCCCAAACATCCATAATTAATATACTCCAAAAGTAAGCCCCCATTTAGCAGTTAACAAAGGCTAAAAACTGTATATAACTACCAACATATAAGATAGAATTCCAGTTTAAAAGACAGAAATTCTAAAGAAACTTCAAGTTGGAATACCACAACTCTCCTTGAGATGGTGGTATGTTGTATTTAAGCATACTAGATAGGAGTAGGACACCTGATCATAAATTTTCCTAATTTCAATTAAATTGCTGACTCAGCTTTGAATGGGAGGTTGGATTAGGGATCTCCCAACATCCCTTTCAACCTGAATGGCTCTTTATATTTATGTTTTTGGTAGGTTTGTGTAGTGATTTGTAAAACAGTTTGCAGGCACCTGATTACTTTATCCACAAAAAGACTGTGTTTACATACTAACTGTTAAGTGCTGTGAGCAGACTACACATAAAAACATGACAAAGACATATTTCTAAGAATTATTATTATATATATATATATATATATCTTTGATTTCTTCCTCCTTATAGAAATTTGAACCTAGTGTGAACATGTGCCAGCAGGGGCTGCTATCTTTTGAAGGATTTGCAAGGTAATTACTTATGTGCTAATTTTTTTTATATATATATGTATAGGTATAGGTATATATATGTGTGTGTGTGTATGTAAAAAGATACCAGTATATTGATGTTTCTCAGAGAGTCACAAAATGCTCAGCACAGCATAAAATTTCCTCACATTTTCTCACTTCCAGATTTTTGATGGATAAAGACAACTTTGCCTCCAAAAATGATGAATCACAGGAGAATGCTGAGGAGTTGCACTTTCCTCTCTCATATTACTACATAGAATCCTCACACAATACTTACCTTACTGGCCATCAGCTTAAGGGGGAGTCCTCAGTGGAGCTCTACAGCCAGGTATGCAGGATTGGATTGTTGCGTAGCTTTCAGCATGAACTTGTTTGTTTTACTGGCAAGTTTCAGGAACATGACCTTTTTGCTTTGAAAATCTAAATGTCCTAAACCTCTGCTTGCAAAATATTGGAAAACATGATGTGTGGGAAAGCTGCCTGTAAGCACAGTTGTGCTCAAATGCCTTTCCTAAGGAAAAAAAAAATGGGTTTAGTTTGAGATTCATAGCATTTAGACACCAGTCAGTCTGACCCAACCTACTAAAATTAGACTTTCCCACAGGAAAGACTGATCTAATATTTTAGTTCATTCAGATGTCAAAAACACTACTGAAATACTGTACATTGCACTGCAAAGATGAATTTCAAATAGAACTATAACTTCTAAACATTACTTCTAGGAATATTCTGCAGTTTTTAGACTTTATGCCTGATTAGTGGTGATCAGGGAAGGAACAATTTCTCCCTTGGGCTTTCAGTTCTGTGTTTGTTTGTATATATTTATTTGTATGTCTGTGTGTTTACAAAATGCTGGGGAAAGCATCAAACTTCCTGTCAGTAGTGGTTTTGTTATGCTGGGAGTTAATGACTCACCGTTGAGAAAGGACTCATCTGGTGTCCCATGTGCTCCTTCACCTGGGGCTGTAGACAGAGAGGTGAGGCTGTGTTAGGAAATCCTGGATGACATGAATGCACTGAGTAATGCAATTGCAGAGGTTCCTGTAGTAACACTGCACAGTGATCATAGTATTGTCTTGGTAATAGATGGGAAGTGAGATAGAGGTCAACTGCCTTCAAAGTTAGCATGATTAAGAAAAGCTTCTTCCTGCCAGCTGAAGGGACACGTTGTTCTGGCTCAGTGTGTCTGGCTCTCACAGAAGTGGTGGAGTGCCAGCGATGGACACAACTGCCTGAAATAAAATTATTCAGATTTTGAGTAGAAGTAATTTTTTCTCTGTTCATGAATGGTTTTGCTGGAAATAGGTTTAATTGTTGAGATCTTTCTATTCAGTAAAATATTGAATTGTAGTACAGATGACAGGCATGCTAAATACTGATAGCAACAATAAGCTGAGCTACCAAAAGATGGGTTAGCTCATCTCTTTCTTCATCCTTCTTCTTTACTTCCTTCATTGGTTTTTCTAACAATGGCTTTCTGAAATAAATAACGAATCTTTAAAACACTGATGAATGAATTGAGGGCTGTAAATGAACTTAATATTTGATCAAGGTGGCCCGGCACATTTCCATTTAAACTATCCTCATAGAAGTTTCTTAAGACTTCATTTTCAGACTATCTTTTTATTTATAAACCTAACAATAATAAAAAAGCCCAGCAAACAAGCTGCAGGTGTTTTCCTCATAAGCTGTCACTGGAGCAACCTGAAATAAATTACCATGTTGCTTTATAGCTGTTTTTGCAGGTAGAAATATGGGAATGTTTCTCTCTTAGAAAATTAGGCTATACAGTAAGAACCACCTTCTACAAACAGATTGTATGTGTCATGTCAACACCATGAATTTCAAAGCTTTATGCTAATTCTCCCAAGAACATGCATGCTTTGTTTAATTTTCCCATTCTTTTGCAATGGGAAGTAAGGAATTCAGTTAGGGAATGCAGTTAGCTGGGGACTGTACCTTCTGTGGGCTGTTTACTTCACAAAGATTGCTCTTTCCCGCAGTTTTGCCGAATCACTGGGCTTTCATTCAGCTCTGCAATGTCTGCCTTCTGCTTTGATGGCATGGTACTGTGGCTTAGATATGCTTACACTGTTCAATTGCTTTATAGGTTCTTTTACAAGGCTGCAGAAGCATAGAATTGGACTGCTGGGATGGTGATGATGGCATGCCTATCATTTATCATGGCCACACTCTTACTACAAAGATCTCTTTTAAGGTATGCTGGTAATTGCATGTAGAAACAAAAAAATTAGAAGTTACTTTTACAGTAGCGAAAGGAAAAAATAATTCCCAACTAGAAAAATACAAATTCTAATGGGCTAAATTCTGATAGAATATAAACTATAGGTTATGTCAGACATAAAATTCTCAGCGGAAAATATGCTTTCAAATTAGTGTTTGTGATATATGTAGCATTATTTTTCTTTTTGTTGTTACATAAGTAACAAAAGTAGGTGTTACCACTTGTGTTGTAAGAAGACGCCAGCTTGCTTTGAAGGCGCACTGTGGCCTCTTCCTTCTTAGAGAGGAGGGCAGATGTGTCGCCTCTCAGCTGGCAGCAGGTGGCTGAGAGCTGCAGAACGCTGACTGTTCTTTCAGTGCACGGCACGTTCTCTCTCTCGCAGGAGGTGGTCGAAGCCATCGATCGCAACGCGTTCATCACCTCCGACATGCCGGTCATCATCTCCATTGAAAACCACTGCTCGCTGCCCCAGCAGCGCAAGATGGCCGAGATTTTCAAGGTGGGCCGTCAGCTCGTGAGTTATCCCAAGCACGTGCCCTGGGATTTTCCATAATACAGCGCCTGTTCTTGATATTTCAGAATGTGTTTGGAGATAAGTTGGTGACAAAGTTTTTATTTGAGAGTGACTTTTCTGATGATCCCATGCTGCCTTCCCCTGGCCAACTGAGAAGAAAAATCCTGCTTAAAAACAAGAAGCTGAAAGCCCATCAGACACCAGTGGATATATTGAAACAAAAGGTAAAGTCCTTCCTTAACAGCAAGCAGTGAGACCTCGCTCTTGTTAGAAATAGTTCATTTGTGTTTGAGGTTTTTGCTAATCCCATATGTAGAGCAGAATAATCTAATGAACATTCATGTTTGGAAAACTCACAGTGGATTGCGCTGTTTTCAAATAAGTAGACAACATATATACTAAATTATAGCTACAGCCTAACTAAATTTTAGTGTAAAATAATTTCATAAAACTTCATAATGTTATGATTAACACCACATGCCCTGTGTGATAAACATACATATATCTTTTTCTCTGAGGCTATGACATTTACCATTCGTGTTTATTGAGAAGTAGTGATTTAAATTGAGTACGTGTATATATTTACAGTATGTAGTAGTTTTTGGTAGAGTTCTGCTTTGTTTCTTTTTTCAAATTCAAGTCAGGCAAATACTCGATTTTTTACTGACTTTTTGTGGGGAACTCTGCTACTCAAATAGTGTTTATTCCCATGTGAAAATTTTTTTGATCTCTAAAAATTAGGGTTGCATCTTAAGTAGCGTCAGTCTAATAATGTCTGTGGTTAGTCAGCAGTTTGACTGAATCCTTGAAAACTAATTGCCATTACCCAAAATGCCACAATTGCATTGGACTTAAATTCTTGTTACCAGATGAGTAAATCACACTGATCATACCAGTATATGGATATTCTCCATCTTTTGAAAAGGTATTTAACTCTTTCTGAAACAGCATGTCCCAGACTGGAAAAAGACAGTCTTGAATGATGTGCAATTTGGACATTTTCTCATAATTAATTAGGTTTCATATCTTACTGAGTGTTTTTCTTGCAACACAAGTTCTCTTTACATTCAAACCCCTGAAGCGGTATTTTAGCTTGATCTTAACAATCTTACTTATTCCTCATTTAATATATTCAATGCTTTCATATAAACAAAAAAGGATGCAAACAGTGATGAAAACTCTTTTTTTTTTTTAAAGTACTTAGCAATACTTAAAATTACTTAGCAATAATGTGGTACGTGTTTCTGTTGTTATAGGCTCACCAGCTGGCACATTTGCAAGCACAGGCTAGCAATGGTGCAGGCAACCCTGCTCCTGCCAATGAAGAGGAAGAAGATGAAGAGGATGAATATGACTATGACTATGAATCTCTCTCTGATGGTAACTATATTTATTTGGTTTTTTGTTAGTTACAGTGCTTTTGTTAGAACTGCAGTAATTAGACGTGAATATTCCAGTTCAGGGATGAGCTGGGTAAGCAGTGTCCTTGCACGAGTCTGAAAATGCTGAAATTCTTTAGGTGGCAGAGGACTGAGGGGTGCATTGGAAGCAGGTTTACTAAGTCATGAAGTGGTGGATTAAGGGAAGCACAGAATGTTACTTGTTAGATCTAGCAGGTGCTCAGTAAAACAAGTGGAAGGTCAGTCTAAAACAGGTAAAATGTTTGTGCAGCTGGTAGTAAACTTCTGGAATGTGCTGCCATGGTAAATCGCAAAGCCAAATGGCATCAGCATATTAAAAAAAAAGGATTGGGCAGATTTATAAGCAAATGCTAGAGGTAGCAGTATTTGCAGTGTTTGGTCCAACATCCCTATTATTCAGTGATTGTGGTTGTTGGGAGGGTGATTAGTGGCTGGTTGCTCTGTTGCCACTGCCAGAAAGAGAATACTGGGCTAGATGGACAACTGGGGATGTTCTCCTGAGTGAACAGTGAAGTACTTCACTCACTGCACCTTTAATTCTGGTGGGGACCCTTTTAAGTTCTAGATGCTGTGTTTAGAAAAGATGTAAGGCTCGAGCATGTCCTGCAGCACAGGACTTCTTTCCGGGTGGTCTCTTGTTTACATTACTTGCTTCTGTGTTTAGTGATTTAAAAAATAGTCACAAAATTAATTAATGCAGTGCAAGACTTGACACTGCTTGTGGAATAGCAATGTTTTTTATGAGTTTGATGTCAGTGCTGCCTTCAGTTGCATTTTGCCTGAAAGTTGGCCTAACTGGCTACTTGAGCATACTCCTTGTGAGGAACAGGGTGGAGATGGTGTAGGTGTAAATTGCCGTGAAAACTCAAATCTTTGCTACCAGACTTGTGAAGAAAATTTTCAAACTGATTGCAGTAAGTGACTTTTGAGCATTGTTCTAGTTAAGAGAAGTTTGAGAAATCTGAAGCTAGCAAGAAACATTCACACCTTCCAGTATATGAGGAATCTGCAGCATGGTTTACTACCTTATTACAATGATTATTCTTTGAAGTCTTTAATTATGTGAATATTTTGTTAAAACTAATCTAAATAATGATCTCTAAACTTTCTAAAATAGATTCAGTTTTAGTTTTTTTACTTGCATATTTTTTTTGCATAAGGCTAATAGTTTTACAACTGACACTTTTCGTTTCTCTGGCTCTAAATCTGAATTCCCTTTACTCTTATTCCCTCTCTGACTCATTTCCCTGTAGCTGATGTCCTTAATGCTTCTCCTGCTCCTAACAGCCAGGAAGGTAAAAGCCATTTGGTTGAGCATTTTAACTGCATGAAATCCTCACTGCATCTTCAGCCTGTTCAGTGTGACAGTGTGAATATATAGTTTCTACTTCATATTATAAATGCAAGCAGATATTCTTCTATGGCATTGTTAACTGGTCAGGAACTGTTACAAGCCTGCACGTGTGACACTTGTTATGCATAAAAATAATATGGTCAAAGCATCAGGAATATCACGAATAAATTGAAACCATTTCTTTTGTGACTACCGCAATATTTTGGTCCAGAAAGACCACATCATTATTAGGCATGCTATTCTCTGAAAAATATGTAGATCTGAAGAGATATTTCTATAGATGTAAAAAATACTTGTGCATGGTGAAAGTAAGGAGAGGAAAGCCAAAACGTACTGTACAAAATGTGTACATATTTGATGGGGTTAATTGTGCTAGGCAATTTTTGGCATTTTTTGTCATTCAGGAATATCAGTTGTTTTCCAATGGCAAACTTAATTCATTAGATGGTTTGGTTTTAAAGATCTTCTGAGCACAAAAGGATGGGCTTTAAAGGAAGGGCAATGTCTTAACCAAACCCAAGCATTAAATTTTTAAATAGAAGGTTACTGCTAGAGGATGATGCTCTGACCAGTAAATGCATTATTTTAGCTTCTGATTATTCATATAAGATTCACAGCACTGTCCACAAATATTGTTAATTCAAATTAAATTTCCAATTGAAATTGTTTGGCTTTATGTTTATTAAAATCCCATTAATTTTTAGATAATATTCTTGAAGACCGACCTGAGAATAAATTATCAAGTGATAAACTGCAGTTTGAATATAATGAAGAGACTGCCAAACGACTAAAGAAGGCTGATTGTGCTACTTACAATAATAAAGGAAAGGTAGTTCTGCTTTTTCCCCCTTTCTGCTCAGCTGCACTTTGATATATAACCAGGTTCAAAAGGATTTGGACAGTTTAGGTCACTGAGACATCAGATAGCAAATGCACTTCAATGAGGAGAGACAATAGAAAGCATGGAAGGACAGCAGAGAAAATAGCCTAAGTAGAACAAATGCTCAACATACTGTTCAAGAAAAGTCCTCAGAGGTTATAGTATATATAGGCTACTTGGCTGAAAATGAATATTGATGGAACTGAAGATTTCATCTGAATATTCAGTATCTTTGTGTTTTAAAATAAACTTAAAATACCGCACTATAATATCATATAATCACAGCACCTCTTATTAAATCATCTGCAAAAGGAGCCAATGTATTGCTGTTTAGTGTATTGTAGATTCTTCTCAACATGGATGTGTTTGTCTACATGTTTGTAGAACTGACTCTGAATAAGGCCTTTACATACTACTGCAGAATCAGTAACAGGTATTGATCAGAAATGTGCACATAGGAGGGAAGATTTGGTAGGTAAGAACAGAAACCATATAGGAAGAAAGAGATAAAATATTTCAAAGACCTAAGTAAGGTATGCAGGAGTTCTACCACATTCAGTAATACTATTATTAAATGTTCTTGGTGTCACTCAGGTGTACGACATGGAGCTGGGTGAAGAATTCTATCTTCCACAAAATAAGAAGGAAAGCAGACAAATAGCCCCAGAGCTATCAGATCTTGTCATTTACTGTCAAGCTGTAAAGTTCCCCGGTAAGTGCACTGCCCTGTTTTATTGCTTTAAGCTTTCTAATTCCTGGAGATAGTATGTTTATGTTTTGAATTAGTTTGAGCTAGTCGAGGAGGTTCATTCTTCATGATTTGGTAGTCTTCATAATAGCAGCTCCTGGCTGAGAAGCAGTGTTCATAAATTATGTGAATACATACTGCTTGTCATATTAAAATGTTTACAAAAGTGAAATTTGCCAGTCTTCGCAACTTAGACAACTGCTTTACTGCCAAATGCCAGATGACAGAAAGCATTATCTTAAGAGCTTTGAGTTTCCATGTAAGGACCTACTGAATTAAGAAGGAAAATATTCTTAAGACCTTGAAGGTAGAGTGTGTCACATTTCTTTAGGCGACCTCTGTTTAGTGTGTTCCTCCTTTGCCTACAGCTGCATTTTCTGTTCTTTCCCAAGTGGACAGGAGAGAAGCCATTTGCAGGGGTAAAACACCTCTCATGGGGTGGGTGAGGGCAGCTGCTTGCACACTCTCAGTCTTCATGGAAGCAGTTATGGAAATCAGAGAATCTTCTTCTGTACAGTAGGAAGAATAACTTTTGCAGAGAGAAGGAGAGGGAGTAACTGAAGAGATCACTGATAGGCACTTACTCAGCACTTAAATATGAGGTTGGGTGTATTTTGGCTCATACTATGTACATAAATAGTTTTAAATTGAGAATTTATTGTTTATTGATATGTTTAATGTTTTGTATGAAAAATCTGCTCTTTAGTGAAATGGTTCTCTGTGGAAAAGTTAGAAATTCTGCCAAATCATGATCTTATACAAACAGAACTATAATCAGATTAGAGAAGCTAACCAAACATAAAATAGTGTCAAGTAGGCAAGATAAACATGCTGAAAATGGACAGGCATTCTTTTATAGTCTTTTATAACTTTAAAAATTGTAGGTGTCACTTGTAAAAATAATGACTTCTAAAAATTCAAATCTGATACCCTTTATAATGAAATCTGCAATGAGATATCTTTAAAGTAAAATATTTTCTTTTAAAGAAAGATATTCAAGATTAAATGGGGATAGTTTGGGTTATTCCAAGCATTTTGGCACATAAAAAAATTCTAATGTTCTAAGAAAACTTTGAAATATTTATTTTTTAATGTAATACTAGTCATTAAAGAAATATCTGCTTTCCTTCTCAGATTTCTTCCTCTTGCTTTAAAGGGATTGTAAATGGAACAATTAAGAAAATTATCTCCGTTCACAGATGAACGCATAAAACTGTAGAAATTACTTTTCCAACAAACTTTTGTCTCCTTTGAGACAAATGCTGCCTCCTCTGAGGTCATGTAGGCTTCCGTGGCCCCCGTGGCACTGATCAGATTCCTCTGCTCAGCCGGAGGGCACAGACGTGGTGCAGTGCCCTACCCAGTATTGTCCATTAGTGATGGGAACAAGGCTGGTAGATCCATGACTGTGCAGCTCTAGTGCCTGTGTTCCTGACCAACTCAGAAAATGCAAGTTTTGGACACAGGGAGGGCAGAATTCATATCAGTGTCTGATCAATGGTGTAAATACTTTATTTCTCCTGTCATCATATATTTTTGTTCTGTGTTTACACTTGCCTATGTCCCTGAATGTTAATCACTGATTTGTGACTATAAAAAAGGACAAGGACCATGATGTTCACTTATCCTATCCTGCTGGGTAACACAGACTTCCCTAAATGTTCTCTGATCAAAACAGAATTTATCGTGTGGAGAAAATAGCATTTCTTGTTTATAAAACCTCTAGTAACAAGGAACCCACCATGGCTCTTGTTGTTTCTGTGCTCTTCGACCTTACAGTCGTTGCTTAACTTGAATTCCAGTGTGTTGGATATCATTGCACCATTATCTGAGAGGCTGAAGGTCTGTTCTCTGGGGTCACCCAAGCTGAGGGCAGTGGAGCACCCCTGAGTGCTGCTACTGGCCCATGGCTCGTCACCTTGGTGCTGAGATCCTTACACAATGAGCAGAGAAACTGAGTACATAAAAGCAGGGTTTGCACAATCAAGTGGAGGGAGCAGGGAGTCACCTGAGCTCACCAGCATGAAATTTGGTCACTGTCTCCATCATACCAGATTATCTGCCCCTATGGTATCACTTTTCAAGAAACTAAAATGAACATAAAAAAGGGCACCCTACATATAATAATGCTGTAAATTCCCTTTTAGGATCTGCAAACCTGCAGACTTTCTGTTGGTCTGAAACATATGGTGAGAAGGTGACAATTACAGTTTAACCTGTTATGTTAGTATGGTGAGAAGGAGAAGGGCAGGGAGCTTGCAATCCTCTGGATTAAGTCTAGAAGCAGTAAAGCAGTGTGCATATATCTAATATGTGAGATGGGCACTGAATTCTGTAACTCAAAGAACATGGCACAGGGGTTGTAGGGAAACACCAGACATTGACTCTGACACTGGTAGTACAATAGGATTTGTGTACAGTATGGTGGGATCTACTTTGACCAGAGAGTTGGACCAGATGGCTTCTATATCCTTGTCAACCTCTAATATTTTGCAAATTGATGATTCTATGAATTGGTAAAGCCATATTTTGAAGTCAGGTTTAAATTGGAGTGGGAAATGGAGCTTGTCTGTGGGAAGAGATGTGTAACATGCAAAGCATGGGAAGGAGTGAAAGGGACCTGCTAGCTGCAGTGTACCCCGTGGCCATCACGCTGGGCTCAGTCAGCCCTAGGGCTCTGCACTGCACTCTGTCATTTATGAGGTTAGTTTGTTTCCTCAGTGACTGTCTCCACAGGATTTTGAAACGTGCATCTTACTTGCCAAATCCATTTGATCCATTGAAAACTGGGTTTAAATAGTGCTGGAAGGCACACAGTCCATAACTCATCATACTTCTAGTCGATTCTTATTCCTTGATCCCAGTTTCTACCATCTTCTGTGGTTTATGTGTACGCTTTGGCCCAAAGAGACAATACATCTCCAAGGCAGAAAACATTTATGTGTATTCTGAATTTTACTAACCCAAGCAGTTCCATTGAAACTGTGTGCATAACTTTAGTAAGTACATGTACACATGCCATAAAGATTGAGAGCTGAAAATTGCTGCTGTGGGCAGACTTCAATCAGAAAGAGGCCAATGTATCCTCTTGTGATTTACACTTGTATTTGACATTTTAGTATTAAATCCAGAACTGTCTTTAGGCAGGTATATATTGATGTGAATTAACGTAGAACATTTTAGGAGTCACAGGCATATAACAGTGTATGTGCTGTCTTACACTGTATATCACAAATACATCTTGGATCTCTGAAAGCATCCCACATCTCACTGCTGTGGGTGTCAGAATAATTATTATGCACTTTAATTTTGATTTGCTGTGTGCTCTCTCCAAACCAACAGAAAGAAATTGACCTTAAGTGGGATTAAGTCTGTTTACTTTACCAGGATTCAGGTCATGATTTTAATGATTATGTTTCTAGAATGCCCAAGTTTGAGTCATAGCTATACTAGAGCTTTCCAGCTCCACTCCTAGTACATATTGGCCATTAAATATGTAATGGATTTTGCACACCTGACTGTATTTCCCAGCACTGAAATAAAAATAAACAGAATAAGATGACTCTGAAAACATTTTGAAGTTAAACTGTTTAACTGACAGCATTTGGACATTTATATTATATTATATTGTATTATATTACATTACATTATATTATATTACATTACATTACATTATATCTTTAAATTGTAATCTTGCATTTATTTAATTATGTAGGTTTCATAATCTAGTTGAATTCCATGACATTCACTACTGGACAGATTTATTGCTTTTGTAGAAAAGATTTTTAATTTTTAAATTATTCCTAGGATGAATACATTGGGACTATTACTGCAGATTTTTTTAGTATCAATTTGGACCATTTAGTAATTTGAGAGAAGCCTTCCTCAAGCCAAAAAGTAAAATGGAGAAAAGTTATATCACAGAGAGAGAATTGTATATTGTATTGCTTCATATGGGTTTCTGTATACTTTTTATAAATACATACGTATATGCATTATATATAAAACCATACATAATATATACATATATAAATGTGTGTATATATGTAAAGAGGTTAAAATTAAATTGTGGTGAAAAATACACTGCTTGTCCTGTGTGCCCTATAACAGGAGTATTCATGCCTTCAAAAATAATGTAAAATATGGTGGAAAATGTCATGCCCCCTTGGTCATGTTTTTTGGCTCATTTATTTTACATTTATGGGAACAGGCTTGTCAACTCTAAACCCATCTGGCTCTAGCAGAGGAAAAGAAAGAAAAAGCAGGAAGTCCATTTTTGGCAACAATCCTGGCAGGCTGAGCCCTGGGGAGTCAGCTGCTCTTGCCAAAGCATCTGGAAAAGGTAAAGTTAGCATCTTCTTTCACCAGTCACGTGGAATGACACTGTAATCCAACACATGTACCAGACCAAGTTGTTAAAGATCAAATACTTTGCAATGTGTAAAACGTTAAACTTTGGAATGGTTTTTCATTAGCACAGCAGCTATTAAAGTACCACTATTACAATTGAAGTAGTGAGTGTGGAATATTAGGATTTCTTGATCAGAAATATAATGACCCTAATTCATAAACAATTCAAAACTAATGTACATTTTAAGTATCTTAAAGTTTATATTTTTAAAGATATAAGTGAATATTTTCGAAGTACAGATGAAAGCCAGGATTGTTGGGCTGGTCCAGAAAAGAATTTTTACTGTCTGAAATGGAACTTTGTGGCCTAAAATTCAGCCAAGTCCAAATCTGTAATTGTGCAAATTGGACTCTGCAGGTGATTCAGTTTGTGAACCTGGAAATTGTGTGTCTGCCTATGAACAGATGTAAAGAAATACAAAGAAAGTACAGAAAAGGTTCTGGAGCAGGAATAAGACCCAGATCCCCTGCCTTTCAAGTGATTGCCATAAATAGATATTTTGAACTCATTTTCTGGCACAGAGGGGGTTGTATTTCTTGCAGCCCAAGGGCATGACTGCAGCAGACAGGAGAGATTTCCTTCTAGAGGCCCGTATCCTAAAAGTGAAGAAGTGGGGTGCCTAATCCTAAAGCATATAAGTATTTTGCTGCTTTTTGCCCCTAACTTTTGCAGTCTCTGTAGACTGTCTGTTTGGTAGATTAGCAGACGGCTTTCAGTCTTGCCTCTCTTCCTCATGTAAAATGTATAAATGAGAAGGGAATTTTATTCCTTTATTTTATTCAGGCAAATGCCAGTTGGGTATTTATTTATGAAAGTGGTTGTTAGCACATCTAATCGTGGTATTATTTCACTACTTTGACATTGTTTCCTCTCATGGCTTGTTGTTACTGTGTGAGAAGGACTGTGACGCTTGCCCTGAGGAGTGTCATTTTCCAGGATCACCTTTTTCTACCGTAACCAAAGCACACATACATACTCCACTAGAAAGCACTGAAGCTGTGGAGTCTCTGGAGCTGCAGCTGTACCTTGAGGGCACTGGTTTTTTTGCAGGTCCTTTGGATGCGATGCGGCAGCCCTGGGAAGATCCTTGCTCTCCTTACAACTCTCCAGCTTCCCTGAGTGCCATCATCAGGACGCCCAAGTGCTACCACATCTCGTCCCTGAACGAGAACGCTGCCAAGCGGCTCTGCAGGCGCTATTCCCAGAAGCTGATCCAGCACACCACCTGCCAGCTGCTGAGGACCTACCCCGCTGCCACGCGCATCGACTCCTCCAATCCCCACCCCCTGATCTTCTGGCTCCACGGGGTACAGCTCGTGGCTCTCAACTACCAAACGGACGGTGAGGCTACGCAAACCCAGGTTTTGATACGTTTGGAATGTGAATGAAGGTCTTAAGTCGTGAATTTGTATTTTCCCTGTTTACTTTTCCCTGCTTTCCTGAGGGGACCTTCCTGTGTCTGCGCTCCAGCCCAAGCAGGTTCATACCACAACAGTCTGGTCCTTGAGAGCAGCACCCTTAGAGTCCAGGAGCTTTATGCCAATGCACCAGATCCCCTGATAACCCAGAAGTGTCTGGACAGTAACACTTCAATTTTTATATTTATTTTATTGATGAAGGCTGTTTTTTCCTCCCAGTTCAAGTAACTGTTAGCCCTTTCTGATAATTTCAAGCATAAAAAGGTACTGAATTATTTTTCACTTGGAAGTGCTGCCTCAGATGCTTGTTTAAGGTTGATCAAAACATTTTTGGAAGATTTGCTACCCTATCTTGTGTTCCTTCACATTTTCAATGGGGCATCCAGTAGGTCATCTACAATGTTCTTCCATTCTGCAGTTCAGGGCACATTCCTAGAAACTTGCCAGAGAACTGGTTTAGGCAAGCCCTACAGTTCAATAAAGACAATGGAAAGGAAAAGAATGAACTCTTCTTAGAGTTTTGTGTAGTTACTGGATAGATCAGGTACATAAATCACAGCTAGTTCTGAAAACCAGGAATAGTACACAACTAAAATAATTTTTAAAATTATACTGCAAACATGACTTTGTTTTCACTGTTACAATTTTTCCATTGTACCATTGCTCTCTGTCAGTTTTGACTGCCTTAATTTCGCAGATCTTCCTCTGCAACTCAATGCAGCAATGTTTGAGGCTAATGGTGGCTGTGGATATGTTTTGAAACCTCCAGTTCTGTGGGATAAAAACTGTTCAATGTACCAGCAGTTCTGTCCATTGGAAAGAGACCTTGATAATAAGGAGCCAGCCATATATTCTTTAACAGTAAGTACATGAAAAGGGAATTTCATATAGGCAAACAGAAAAAAGCAGACAGTGTGCAACTACAGTCTTTAATCAGCATTATAGTCATGCTTCTAAATGAAAAGACTGAATCTTTAATTGTTGCTTCCAAAGGTCAGCCTAACTAACAGCAATAGGAGAGGAAAGGAACAAAGATTTGTCTTTATTTTATTGTATTGGCTGATTTGTATCCATAGTTACTTCCCCTATTTCCTTCACAATATATGTTGAAACTCAGTCCTGAAAGCATTTTTCCAGGGACTACACAACTGTAAAATTACACATGTGCCTTGATGTTTTACACATTTGTGAACATTTGAAAAGCTGCACAAAAAGCCATTATGAAAAACTGTACTGAATCTTGAAAAAATATTTTTTGTAAGTTATGTAACGGGATATATAATTCATAGATTTGTGCCCAAAAAAATGTACTCTCAGAAGCTAGTCCTTTCCAGGAAATGTGTCAGAAAAGTGAGATTCATAAGAATCAGAATTCTCCCGGCTGTCGTAGTTGCACACTTAATTCTTGTGTTGGGTATGCCAAAGCAAGCCAGAGCTCAGTGCCATCGCCCCAGAGTAATGGAGAAGAAAATGTAATCCTCTTTGACTACATTACTGGTACATTCTTTCTGGATGAATGTTCAGATGCCTTGAACAGTTGAATACTGTATTTTTTCAGAGGAAAGATACCATAGCAGTGATGTTGGGGGTGGGAGGGTTGAGGGAGCTCTGCCTTTGAACTTACTGCCCTGGCAATCACAAAAGTGAGTGTTGTAATTAATTCAGCATGTTAACATGTGCTTGGGGTGTGCTGAGCAGTATTTAGCTCAGGGTCATGACAGCACAGGGAATTACTCCACTGATTGTTCTCCGCACTCCTCGGCTGCAGATCGTGTCTGGCCAGAACGTTTGCCCCAGCAACAGCACGGGCAGCCCCTGCATCGAGGTCGACGTGCTGGGGATGCCGCTGGACAGCTGCCACTTCCGCACGAAGCCCATCCACCGCAACACTCTCAACCCCATGTGGAACGAGCAGTTCCTTTTCCGAGTTCACTTCGAGGATTTGGTCTTCCTCCGGTTCGCGGTTGTTGAAAACAACAGCTCAGCTGTGACAGCTCAGAGAATCATTCCCCTCAAAGCACTCAAGAGAGGTACGCTGCAGTACCAAAACGCTCCGGCCGATTCCTGGGCTGAATCCTTCCAGAGGGAAGTTTTTAATCAGTTGCATTTTTCTAGAGGAGACAGGGAGCAAATACCAGACAGCACCCCACGGCCTGGCAGTACAGTGCTGATCTGAGACTCCCTGGGAGCTGGCAGCCGCCCCAGGGACTCGTAAAAAGTCCTGTCCTGTGCTGTGGTGGAGGCAGGGGCGTGGGGTGCACACCTGCTCCGATCCTGAGGCTGCTCCTAAGGTTCACCAGGGGACTGGCTGCTCCCTTAGGAAGCTTGGAGTGGTTTCACTTGTCCTCTGCCCAAGAAGCTGCTGTAACAGCTGATCACTGTGCAGAGGGGCATTGCACTTCTTGCCGACATAGCTTAAGGGGAATTGAAAAAGGGTGAAAAAAAGTGAGAGATCAGGAAACATCACGAGTTGTGTGACACCTGGGAGAGGGAGTTTCCATGTTGCCAGTAGCTCTTTTACATTTGCTTTGTGCCACTGTAACGTCACCCAGCTGTCTGGGTTGGTGTATGAGGAGATTTGGCATTTTCCAATGACAATTTGACCTTGGTTTATTCATGTTCTGATATTTAGCTATCTTATATATGACTATATTGAATATTATGGTAAAACAAAGACAGGTTGCTCTATGAGCCGCTCAGCAGTAGCATTTGTTTTACAGTGTTGTACAGAGTGTCAGTGCAGTGTTGTTAGAGTGCTTCAAATCCTACCTGTGTGGCAAAGTGTAGCTATACATACAGCAAATTTGAGTTTTCCATTTATGAGACTTGTATCCTAGGATGTGGCAAAGTATTTACAGAAGGATTTTTCCTCTTTAGGCTACAGACACGTCCAGCTCCATAACCTACACAATGAAACATTAGAAATTTCCAGTTTGTTCATAAACAGTCGGAGAATGGAAGAAAGTCCCTCTGGAAACACTCTGCCTGCATCTGTGGTAATTTAATTTTTGTTTGTGTGCGTGCATTACCTGTATTCTTGGTCTAATAACTGCCACGTTGTGAAGATTTATAGGACCCAAGTGTTCAAAGATGTTAACCCTCAAACCTGCACATTCTTCAGACATACCTTAATGCCTACTTTTTTTTTTTTTTTTTGCTTTGGTGGAATTAAGGTTATCCCACCTGGATAAAATTGTTGGAAAGTAAATCTTTTCAAAGTCTGGCTCCTCTGCTGTATTTAGGTATAGAACAAGAAATGTGCTCCTCGACTGGGGGAATGTGGATCAGCAGTCAGGTTCAGTGCAGCCTCATGCATTCCTTTGTGCATGAATTGTAAGCAAAGTATTTGAGACCAAAAAAAAAAAGATGCAAATTACCAACAGCTTTGAAATAAGGAGAATAAAATTGATTTCTGTTACAGGAAAATATTAACTCTGTAGTTCCATGAATACATACAGATTTATGTATGTGTGCATGTCCATATGTTTATATGTGCAAATACCTATACATACATACAGATATTTGTATATCTAAAAATGTGCATGCATAGATGTGATGTTGGTTTAAAAGCCCTTACTGTTAGGTTACCCAGGTTACTTGTGTTTGGCAGCTTTAAACATGTATTTCATCATTTTACTGACTCCTAAAGTGTTAGATAAAACCTTCTGAGCTCCTGTGTGTGCATCAGAATTGTTGCAGATGCTACCTCCTGTGAATACGTGCCAAACTTGTATCTTGGTGAATTACTAGGGTAGAAAGGAAGAGCAAATTGTTTGGAGGTTAAAACAAAGCTGTATCTTTTCATTAAGTAATCGGTATGCTGAATCCAAGTATCTGAGCTCAGCTAGAATAGGGAATGAGTGATGGAGGTTGGCCCTTTGTCCAGTGGTAGTTTATGTATTCCCACTGGAAAACTTCCTTTTTCATCTTTCTCTCCAGCCTCAAGATAGGATGGAGGCTTTTGGAGGGTTTGTTGGGGGTGTTTTAGATGCCTCCATCCGAGTGTAAGAAAGAGCCATGTACGAAACAGCTTTGCTTTGTCGAGGCCCTTACAACTTGTGTGTACAGTTTCTTTTAAGCAACTTAGAAATAACATGCCTGTGTGAAAACATCCAGTAACCTGTTGAATGTTGTCTGAACAGTTGTTTAGCCTGGGAGAAAGGAAAGCTGCCGTGCCTTATAAAGTGACAGTTCATGGAATTCCGGGCCCAGAGCCTTTCACTGTTTTCAGTGTAAGTGCAGGGACCACAGCTGCACAGCTGCTCCATCAGGTGAGCTTCCTGCTGAATTGCAGCCTCTTCACTGCCAGAATGCACACCAGCATCCTTCTGCACCTCTGCCTGCCTGCACTTCTCACACACAGGGTCATTGTAGTTCATTCAGCACAGCAAGGGGTGCTGCTAGAAATGCATTGTGGTGGAACTCATTACACAGCAAACACGGAATATAAGCAGTGGAATTTTCCCAATCTTCTTCAGAGAATGGATTCATAATCTTAGAACATATTCCCTATTAGAATTTTAATATTTGGGCATATGCAGATGAGAAAAACAGTCTCTCTAGTCGATGGGGGCAGTGGGTTCTTCTTACAACAAAGGCAAACATTTCTGCACAATTCTTTGAACTGAAGCACAGTAGGAACAGAGAGTAAAAGTCAGAGGGCTAAGTTCATGAGTAGAAAAACCAGTTAGCTCAGCAGGGATTGTTGTTCTAGCAGTGGGAAAAGGCTGTACTGTCCTGGGATTATGAATAAATTTTCTGGCCAGCCAAAAAGGACTGAAATAAGCTTAAATAGTACTGCCTTGTCTGGAATAGTTGAACTGCTTGGCTGGGCTAAAGAGAACAGGACATTACCCTGGAGTAAAATATCTGAATAATAAATAGCACATCAGAAATCCTGCCTGCACTGTCAGAATAGTTACTGATTCTTAAAGCTTCCTTATTCATTCTCATTTGTAACGACTAATTATGCAGTGTTTATATTTAGCATTCTAATTGTTGTGTGTTGTCTGTCTTAGCTCTTGGCTACCATAAAAGGCACTGAGTCATGTGCTGCAGACTATTTTCTGATGGAAGAGAAAAGTTTTATATCTAAAGAGAAGAGTGAATGCAGAAAACCACCATTCCAGAGAGTGATTGGTCCTGAAGAAGGACTAGTGCAGCTTTTAAACAGTTGGTTCCCAGAAGAAGGATATGTTGGAAGAATTATCTTGAAAACTCGAGAGGAAGTAAGTCTGTTTTAGATAAATTATTATTTACAAAGGTAGCTAAAAATAGCTCTTAGGACCACAAAACAAAAGGGTGCAGTATTTGTTTCACTATTTGGTGAGTAATGTCAGTGCTGTGTACATTATTTCAAAACAAACTTAACTCTTGAGTTGGAAGCACAACTGGATTTTGTAGCCCTGTGTGACACCAACTGGACCTCCCTTAGCTCCAGTATGAGCTGTGTGGTGTTTATTCATTATGGCTCAGTCACCAGCTCAGTGACTCTGTTTGGAGTGATAGTTCTAATTTAATGCAAATCTAGATTATGCTGTGATAGGAAATTAATATAAATAGTTAATACCAAAGGATCACAGATAACAGAACTCCAGAAAACCACCATCAATTTAGATGGCAGCAACATCTCATCTGTCTAGAAAAATTAGAAATTATTTTAATATTAAAGAATAAGTCTAAAAGCCTCAAAGGATGATTAAATTATGAATTATAGGCTAAAATAATGAAATAGGTGATTTCTTTTAATTTAAAGGAGGAAGATTACTTCAGTTTACACTATGAGCAAAGCATCTACAGCTTAAAATATACTACTGCCCAGGCTTGTGAGACAGAGACAAAAAGCAGGAGAAAGACACTTAATAATCCCATTTTCAGAGGCACTTTGGTCAGTTCAGCAAATAAAAACGCCTGCTTGTTACACAGATTTTATATATAAATATGGCAGAGGTCCTCTGATACACTTTAAACTAAAAAAATGTATTTCTGCTTATTTTGACAGAACTTTTGATAAAGCTTCAATTTGACAAATTTCTATTATATTACACAAATCCACATTTTGGTTTCCTTTATATCTAATATTTGGAACAAAAATGACAAGGTAGAAATTTGTTTGTGGAAGTAGTAACCCACTGAATTCCACTGACTGCAGCCCTGCCTCTGTCAGTGTATGCTGCCACACATCTCCTGCCAAGCCCCATTCCTTCAGAAAATGGGCTAAAATCTGCCTTAGCACATGTGAAAATTGTGCCGCTGTTCTGTCCTGTGATGTGAGCACCTCAAAGCATTATCCATAATTCTGAGTCTTTTGCAGACAGCAGCACCTCAGAGCTTGGAGCTAGAAATGAAACTGCAAATCTGACTGGAAAAACAAGGAGCAGGTCCAGTGACAGGGTGCAATGTGACACAGTGACACAGTGGCACAGCCCATATGTGCTTCTGAATCCAAGCTGTGTTCCAAGTGTTCCAAGGTGTTGGACAGAAGTGGATTCTCTGGGAGAAGGTTCAAGGAGGAATTCTGTCTAAAATTTGCTGTAGCCATTGAAAAGGAAGAGAGAAACACAGCCTCCTCTTGCTCCACACCACAGGAAAATGTTCTCTCAGATTCTGGCTCTCTAAATTCTTTTGGCTTTAGTGCAGGGACAGGAAAGAAAAGAACCCTTTCCACCATCTCAAATCATACTGGCACCATTACATGACAAAACATCATTTTGTATACATAAGGGAAGGATTTAAGGATTTAATATGATGGTATGCAAACATCTCCATTCCTCACTTATTATGAAAGGTATTTCAGATACTGATTTTAGAAAACATGAGTATTTACTAGCATTATTAATATTATTTATTATTAGCAATAGTGGGTTGTCAAAACTCTCTTATAATGCATTTAACAAAATGGAGCTGAGGCAACCACAGAGTCTTCAGTTTCCATGTAATACCCTTGTGTGACCACCAGCTATTAGTTACCTCTCTGAAGTAAATGAATTTGTCTGTCATTTTCTCTGTAGAATTTAAATGAGAGAAATGTCTTTCAAGAAGCAAAGGAAGAAGCAGCCATCACCTCTGAGGATGACAGCTTCTTTGTTCAGGTACATGATGTCTCCCCAGAGCAACCACGCACCGTGATCAAAGCTCCACGCCTCAGCACAGCTCAGGATGTCATACAGCAGGTAAGGACACGTGCCACCTCAGCAGTGGGCTGCAAGTTGGTTTCCAGCAAGCTAAGGTGGGGTTTGTTCTCAGCACTAGCAGAAGAATCGGTTTAGTAACCTGAATCTGAGGGAATGCCTTGTTTTTTGTTTTGTTTTTCTGCTTTTAAACAGACTCTCTGCAAAGCCAAATACTCCTACAGCATTTTGAGCAATCCAAACCCAAGTGATTATGTGCTCTTGGAAGAGGTGACAAAAGATCCAGCAAACAAAAAGTCTTCAACATCTAAACCATCTCAGAGGATTCTCTCTGATCAAGAGTGTGTGTTTCAGGCCCAAAGCAAGTGGAAGGGAGCAGGAAAATTTATCCTTAAGCTCAAAGAACAGGTTCAGGTAAAAGATGCAATACTTTGCAGCAGATGTTACAGATGGAGTGTGATCAGTTTGATGGGAGCCTGCTCTCCATGCAAGGGAGACTGGCATGAGGGCAGGTGGAGAGGACAGACTACAGCAAAAAGCAGATTTCCTCTTTTATCTGAACTTCCTTTTCCTTTGCAAAACTGCATCAGTTACATCCAGCAAAACGACTCCCTCACAGCCTGCAAATCCAGAACAACCTTTTTCTGCTAGCGGCTTTCTGTTTCTCAAAACCTTCTGGCTGTGCATGCCATGTTCCCTGCCATAATAAAGGAACATTCAAATGGGCAGAACTTAAAAGCTGCTGGAACAAAGTCCCCTTTATTCCTACCCAGTGAAAAAGTTGCTCTGTTGCTTTATCTCAGGCTTTAAAAAATGGCAGGAATGAAGTACATGCCTGCTGGGAGAAGGAGCTATCTTCTCCTTTCCAGCAGACACCACCGATCCACAGCCGCCGTTGCTTTAAAGTAACTGTATTATAAGCACAGATTACCAAATTTGCTAAACATATCTTTAACAATGCATAATTTTTAATTAATTTATTCAGAACAATCAGAAGGAAGTGCCTGGATGAAAGCACAGTCATAGTGAATTCCTAAAGGGAGGCCTGCTTAGCAGTATTTTAGGAGTTTTCGTAGCCATTCCTTATTTCCCAGTGAAGAAGCAGCTGTTAAACCACCTCTGTGATCGTTTTTAATTTTTGCAGGCGGCGCGAGATGACAGGAGAAAAGGCATCTCCTTCGCCAGTGAACTGAAGAAGCTGACCAAGTCGAGTAAGCAGTACCGGGGCTTCGCGTCGCCGCCGCTGCCGGCGCTGCCGGACGGTGCCCAGGGCAGGGAGGAGAGAGCCGCGTGCGCCCTGGCCTCCAGCGACACCCCGGAGTAGCGCCGGCCCTGCCACGGCGGCGCGGCCCAGGTACAGACACGGCCCGGCGCTGGGCGGGACCCTGCTGCGGCCGGAGCCCATCGAGCCCCGGGAGCAGAAGCCTCGAGCGCTGCTGTGCGCAGGAGCTAGCACGTCAGGGAGGTCTCCAAGAGAATCAGAACGGTGCAGTGTCGCCCGCTTTCTCTGCCCATTTAATCCGAAAGGTTGCATCCCGGTTGATTTTGCAGTACTCATTTTTATCAACAACTGTGCTTAAAGAGCGATGTTCTGTTACTCTTCTGCTCTGGGCCATGGCAAATGGAAGTGAGCAGTAGGGCTTTTATTGGGTTTTGTTACATCTAGATAATAAAATCATCGGGATTGGTGATCTCTTTTTTAGCTAGAACAAGTTTATAGTGTTAATTTCTGTCTGCGGAAATTTTGCCAGACATGTTTAAACATTTACACTATCCTTTCTGTATCTCTTCAATTTCTTCCATCTTGCTTGACTTCAAACAACTGAAACACACAACAAAGACTGCCTCGTTTATATGGAGATAGTAAGTGCCACTTGCCCAGCACTGTACACTAACCAGACACTTGTAGTGCTACTGCAGCACTGTGACAGCAGCTGGGAAGTTGCAGCTCATTGCAAAAGAAGAAATCTTTTTCAATATTGATGATCCCACCTCACAGACGGCCAATTTAGGATTGCATTTTTTTTTCTGTATACATGTAGTTATTAAAGCATTATTTGACATGCACTGTTATGCTGCTGCTAAGTCACTAAATTAACAGAATTCAAGCACCGTTTTTATTTGCAAGGTATTTCAAATAGGAAGGGATGAATTTGATAGCTTATTTCTAGGCTGCTATAAACCCCCATATGCATTAAAACAATCTGAATTCAAGGAAAGCAAAGTAAATTATGGGAAAATCAGAGTCATTTTTCCTCTTCTGCTTTTGGTTGGGTTTTTGTTTTGTTGGGGTTTTGTTTTGTTGGGTTTGGGTTTTTTTTATCCTTTTTTTTCCTGAAACCCACACCTGGAATTTACATGACTGAATCCTTCTGCAGTGCCTTTGAAGGATCCTACTGCGGACTGAACTGGTCAGCAACTGTGTCTACAGATGCTTAATCCAGGCAATGCTGCTGGATTAACATCCAGAATCTGGGGATCCTGAAGGGGATGCTGTAGATGGGAAAGGTGCCTGCCAGCTCTGGGAAGATTCCTCTCTTCCTGTATCTTCGCATCTGCAGATTCTCCGTAGGCGGATGGAGAAGCTTCCTTGGACTGTGTGTTGTAAACAAACACGTGTCATCCCCCTCCCCTTTTTAAACAAAAGATAATTTTAGCTTGTTGCCTCTAAGGAATCTGAAGGCAGAGAACCAGAGTGTTCTTTTATGTGTATTATATTAAAATAACGCACTTTTACCTGATGATTGCTGTTAAACACTGTGTTAAGTGATTGTAAAGAGATTTAAATATACTGTAACTTCCTTTGCATACCTGTTTAACTTCGGTGAATATACACAAAACACTCAAAATTATTTATGGTTTATCTACATTAACAAAAAATGTACAGTAGCAGAATACACCTTACTGGTAGTGAGACCTTGGCAAGGAACATTTTCTTCTTTTAAATTTTAGTTTCCCAGGCTTGTGTTTAAAGAAAGAATATTTATTATCATGTTTCAAAGTACATGAAATTGTATAGAATATTTATCATATACTACTTTTTAGAAAATGCAGATTTTTTTATCTTTCTCTGGATTTAGAGGAAAAAAATATCAGAAATTTTCTGGTTGTTTCTTTTCAGCACAAGGTGTTTAATACCCGGTAGTACTGACCAAATTCAAAACAATGCATCGATAAGTGCAATTAACATTTCAAAATTTTGAATTCAAACCACATTTTTCCATGTAGTCAGGAACTGTCTTTTTACTTGTCTGTTAAACCCAGAGAGTTTTAAAAACTTTACACTATAACTCTTAACAATTCTGTTTACATAGAAACACTGTTCTGAAGTTTTATGTGTGCTGAATTCATCTTTTGTTATCTAAGTTAGTTGTGGTAGTCTTTTTTCTTTTTCCCTCCATGGGAGTTACTGATGTGTTTAGTTATTTAAGATAATCCATTGCAGGGGCACAAATTAAACAATTGCTGCAATCAGCCATCCCTTTGATCTCCCACAAGAAATGTGTCTGTGGGGAACAAACTGCTCTGCACGTTTTGTTTCACTAGAGCAAACTCTGAACAGAGGAAAGAAGTTACAGGCAGTAGTCTCATGACAGCCAATGCCCCCCCCACCCGCGTGAATAAGAAAGTGAAATAAAAGAAAACAAAGTCATTAACTGGCATATAAACAAGCAGACAGAACCTACGTTCTGTCACCAGAAACTATGAAGTCTTTCACTATATACTACAGAAAATGCTTATAAAGTAGCCATTTACCAAAGCAAAAAAGTGCCCTCTTGAGGTCACTTACAGCTTTCATGAAAAACAACCATAGACAAAAAGGTCAAATTTCTCAGTGGCATATCCTCACAGAGGCCATGCACTTCCCACTGCTCATCTTTCACAAAAGTAAAGTTTTGAATTTATGTACCAAAGCAGATTTTGCAAATCAGCAACATTACCCAGCTCAAGACCCAGCCAGCTCAGCCTGTCACTCATTACCAATTCCAACAGTGGCAGCCCCTGTGAGGGACTTGTGCTCCTTCCCCTGGGAAGGAAAAGACTGATCCCGAGCAAAATGTTAAGAAGTGACAACTTACACATAGTTTAATATGCCTAGTTTGCTTTGGAATACTTTGGAATTACTGGGAAATACATCCACCTGCTGCACAACTCAACTAATGCAGCCATTTTTTTAAATGTTAGCTTCATTCTCTCTGTTATTTTAACATGGTAGCAGTTTGACGTCACTGAGAATTTTTTCCTTTCAATTTTTTATGGCATTTTAAAAACAAAGCTTAATGTCCTGTAATTTGCCCTTACTTGTTTGCCTTCTCTTTTTTGTTGGTGTGGTTTTTTGGGGTTTTGGGGAGTTTTTTATCTTTAGCAGCTCTGAAAATGCTTAACATCACCTGTAGTATCACAGTAGGCTGGCAGACACCCTTGCTAATTCATAGGATTCAACACAGAAAGTTCTTACACCCATGTTGTCATCCACTAGTGCTTTTCTGTCACATAGATATAAAAACAAACAAAAAAACAATCATGGGGAAGCAAAGGGGACATCAGTAGTCGTGTCATATTGTGCACCACAGGCCTAACCCTAGCCTGAAGTCTTGTGGCCATTTAAAATCAGCAGTTTTGTACTATTTCTGCTAACACAATTTTTCTAGCTGTGGGAATAGCTTATTGTTATAAGTATCTTCATCGTCAATCACAGTCAAAACCTCCTTTTGCTGCTGTTTATCACAGTGAAAGAGAACAACAAAAACCCTAACTTTGTAGGCCTATAGACATTTGGAATTGTGTAAGGCTAGAACCTGTTCAGTATTTTCATTAATGTACATGCTTCACTTAATTTAGAGTTTAGGTATTGGTAAATATCCAGGTAGACTTTTCTTCATGAAACATGATACACTTTGGAGTGAATTTGAGAAAGAATTGCAGTGCCCTTCCTCTTGCTGGTTCCAAGTAGTGGAAATACAATACCACTTGAAGCCCTAAACAGCAAGGGGGAGTTGTTAGCTTTTGTGAAAGCCCAGTTAAAGAGCTTTCATGTACTAAGTTATTATGCTAATAGGAATGTTTATTCTGTTCAGCCACAGATTTTATTTCTGCAGGAATCTGTCCACACATTCCTATGGCAAAACTGACAAAATAACTTTGTCCTTTTTCCATGCTTTTGGCTGAGTATGGACATCAATTAGGAAATACAATCATTTTAACATTACAAACTATTTACAGGAAGCAGCTTCCAGGATAAAGTTTGAAAGAAAGGAATGTAAATAATCAACATCTTTCAGAAACATGCAGTCTCTGAGCAGTAGCAGGCCTTGCACTGCACACTTCACAGGTGGAAATCTCTTGCTTCTCCTGCTCCATTGCCTGTTGGCAAAAGCACAAAAGTATTTTATGTACTATTTAAAAACTGCTACTTTTCTACCAACTTCTTACCCTTTCCCTGTGCTGCTTGCAGTGTGTGGCTGTAAGGCCAAAAGCTGGGCAGTCCCAGCTCCTGTGTGCGTGCAGAGCTGCTCTGCTTGTCGGAACGGGGGCACTCCAGGAGCTGCTTCCTCTACCGCCCAAAGGGCTTCCTGCTTCTGTCTTACTGACCCCAGTAAGAGCAGTCAGAACACTAAAAATACTATCTCAGTTTTCAGGGTTTTTTTAAGCCTAGAGACACTTTTCTTCTTGCTTACAAATATTACTGTGAGGTGTGTGAATAGCCACTTTTAGAAAGGTGTCTGCTTCTAGAACTCACAGGCTTTTGAGAACTAAACACTTCAACACGGAAACATCCAAATATTTCAAGAACACTTTCTCTTACATTCATGGTTTATTTTCAAAAAGAGAAGACCTGGTAGCTTTACAGGCTAGGTCTGCAGCTTCTGAAACTCAACTGTCTCTTTTGCTCTTCAAATGCTTCAATTAACATCTGGTTTTTAATCACTGTCTGTTACTATTCCACTATAAAACTCAGTTTACTTTTAGGGTAGCCCACTAAATGTACCAATGGTGGCAATTTTTTCCTGTCTGTGATAAATATTTTTTAACTTAAATAGTGATAGACATTTGGCAGAGTTAGCAAATTAAACACAAAAATAAATAGCAGTAAATAGATTTTCTCCAATAGATGTATAAGCTCTTTCAGAATTACTTGTACAGTTGTCTGCCTCTTCAAAGCATGTCAAAATGTTCTGACAATGCAACATCACTCTGTGCCAGTCTTTTTATGTTTGGAAAATATGTAAAATGAACAATTTTAAAGTGACTTTTCCACCTGGACTGTTTTCTCTCTGCTGACTTGAATAAACTGTATTTGTATATGTTGTAAAATAATAAATGGTTTAAGATGTTGACTCTTTGTTTTTGCCTTCCTGAACTGACAAAAGTATTTACAAATGGCCTCCCTGGAATTTTGCAGAATTTAAATCCCAACTGTATTTGCAAACACTTAACAACGAAACTAAAAGGAACTACTCAAAATTTATGGGAACAACAGCCTAAGCAGGCAGAAACACATGTATAACCACCAGTATTATGTATGGAGGTTTGCAGGCTACCTAGTAAATACAATATAATACATAGGTATTTTCTAATCCCTTAATAGACACGTGTCTGTTCTAAAACTGTTTGTAATTTTTTTGTTTAATTACTTGGAAGTTGGTGAACTAGTGTGATCAATATTGAAAACCTGTATTAAAAGAGAAATAAATTAATTATAAAATTATCTAAGAACCATAAATCAGGATAAATACCCTAGGGAAAAAAAAAAGATATTTTCTGACTTAAAGGAAAGCTTTGCAAAACTTACACACATACCTTTATCACATCATAGATTAAGCACACCAGAAGTGCATTGGCTGTCAGCCAGGGACAGCCCCCTACATTCCCCTGTACAATGGAATTCACATAAAGACAATACTCACCATTAAATTATTTCATATATTTCATCTGCTCTTTGCAAAGCCAACATGCAGCTGAAAATGGATTCTAAAACAGACAATAAATAATATTTGGAGACTGTGGAGAGAATTACCTAGAAAAAAAACCCAAAAAACCCCAACATTCTTACCTTGTATTTGTCCAGTATTCTTGACAGCAATGCTTTATTGAAGACACTGCAGTAGAGCATTCAATCATGACGATAGTTTGGAACTGAAATTCAATATTTCTAATTTGCCAATATCAAGAGTCATCAGAGGCGAAAGAAAAAACCCAAATGCAAACTTATTTCAAGATGAGATAAATGCTTAGAAGACATCAGAAGAAAAACAGGAAAAATGCAATACGTATTCCAAATGTCTAGGTAATTTAGGCATCAAAAAGTCAATATTATGTTAACATTTCAAAATATTTATTAAGTTATCAAGACAACCCAGTGAGTTTGCAGAAACACATATGTCTATATTTTTATAAAATTAGAAAAATACATAAACAAAAATACAATTTTGCATGGTTGCAAACAATTCTTAAATTACCTGGGTTTGTGTATTTTTAAAACACTGACATGACAGTCCACTGTGATTCCCCAGCCCCCTGAACAGGGGCTTGGTGGTTAGGGGGACAGGTCTGCAACTGTGTGAAAAACTGCTGTTAATTTTCTTGTGTTTCTATATTCACACAAAAGCCTACTTGTATTCCTTTTATGATGACAGGTGATTTCTTTCAGCCACTCTTTCTCTGTAATTAAGAATCCAAGTGAACTTGACTGATATGTACATTTATGCCAAGGATGATTCCTTCAAGTGCTTAGCAAAATCCAAGGGCTTGTAAGCAACAGTCTCACTGATGTGTTGTTGAAGCTGTTTGTTCAGTTCTTCATCTACAAATGAATCCATTTGTGAGAAGGTATCCTGAAAATTACAAAATATGAGTTCTGTTACTAAACAAGGCCATGTTTTCCATGCCTACCTTAGTTTAGCAGTCTTGTTTCTCTCCTGTGGTCCCAGTCATCTGGACCAGACCTGTTCAAGTGGCAGCTCACTCCTCCTGGCCTGCAGGAAATCTCCCTTGGCTGCAAGCAAGCACCGTGCCAGGCAGTCCTTCTTAGGCTTGTGGGTTTTGTGAGGCTTTTCTGCTTTGTGGTAAGCTGGGCTTTAGAAAATTACCTACTACACACAGCCATGGCCTCCAGCTCTGGGGGGGTTCACACACTGCCTCCTGTTCAACATGCCTTACAAATACAAATCAGTCACAGTTTGGTGACAGCACACACTTATAAATCAAGCACCTCTGACCAAAAGGCCTGTGAAAGCAACAGTGCTCACAGCACAGGTTGTGAGTCAGAAAGGAATCCCCTGACCCTTCTGCCTCCAGCCACACCTGGAGCCCTGCATTTCCCTGGTGCTCAGATGAAGAATGATGATCATGCACATGATTTAAACTTCCCTGTGAAGGTTTTAAAATTCCCAGAGTCAAGTACTGTGTGCACTCATGGAGAAATGAGAGCCTCTCTTTAGTGGTGAACAGGGCTCCAGTGCAGAGCTTCTGTCAAGACTGGGGAGATGCTGACAGACTGGCAGCCTGGCACACAGAGGACACGCAGGCCACAGAGCATACAAGTCAGATACTGCCAAAATTTGTAAAATGAGCCAAACAACCATAGAGCAGGCAAGACTCCAAGGTAATTGGGCCTCCAGTTAGGTCCATTATAGCCATCTATGGGCACTGTGATCTTGCTGTTCCATTGTTTCTGCTCCCTAAAGGAGCTAGTGCATTTCCTTATTCAACCCAAATTTCTGTCCCATCTGCTGTTCTCAGCCTTGCTCTGTCAGAGCTGCTCATGTAACTCCCTAGCAGGACACAGGTATCAAGGAGTCATTATAAAATAACTGAATAAGTTAAGTACAAACATATTTTCAGAAGTTGCTTCTCTAAAATGAAAAAAAGTGCTCTCAAGGCTTCAACTGACATTACTGAGTTACAAAGTGGAGCACTGACAAGGATAATAGGTTATAATGTTTGCATTAGAAAGAAGGAAAACTATCACTTTTTAAAGGACACACCACTCACTGGACATTTAATGGAGGCTGGCATCTGGAACACATCCAGTGTGGAGGATATAAACACACTTCCCCCATTTCTCCTCTTTTTACACCAACTCTTTCTTCCCCTCAAATTTCTACTCTAAGGCTGTAGTGACACTAACAGGGATCAGTATCCCTCGAAACACTGAAGCAAACGCTCTGGAAATCCAGCTGTCTTGGCAACTACCCACCCTGGGGAAAGAGATGGCTTTTTATTATTGCTTTTTGAACAAACATTAGTTCATCACTACAGAAAAGAGCCAAGAAATCTGCACTGAACCACTGCAAAGTGCAAAATAACAGCTACCATATGAATCTTGCTATGTTAACTGATGCTGTGGGAGGTAGGACTATTTACACAGCTATTTTTTTCTTCCTTATACTCAGTCCTATCTTATGCTATTTAAAAAGATACACTTGATGCAAAAAGTACAGTAACCAGAAAGCCACACTGAGTGTGCCAATGCCTGGGCACTGCATAGTGAGCCAGCAGATGCAGGTTATACTGGTGTCTCATATGGGTAAAAAAGGACACAGAGAGACAAGAACAGTACCTTTCTTCTGGGTGTTACTGATGCAACAGGAGGATTAAAGGTCATTTCTTTCATACAATATGTCTCAAAAAGTTCTGTAGCAGACCTACAGTAAATAAACAGTGGAAGAAAAATGGCATTAGATAAATACAACTTCAGCTATCTATCACCAACCCAAGAGCAACATCTCACACAAACTCCACTCTCCCCATCCATCACACTTTAGGAGAACTCCTCAGAGAAATGAGCATCTGGAAAACATCAGGAGCCAACAGCTGGGAAACAATGCAAGTCAGAGTAAGTAAAATGTGTCTAAATACACCCAAGAAAACTGTTGTCTTTCCAGAGCTCTGATCTGCACATATTTGAAAAGGTGGGGGAAGGGAAGGTAGGTCTAGCTGGTCTAGCTGACACAATCTGCCAGAATTTCCAACAATTCCTTGCCAAAGGGTTTTATGAAAAAAACCATCTATGGGAGAACAGGGAGGACTATCACAGAAAAAACTGGTTAAAAGACAGGAAACAGAGGACAGGAATCTATGGTCATTTTTTTGCAATGGCAGGAAGACAATGGATTTCCACAAGGTTTTTTCCAGGAGCTGCACTTTCCAACATGCTTAAAAAAGAAAACACACTGCACTTTGAGATGTTTACCCTTGTCACAGCCTGGCAACAAGTCTCAAAAGAGAAAAGGAAAAAAAAAAAAAGCAAGCATTCAGCATTCTGTACTAAGGGAAGAATAAAGAGAGTTTGAAGGTCAGAGTCTTTAATTTTATAGATAATTATTTTTAGGAATTCCTTTAATATAGTATAAGCAATAGCTTTCTTCCAGGGCCTATTTAGAAAAAAAGGAACTCTTTGAAAACTCACTTTTGGCTCAAATCAAGTGGAAGAGCTCCTGACCCTTCAGTTGGAGCTCCAGCAATAAGGTGAGATGCAAATTTCTTCACTGTTGGATGATAATGTCTCTGAAAGAAAGGAAGAATGAAGGCAGTAGACAGTAAGGGATAATGTATTTATCTACAGAATCTCATATTTATTTCTATTTCTATAAGATGAAAGGCCTACTTTTATTTTAGAAACAGTATCTCAATATCAGTCAGTTTGTGGGATTAAGTGAATGGGAATGCCAAGTCATGCATTTATTCCCCCACAGCATGCTGTGAGCATGACTCTCCACAGTTAGATAATTCCTACTCTCAGAAAACAGGGACAAAGGGCAGAGGAAGCCCTCTCCAAACCCTGACTGGAATGACAGATCAAGGTGTCAGTTCCTCTTGGAACAAGGGCTGGACTGCAAGGGAACTTAAGAGACCTAAAAAGTCTCCAAAGGAATCTAATAAAGCAACCTGCAGTAAGAACCAGTGTGGTATTATAACAGGGGATGTGTAACATCCCCTTTTGAGCCCATCCTTCCATACCACTGTGTTAGTCTTCTGTTCTGTTGGAACAGGCTCATATGAGCCAAGATTTGACAGATTAGCCTGAAGACCTCTGTTCTCCATTTGTGTAAAGCACCTAAACACTGAGCAGCTATTTACTGCTGTTCCTTCCCTAATCCCTGAGTTACTCACAAACCTGCAGTAGATGCAGCTCCCACAGCGCTGTGTTCTGGGCATTGCAATGCTCTGGTTCATCTAATTCTGGGAGATAAACTCCACTGCCTTGAGAGTCATTCTCTAGTAAGAGGTCCATCCTTGGGAATGTCTACAACACAAAAGAACCAGAAACTGAGCTGTTTATATTACCCACACAATTATAACATGGTTGAGTCAGTTTCAGGATTCATTCCACTTCATTCAGTTTCAGCAGCATTTAAGCATATCCTGTTTTCATCATTCTTGTTAAAGATGCTTTTAAAAATTTTGCCCAAGACCATTTTATCAAAAAATTCGATAACCTTTAGCCAGTAAGCTAAAAATTTGAACAAGTAAAACTTACTTGCATGAATATCCTGTTTGTTGCCAAGATCCCAACACTGGAATTTGGAAGTACATGAAGAGCAAGGATGGAAAGTCTCTTCAGGAAAGCAAGAGCTCGTTGCTGGGAGACTTGCTTTCTCCTCTTGGCAAACATGACATCCAGGCACTGCAGCACAATCTCTATGTCCTCGTTGGTGCCACCTCAAAAGCAGAATTCCATATAAAGAGTGAAGAACCACTTCATGGACATACAGCTGGATACTCTGCTACGGGCTGGACACTGTCATCATGTATTGGAATAATAATTCAAGTATTTGTATTGCAGTAATGCAATGTGCAACTCAAGAAAAAAAAAGTGGGTTAAACCAGACAAAAATCTTCTCAGAAATCAGATATGTTTAAAAAAGTGCAGTTTATTAATGCTACATAAGGGCTTTGATAGCAAAGAAACAGAAAAAACATTGTCTAGATGAACAGTGAAAATAAGAATCTGGAATTACCTGCATGTAGGCTGAACAATGTCTTGTACAGATGCGTGTAAAATTTCAATGGATCAATGTTAAGAACATCACCTATAAACAAAATCCAAATAAATACATTTACTCCAGTTATTTATCAAGCAATATTAAACAAAAGTTTGTTTTTAAAAATCTCCTACCTTGACCAGAGAGTATACGAAAAGCACTGAGAACACAATGAAGACTCTCACGATAGCTTAAATCCTAAGAACACAGAAGTGATTAAGTATCCAAAAGAAAGTAATTTTAAGAAAACTGTAATAAAATTCAACTTACTCCAGATGCAATGAGAGAATGAAGGACAGTCAATAGGTCATCAAAAAATTCCACATTTATGAGATGAGCAAACCTTGAACCAAAGAGATTTTCATTTTTAAATTATAGACATTATCTGTAAACTCAGTTCAAAGTGTTCTGTATTCCAAGATCCACACCTTAAAAGCAGGCTAAATCAAATGCTGAACATTTGCTATCTTCACAGGAAAGAATAATTCAGCCCCCAACATGCTAATCATGGTTTTTCTAGAGTATTAACAACATGCCTGTGTCCTTTAGCAATTAATCAGACAAAATACTGGAATCACATCAAACCCTGTGGCATTTGAACCACATCAATTCTACCATGGGAAATTTCAAATCACATTGAAATTGTTTCGGAAATAGCAGAAAGCTTCAGCAGAGAAGTAAAAGAATTTCAACTAATTTGTCAGGGACTATCTTTTGTCACTGCTTAAATTCCTGTCAGATACAAAAATTTCTTTAGTGCTTTATGTCTTTTCCAACACACACAAAAGAAGGTAGTCAGCTCTTACTTTGCAAGACCTTCTAGCACAGCTGGCAAAAGTGGAGACTTCTGAGCTTTCTTTAAGATCCTGAAGTAAGTTACAAATACAATATTCAAAGTCTCTGTATGCTGAAAGAAAGAAAACAAAATTAAATACTTAATCATGTAAAATAGACATTTCTACTTTATTTAAACTCAACTGAAATGCTTTTCTCTGTCCAAGCCTGCACTCAGGCCTTCCAAACCAGTCCTGGCACTGCTCTTCTTACACTGAAAAGCTCAAGTCCTCCAGTGCTCTCCTGCCCCTGGCTCTCTCCTGGCTGCAGCCACACTCCTCCTTTGCCTAAAGGCCACTCTGAGAGGCTGTAACACTCCCTACACAGTGTCCTATGGAACAGGCCACCTGGAGAACATCTGTCAATGGATTCAATGCCATTTTGAGCAGACAGCAGAAGGGAATACAAATGGCTACATTGGCCTTCCTGCCTAAAATGAGAGTGTGGTTTACTAAAACCTAGATCTCTGTCACAGGCAAAGTGTTTGTTAGCTGACTGCATGATCTAGAGATGTGGAATGCTGAAAGGCTGGGATGGAGGGAAGACACTTAGTTACAAAGGGGCTAGGAGCTGCCACTGTCCTACAATAGGGAAATAATCTCCAAATTACTTACCAACTTCAGTTTCTTTTCTTTACTTTCTGATGCTTCTGCTTCCAGGAGTTCTCGTTCCAGTTTCTCTTCTGCTTTCTTCCACTGAAAATATACAGTTGATTTTAAGACAACAGAGTCAATGTTTCCAACCAGTCTGGATATCCAAGTTGAAAAGATATCCAGAGAATAAATTTTCCATTCTCTGAGTTGCTTAAGTCACCCGGTGATTCTACAGGGCAACCCTCATCCTATCAGAAACAACCAATCAAAAGCACTATCAACACAGGAAAGAGGAAAAAATAGGAAGACAATTAAACTCCCTCCTAAATTTTCAAGTACAATACAAAAACTGATCACTGATGCTGAGAATTAACAATAGCAACAGCAGATGTGCAATCATTGCTGGAAAAAATTACTATATAAAGTAACAGAAATAGAGCATGAGAAAGCACATGTCATACCTTTCTTTGCATTCTGGAAAGATTTTTTCTTTTCTCTTTGTAAGTCATGAACTTTTTTTTTGGTGCAATATCTTCAGAATCTTTTTGTAATTCTACTTCCTTAATTCTTAAGTGAAGAAATACTTTTAACACCTATTGTAAATAAAATAAATACAGTGAAAGGTCATCTACAACCTGATAGGGACTAAGGGTAAGAAATCCTGATTTCCATTCCAACAAGTGGTCAAAGGTTCTTCTGTTTACTCTCCTCCTACTCCCTCACACCTGTATCTCTTGATCCCTGCTCCCAGCTCCTTCTCCAGTATTGTCCATTTCTATTCACTCCTCCATTTGCCTCTCACTCAAGTCTCCCTGCCTGACTTAAGGCATGTCTCTGGCAGAATCTGACCTCCACCTCCCAGTCTCCTTCCCTTGCCCCACACCTCTCAACTCTCCAGCTCAGCCTAATCCTGAACTCTCTGTGGTCTGACAGCCTGAGAAATTCTGCTTGTCTGTAGCCAGCAGCTGCAGTAACTTTAATATCTGGGTTTTTTTGAAACTTTTGACAGAAGAATATTGTGAGGTACAAGAGAAAGACTCTTACCTCAGGTCTGACATCGTAATTTCTACCCCTCACAAGGCCAGATATGACTTTAACTACACCAAGTGAAGCATAGCCCAATTTGTCCTGTTTAAAGAGCTTCTTAACTGCCTCAACACACAGTTCAGAAATCTGAAAAGCAAAACACAGAAATTGGTCTGTAAAGCCAAGTCCACAACAACTGCTAGTAACAGATGATACTCATGGTATTTACTAAAGTGCACACAGCCTGCAAAATAGTGAAAAGATATAGCCAAAAGATGAGGATATTGTGGAATAAAGCAAAGAAATAATTATTTTTCACACAAAACAAGAACTCTTTCTCTAATCAGAAAATCACTTACCATCTTTGATGGATCATTCATGAGTGGAACAATGAGAACAATAATGTTATTGTGGAAGTTGAAGTGGGGTAGGGCCACAAGCAGCTCACACAGACACTTCACTGCTACCTCTGCTAGACCTTTATATGCCTTTAATGAGATGACATTGCTTTTCTTCAACTTCCTTTGCTTCCAATCTGCACAAAATATTATTTTTAATGATTACTCTTCAGAATGATGGTGATCATATAAATATTCATTTTTTTAGTGATTGCAGGCATACTTCATGCAAGTGCTGTCTCAAAGACAGAAGGTACCATTCATTCAGAGGAGGGAAACTGCTGCAAACAATTTTGCCTCCACTACAAAAAATGGGAAGCGTTAACTGTACCTTTAATTGTTTGTTCAAGATTTTCCAAGTAAAATTTATACTGGCTTACAAGACCTTCTTCAAATTCTCTCAGTTTCTGTGTTTCTTTTTTAACCTGTAAACGTAATTGAAATGAGATTTTATTTGGGGAGCTGAATACTGAAATTAGCCAATGGTGAAAAAAAAGTTTTAAAACAAATATCACGCATCTAAGTAGTTTTTTCTTCTAGAAAGACATTCCTAGAAATGTATTAAAAATAAAATATTTATGCATTTTTCTACATATGTGTTCAGAGGCCCTTTTCCAACTCGGCCTATTATATTTATAGAGCTTGAAGTAACATTATAAACTAGATATTATTTTAAAACTATGACTCTAAACTGCACTAAACCTATATCCAAAAAAAATTCTAAAAATTGGTTAAAAACAAGCTCCAGAAAACAAGTTATTCTGCATTTGTTCAGCAAATTGTTGAACACATTTCAAAGAATTCTAAGCCATAACAATGTTGCATAATTTGCTTTCTTTCTAACTCTCTTTAGTGCGGGACCTTATTACAAGGTTCATGAGGAACATCACTCAGGTTTAGCACACTACTTTCTGACACTTTTCTCCTCCATTACCACCTGCATGTCACCTACTTACTGAAGGAAGGATGTAGGAATTAAAGGTTCAGAATCAAAACCTCTCTTCCTGAAAGTGTCACAGCTTCAGAGCTTCCACAAGTATTTGTGTATTTGTCCCCTTTGCTCAAAACCATAATTTCATATTAAACAAATCAGTCTTAGTATCTGGCATTGCTGAAAATATTCTCAACTGCTCACACTATAAACAGATTTGATATTTCACCTTGGTAGCCTTTTCTGCTTCAGTCAGAGGCCGAATTTTGTATGAAGGTGCAATATCTTTGAATATCTCCATCAAAGACACCATGACCAGCTTCCTAACAATCACAGCCACGTTAGGATCCTGTTCCATCAGCATGGCACGCAGCTCCTTCAGCTTCTTAATCTGATTGAAGAAAATAGGCAGACATCAGATGAAGATGAACTGCAAACCAAGGGACAAGCACAACGTACATTAACTCAGCAGTTACTCAGACTCTGCTTAGCACTGCATAAACAGCCAGGAAATGATAGATATCCCAACAATATTTCAGTCTCAGGAATGTTCAAAATATCCTTCTATTACAAACTTACACAAAATTACAGAAAATTATTAGTATATCCTGAAGCATTGAGAACTATCAGACACAACCCTGAAATCAGAGCTTACATAAGGGTCTTGCTTAAGGAACAAGGTTGCTTGTACAGAAAATAACAGAAGTGATACAACACTGACCTTTTCCTTGTTCTATCCATATATTCTTGTGCTTTTGCTACTGTTTGCTCATTCAGATCTTTGTTTCTTTACTTAGTGCACAACACAGACACTCGTACATGCAGGTTAAGTAAATGTACCTACATTGCTGTCTGGCTCAGAGAGAATGGCAGATGCTAAGGCAGCTATGTGCAACTTCCTCTCCTGCAGCTTTTGTCTTCTTTGAGAAGCCATTTCCTCAGGAGTGAGAACAGGCAGGGGTTCTTCATTAAAATCTGGCACACGTGAGAATTAGAAAGAGGGGAAGTCACTTAACAAATATCGTGTTGCAAATACAGCATTTCAAGCAGGTACCCTGGTGAAGTCCCACAAGAGTAATACAGGAAGTTCCACAGTCAAAGAAGCTTTAAGAATGACTTTGCTAGGTCTTATATTAACCCACAGATTCTAACAGGTAAGAGTGCAAGCTTTGAATGATGGTTATGCTTCAGTGGCAACATGGTAATGAACATATTCAAAAACATCCTGAACAAAATACACTTCAATTGCAAACTTCCTTGGGGAACAGCAAAATACTTTTCAGGTATGTCAGTGATTCGGGAAAAAAAAAAAACAACAAAAAGCAAACAAAAATGTTTTATTACCCTCTGTTTCCTCCATATCTTCTGTGTCCTCTTCTTCATCATGTGCAACATTGAGAACTGCAAAAACAGAGTGTCAAGCATGTAATAAACACTGTGAAATTTTAAACAAATAAATTATATGCTTCTTGGCTACTATACCAGTTCCAGAATCTGTGTCTTACCTGGCTTTTCCACAGCTTGAGGAATTATGCCACTCTTGTCTTTGATGGGGAGCAGATGGATGACTTCTTTTTCTGGCTCTGTTTGCAAACGTCTTGGCAGCTTCTCGTATTTCTCAATCACACTTTCATGTTTTCGTTTTTTGATGTGAACAGGTTCACTGAAAAATACGAGGCAAATGAAATGCACCAGCCATGTAATTAGACAAGAGCCATGCCTGACCAGCTGGATTAAGTGCCTGCCTCTCACCCAGGCCAGGGTGCTGTTTCACTTGTCCTTCCTCCCCCTCTGTGCTCCCCCACAGCAGAGCAGCTGGCAGGGCTGAGACCCCTAAAACCACCCCAAGCAGTCCTGCCACAAAGCAACCAGCAGGACTAGGATCCTCTCAGCGGGCAAACAGTCCAGAGCCTTCCTCAGCATGGCCCACAGCCTCTCTCCCTCACTGTGTCCTGACCTTCCAGGTGAGGCTTAGCCAGGATGAGACAATGAGTGGGTCAGTGACCATTTTTATCTACCCTACTCCCTGGCTGCTCCTACCACTATTACTAGCCCTTTTCTAGTCTGCCATGGGCAAAGCCTGTGTCACACACCTCTCTCCAGTGACAACAGCAATAACACAGTGTGGTGTGTCACCCTTTCACAGGTATGCTCCTGAGCTACACATAAGTGTACAAGAGGGTAAGTATTTAGTCTGTGCTAATATGAACACAGTTTGTAAGTGGTGTAATATCTGACAAGTTTTTAAGACAGATTTTAGCTGACCAGAGCAAAGCAGATTGAAAAGACAAGTTCTCCAATTTAAGGGAACCCTATGAAAGGAACTTAAAGCCCAGAGCAGTAAAACAGGTAAAAGAACAACCACTTCCACTGTTTTCCTACCATTCAAAAAACATTCTGGCATAACAAATGTAAGACATATAGAAGTACATTTTGCAAAATATCTCTAAATAAAACCACAGAATAAATTTTGAGTTTTGCAAGACTTTAAACTTATGTTGCACCCAGTTAATTTGGGGAAAGAGGAAGGTTTAAAACAAAATTCTTCTAATTCAAGAACTTGTAGTGTGACTACAAGAGATCATGCAGCACAACTGCAACTTTGTAAATAAAAGGCATTTACTAAGTTCCTTCGAACTAGACTAAATTGTTAATTACTAACCAGAACTGGCATTAACAAATTAAAGCCACCCTACAGCAGCTAGGCATAGTCTTTTCACATCCATCAAAAAAGGCAAGCTAAGATTTTCAAACAATCATGTAACCAGACAGCCCTGTAGAAGTGTATTTGTAAAGACTGTTCTACAATGAGGAGCACTACCCTTCTACATGTCACCAAGAACTCTACACAATGACTTGGTCCACACAACTGATAACAAATTTTTTGTATGAATGTTTTGGTTTTGGATGTGTTTACAGACATGGCCCTTTTCTTTTTTTTCCAGCAGTTTGCAGCACAATATGTGTAGTGGTCCATAGTCCAGGGAATGTCCTGAATACTCTATAAAGAAAAAAAGACTCTGTTTACAGATTAAAGCATTTCTTTCAGTTTGAGAGATGCTACTCATCTCCCAGCCAAGGACCTCCCAGGAACAAACATTACAGAAACAGTATCCTAAAAGTCAGGTAGAGCACCTGAATATACTGATACACATCGATACATTAACACTGAAGTAGTGACAGGCTGAGGAAACACTAAACTGGAACTGCAAAAAACCACCAGACTGAAAGAGACCTCCTGATAAATGCATTACTTTACAAATTAATTACATATTAACCACACAAGGCTGAATGAGTGTGAAAAGGAGACATTGCAACTCACTTAGAAGAAAGATCTCTGGTTAAAAAGGATGCTTTTTGGGCCAGATCCTCCATTAATTTTAAGTCATCTTCATCCATCATGTCCAGTGGAAGCGCATCTTCTTCCTCTTTTTCTTCCCATTTTGTAGCTATTTTAGAAGATAATGTTTACAGATTAAGATACCATATGTATAGTCACCCTTGAAAGTTTAACCCTTGTTATATTTTTGAGACCATTTTATGTGTTACTTCTACCTGGAGCTCACTGACCTTTATGCATGTGTGTTTTGCTGCCCCAGAAAACTGCCCCTTTCCCATGACATCCAATAATGATCAATGCAAACACATATCTACGATCTTTCACTGACAGTTCTAGGTGCCAGAATGGCTACATTTTGTATTTTTCACAAGTCTCCTATTGTTTTAACAGGAACAGCAACTATTTGTACACAGAAAATGAAGTGTTGTTTTCTTGAATTTTACAACAAGAAGCAGCAGGATATTTAGTAACCCCCATACCTGAGCAAACACTTACCAACTTGTTTCTTCTTGCATTCCTCCAATGGAAAAGGCTTTCTAGAAATGGCATCTCTGACAGCCTCCCGTAGCTTCTTCTGTTCTTTACGATACTTCTTAGCAGCACTCTTCTGCTTGTACTGTTTATTCTTTAACTTATTGTCAAGTTTTATTTGACTAGTTCTCAGTAACTTGCGAAAACTTGGAACTCGCTTTCTGTTTTTTCTCTAGAAAACGAACGGAAAGCTACAAGTCACTGACATGTTAACAGTCCTTGCAAAATTTAGTCCACTGTTTAAGATCTCTGAGTTAGTATTTCTAACAGGACTGAACAGTATGTTTCTTGCTAACAGTATCATCAGTTAACCTCAAATTTACACAACTGTGTTACATCTTTGAGAAGAGAGCACTGTGACAAATGTTTTACAGAATCATGCTCTGACAACTTTTTTATTAAACCCTATGTCCACCCCTTTTGGACACAGGGACACTCAAGGTATGGTACAGAGCTTGTTAGGGCGCAGTTCTCTGTGCTCCCAAGCACTCTGTTCTCTTCTCAGGGTGCTGCTGTTCCCCAGCACATGATAAAATACCTCGGGGGACTTTAACGTCCAAGGCCACAGCCTCGGGCAAACGTCCTCCTGCAGGACACCTCCTCAAGCCGAGCTTTGGCTTTCTGCCGCCTGAAACTCTCCCCGCCCAGCGGCTGAGAAAGCGGGCTCGGGGAAAGCCGGAGGCGCGGGTCAGTGCCTGGGGCCGTGCCAGACCGCGAAACCCTGCCGAGGGCGCTGGGGCTGGGAGCGGACACGGCGGGGATCGCCTTACGAGGGGCACGGGAAGGCAAGGCCGTGCAGAGAAACTGGGCATCGAGGCGCTCTTAGCGATGATGTGTCCCTTTACAAAGGGGACAAGGGGCTGGAGCAGAGTGGGGTTCCTCGAACCCTTAGCTCAGCTGGTTGGAACCCGGTGCTAATAAA
>VXBQ01017097.1:1926494-1957070 GCA_013400175.1 Phainopepla nitens | reverse complement strand
GCGCCCCGCGCGGCGCGGCCACAGCGGCCCCTGGCGGCGGAGGCCGAACGGCCGCCCGGGCCCGCAGCGCCTCAGGGACGGAAAGGAAGCACGGCCCGCGTCTGCTCTAAGTTTTATTTACACAGGAATTGGTACGAGTGGTCTTCAAGGAAGGCTTCATCCTTCTATTTACAGTTATATACAGATTTATAGTTGAAAAGTAAGAAAACTGTACAAGATAACACAAAAATATAAGACAAATTGGATCCAATTAAAGTAGTGAATACATAAGTTAAGAAAAATCTGACATTTACATTTCAAATTGTAATGTTATGAGTAGCGTATATGTAGTTTTTAAACCAGATAGCAACGCAAGTTACACCACACTAAATCTTTACCCCGATTATGCAGACTCTGCTTTTAAAACACCAGACAACTGGAAGCCTCCTGCACTTAAAAATACATAATGGTAATTTTTACTTGATTTCCAGAGGGACCAGTTACAAAAACCCACATGTAAGGAATTTATTTACATTAAATATTAGCAAAAAATGGATCAAGAGAGTGCAAGTGTTCCGCACCTGCAGTGCTATCCATTTTAAATTTACGTCCCCTACAACCACAGGTTGTTGTACAGCATCTTCAAGAACAGGAAATGTTTGAAAATATTTGCCATGACACATACTGTATGACCTTATGTCTCACAGTTTAAAGATGTTAAAGAATTAAGTATCACCAAACCAGATGCTTTTTGGATTTCAGTATTGCACACTAATAAAAAGACAGTTTCAAAAACAATTGTGTCTGCGTTATTTCCAAGTGTTAAAAGTGGCTGCTTCTTTGAGAACACAAAAGCCTTTAGAACACAGAAGCCTTTGTCATTTCCTAGTGTTCACTGTTACATACAAGTAATTTTAGCTGGAAATGGCTCAACAATATAAAACTCCTGGTGGCAAAACCCTTTCACAGAATACCCACTCCATATACTCCACAACCAATACACCAAAACAAATGCTTAAACACCACTTGCTTTGAAAGCTGTACAGTGAAAATAGCAGCCCTGTTCTTACCACTGTTTAAAATTCAGATTATTTTTGCTCTAGGCTTGGGCACACGTCTACAGTTCCTGAGTTAATTACATTTGCCCAGACTGAAGGATGAAGCTGCAACTTTAAAAAAAAAAACAAAAAAACAACAAAACAAACAAGACAATATCCCTTCCCAAATCTTAATCACCTTGTACATAAACATACCAAACCACCTTATTTGGTCCTCAATACTTGCAAATTGTTAATTTTGGAGGTAATGTTTGTACCAAAGCATTTGGTTTGGATAGCAGTTTTGGGGCCTTAATATTTAGCATGTCCCTCACCCCCCCCAAAAAGTGCCTTTGTGGTATTTGTAAAAACAGTTATACCTTAAAAATTTGTTTAAAGTACCAACAGAAGTTATTACAAATGTTTATTGCATTGAACTGATTCTTTTAAAGTATTAATTATGAACTCCCTGCTTCTCAGTTTCATAAGTTTTAGTATTCTGTGTGAAATCAGATCTTCCCACGGCAAAAACTAATACTGGCAAAAGGGTGAAGATTTCATCAGTTTGTTACTCCACTGAGAGCTGTCTTTTTTCCATCTCTCTTTCACATTTTCTATAGTGCTTTTTCCACATAGAAGTGATGTGAAGACCTCTTCGTCATCAAATGGTTTTCCACATTTCAAATAGACCTCGACATTAGCTTTTCGGTGCTGGGCTATGGTTCTTGTCTCCTTCTTTGTTGTCCTTCATCAGTGAGGCAAATACCTGGAAAAGTAAATTCTTTAATGAATCTGAAGACTGCCAGTATTATAATAATATCAATGTTAACCATCACAATATTAGCATGGAGATTAATTTCTAGAATGAGACACTAGAAAGGAAGTGCCCATTGCTCAGGAGTCAAACAAGCAGCTTAAATAATCATGAAGAGAAATGCCCCATATATTCATGTGATGACATCTGACTTGATATATAACTTCAAGAAACTCACCTGTGCCCATTTTTTGTTACTATTCTGCATCTGAATAGCTGCAATACAACTAAAAAGCTTTTCTGATGTAATATCTTCTGGAAGTTTTGTTAGAAACTGTGCTATATGAATAAAGTCCATCTGTAGGAGAATATCTTCATATAACCGAAGGATTCCTAATCCTGTCCTAAACAAAAATTCTTCTCCATCTCTACAGAAAACATCCCAGACACGACAGGCCAGATCAAGTGGTAATGACTTGCTGTAGAGCGTAAAAATCCTACAAACGAGTCAAGAACAAACAAAAAGGAAGAGTTATAACTTGTTTCAGAAAAATGAAAAGACAACTTCCTTTAAATCCCAGTTACATTAGTTCAGAATAAGCAGATGACAAGTTATTTTATACACTCTTATTTTTTTTCCCCTATTTCAATACTCCACAAGTCTCCAGCTCTGGAAGTCAGAACTTGTACTCTGAAACCCATCTCTTTTGATGCCACAGGAATTCCTCCCATTTGAATGCCGCCTCCTTTACAAAGCTCTGGCTAAAGAAGTGACAAATCTCTTCACACTAACACGGAGTATAATAGACACATAACAACTCAAGCAACAAAGATCACAACTGTGTAACTTGCCCGTTCCCATTTAAGCCATACAGTTTAACTACTCTGTTCATCAATTGTTTCCTAAACTAAATCTAAAGTCACAACTCATCTCAACACAGGGCTGCATCCCACTAACATATTAATAATAAATCAATAGCTACATTTCTGTGATACATTTTTGAATTTGTTCACATTGAAATCACAAACACAAACAGATATTCTGCTTTTGACAGCACTACCACACTTCAAGGGTGCCTGCACTACTACCTTCCATTACAGACACACACTGAGCTTGCTACTCTCCGCTTTAGAACATTTGTTACTTCAAATCGTTCACTGTACTTCCGAGTTTATCCCTCTTCAAACCAGGGCCTAAATTTCATCCTCCCTCTGCTTTAAAGTCTCTACTCCTATAGTCATACTTCTGTCAGTAGCTGACAACGCTCATTTCATCAAGTCACTGACAATCACAGTACACCATACTACTATGGTGGAGCAGCCTCCTCTCCCCTACTTATGCCACACAACTGCAGCAACAAGAAAATCAACACACAGAACCTCCTGTTTGTCTCATTTTTAAACTGAATACAGCCCTTTTAATAAAGCTCAAAGCTTGCCAGAGGAACTGCAGTTACACAAAACAGTGATTTCACAAGACCTACTGAATGCCTTTTTTTATGCTTTATTTCCAGTGCTGAAAGACCTATAGCAAAATAGGAAGAGCTCCCACAGTTCTAAGGTTAGGTTTTCTATGTTCTATGAACTCACCAGTCTATCAAATATATGTCTGGAGTAAGACTGTATGATTTGAAATGAAGAAACAATTTAGGAAGATTTTCTTCGAAAAATACTTCAAAGGCTGCAAAGTATTTCAGCATCTGTAGGGATAGTAAAGCACATCATAAGCAGTTATCAAAACAATGTTTGGTTGTAAACCAACACAAACCCCACCAAGAACTGAGGATGTCAACACAGCACAATGTGACTCCTTAGGATAAATAAAATGATTAAATGATTCTAGAGGAGAAATCAAAACATGAGAATGAGTTTTATGGATTAGTACCTGGTATTCTCAGTTTTGTAATCACAGGTTAAAGTTCTCCATTATTCAAGAGGACAAAAGGAAATCATCAATAAAACAACTATGCTTCAAGTCAAAAGAACATTATGGTCTAAAACCAGAAAACTCTGTGCATACCATGCTGTGATCCACACGGAAAAAGGCCAGCTGGCATGGCTTGTTTAGAAGGTTAGCAAAGGCAATGAAAGCATCTGCCTCTTCCAGATTGAGAATGAGCACAGCAGCAATGAAGGACATCCCTTGTACCTTCAAGTGGGAAAAGCATCGGGCAAATATAGGTGAGTAGGTTCAGTACATCTTACATCTTTGGAAATGGAAATATTTACAGTCTGCAATTTATCATGTACCAGTGCATAACATTTCCAGATGAATAGAAACAATGTGGATAAATTATTTTTATGCATGCAATCAATTTGATTTCAGCAGTTCAGATGCTCTGGGAGGTCTTATGATCACAAGTCCTCAGGACTTGAAATACAAGAAAGTTAAAACCACACAGGGTGAATGCAGAGCTCATGAGAAACAAAACTTGGCCTCAAGTTCATTGTTAAACTTTGGGAAAAGCAGTCATGGAGAAAAACTTCACATATGGGACAGTTTAGACCCAGACAGATACACTGGAACTGAGACAAAATTCTGTTTCAGAACAGTCAATACATGTCTTTCCACTTGCCAAACTGTATTTTTTCACATATATAAAATTACTTCTAGGCGGTTAGCTGCAATGCAAGTTTACATTTTTCCACCATTACTCTCCCAAAAACACTTTAGCCTGCAATAAAAGTGAAGAACATAATTCATGTAGTTAAGTGATGATCTGAATACCCATTATGCTAACAATAATTTGACCAATTTCAATCATCTTTATTCCACTGTCTCTAAACATTCATGTTCTCATTTTAAAAAAACCCACACACTCAGCATTTTAACCAACTAGGGAAAAGAGAATTGATATGCATCAGAAACAGTCTTTCAGCTTTCCATTTCTGGGGGATAAATAGGTATGGAAATAAGATTACATTACATTTACTGCTATATTAACATTAAAAAATGTGATAAGAAATATAGAGACTAGCTGTATTTCTAATGGAAAAGAGAAGACTTATCCATGAAAAATTATTTATTTGCCTTTTGAAACTCCACCCTGGGAACAAGCAGTCTCAGAACTTGCAGAAACTGCAGAGTTTGTAATCTCACTTAAAAAACATGGGAAAGTCTCCAAAAATGAGGTCACAGATGACAGAATTCAGGCCTAAAAACATTTGAACATGAAAAACCAACTAGTTATTTATGCAGAGTCCCAAGCATATCTGATTTGGAGAGGAAGACACACCCTGTGCTAAATAATGCTTTGTTGCATGGATGAGACTTAAAACTTTTCTAATGTTTTTGAGCCCTGAAGCATTAGAGCTTGTGCAAGATGTTCCTAGATACCCCAGGAACAAATAAGAAAAAAACCCCTTCTCTTCATTATTGTTCATTATTTAAATGCTTCTGTAAGCTAACATCTTTCAGAGAGATGTTAGGTTTAGTTGGTTTGTTCAGGAGTTTTTGACAGTTTTTTAATGTTTTTTTGGTTGTGGTGGTTTGGTTTTTTTTGCTTGTTTTTAAACACAGTAATGTTTGCTGAATATTGTCTTATCGTCACTGAACTCTGAGGAAGTGATTATTCTGTGTCAGCAAGACACTAAGAAGGAATTTCTGGATTTTAGGATGTGCAGCAGTGAAGCAGGGAGTATCACTATGGAAATGGCAACAGGGGAAGCAACAGTAAGACAGAACAAGTGAGGTGCTAACTGGAATGCCACTAACATCTTATGGGGTTTTTTCCTGTGGATACTCTGTCAGAACTACAGTGTCTTGTGAACACATCCATTTAAAATTTTCCATGCAATCCAGATACTCAACACTGACACTCAGTACATTTTCAGCTATTTAATTGTCTGTAGGAACTACCATCATTGTCACTGCTATGAAATAACTTCCTAAGTTTAATTATTTTTTTTAAGTGCTAGTATCATGAAGTTTAGAACACGTATTTATTTAATATACTTTAATACATGACATCTTAAGCTTATTTGCCATGTTATAAACATTTTAAAGCAAATACTTACATAACCCACATCTGGTCTGTAACATGTATATGCTCCTAAAACACTATGCAGGAGATCATGATAAGGACCACCCTAATAAGAGGGGAGGGTAGAAGGATAAAAAAAAATTATTTTCCAAAAAATACAGGAAAAGAACAAGCTGGTATCTTAAAATGCACATGAGCTAGTGAATTGTTGTTTTATTCATATCTAGAATAATACCATTTTTAACTCCAAGCATTACCACAAATGCTTTTGAGATGTTAAAAGAAAAGTAACAATAATCCTATGAAATAATTCAGCAGAAATCAGTACATAATAGAAAATGAGAATATCTGGTACGGATCCAAGGTTGGTCTTTCCTTTTCAGAGACAACAGGTATTTTAATTCTTAGTAGCACATGTTACTGTATTAGGATATTGCATGTTATTTTATATATATGTTTGTGCATATTATCGCTATATAAAGATCATAAAGCCTAAAAAGGTGTATCAGAAAGCATCAAGATTTCTGTAGCAGTGAGAATACTCTAATTTCTGCCTGTACATTCATAATCATTAATAGCAATCTCATGCAATTTTTCAAGGAGAAAAAAAATCCCATAGTCCATCACTAAGCGTCTCTACTTTATCCTCATTTAAAATTTATAAAAAAGTTCAAACAATTTCTAAAAACTGTATTTGGCCAGTTATGTTTCTTGTTGAGCTATTAGAATTTTAAAGCTGTCATAGCTAAAGTTAAAGGCGCCTTACCTTCTGGAAAATATACAGGGATGGAAATGTGCGTGAAATATCCAACTTAATTAGCTCCAGACTGGCCTCACGATCAGCAACAGATGCACCTGCATCTGCAAGCAAAACCAACATTTATTAAAGCTGATAAATTCTACAAACTTCAGAACAAAACTCCAAGTCAAAGGAAGATAAAGACAAGGAGGGCAACATTCACCCAAGAACCTCCAGAAGAAATTTTGCTAGTCCTTGAATTATCTCTGTCCAATCCTCTCCACAGGAACATGATAAAACTAGTGATAATGTGGGGAAAAAAGACAGGTAGCACTTGAGGAAAAGGCTCTTTCAGAAGGCTGAAATCAGACAAAATTTCCAACTGGAAAACAGAAGATGACAATTTGATGAACAGGCTAAATTGAACTTGCTCTGCTGACGCTTGGAAAGCAGCATTTCATTCCAGTCTTCCTAAAACTGTGATAGCTGGTCTTCCAGACTTTGCTACCAAAGATCAGTAATAAGCACTGTCATCTTGCTTGCTTTTTAGAGATGAAAATTCAATTGCTCTTAAGTTTTCCCTTATATCTTAAGTTTTCCCAGGATATTGGGCAGAATTAAAACAGGTCCTTCTCCATTCCCATCCAGAACTATTATCTCTCAAAAAAACAGATTACCTCAGCTCTCTCCCACAAACAGCCCACACCCCTAACAGTAGAACAAGCAAACCACCACTCCACAGACCAAGGGGCATTGCAAGGATAAGCATATTTACACTCATGTACACACAGAATTTCTTATAGTTCGTTTGTCTCAAGACAACCTTCAGATAAGTCACAGGGCTATCCCTAAGGAAGACTCAAATAATTTACAGTCAAAGTAGGCAATTAGTCAGGACTGACTATGGCAAGTGCAAACAACTAGAGTAATGGAAAAGAACACTACCACAAGGCAGCATTTTAAAAAATATCAATCAACAGCACAAAGAGTTAACCTCTATACCAAGGATACATCCAACATTAAAAACGTCACTGATACTATTTTTAACAGAAAGAACTCCACAGGAGACAGCAATATGACAGTGAAAAAACTTCATTCTACAAAAGAAATCCCCACTTAATAGATTTGGTAGGAAAGGCCATCTGGGCAGGCAAGGAAATACAAGTGGGATTTGAAATGTGTCATGTTTTGTATTTTTCACCGCTCAGTTTCAGAACCAAAAACCAGAGGATATTCTTTGTTCTTTCCCAAAATCATGGATGGGATACCAACTAAGGAGAACCCATCTAGGAAGAGCTAAGCAAGAGCATGTACTGTAATTTAGTTTTCTATTTCTTCCTTTTGTATTTCATCTAATATTTTCGTAAGAGCCGAGTCTTGTTATTTCAGAGGAAACATTCATTGCAAAGTAGCACACGCAATACTTTAATCTGTCGTTTATTGATACCATCAAGCCCCCTGCTCAATGACTTGTTATAAGACAGCAAATATTTAAGCAGGGAATGACTTTGAGAACTTTCAACAAGTATTCTTAATGCTGAAATTGCAGAGGAACTTGTGAGGCTTCCTGGGTTTGTAAAGTCAATAGGAGGTTGTTGAGTACTCAGTAGATCTTACCTTCTATATCATTCTCACAAGTTGTCTCACTGAAGCTTTTCCATCGTTCCTTAGCTCTCGACAAGAAGATTTCATAAAGTTCTGCAAGAAAGCAAAACAGAACCTATAACCAAAAAGGAAGTAGTAAGAAAAGCAGCCATCCAAGACGAAAGCATGCTAAGCATTCTTGGCTTTTGTTACTCGGTTTCGTCACTGGAGGCAGGAGGAGAATCTATTAGATGGTTACACAGTTTCATAGTGTGCACTATATTGTGCTTTCTGCTGTAGTGAACATGCAAATTATGACAGGGAAATCATGCCTTACATAATTTAATTTGTATTTTTGTGAACAGAATGCTTACAATTCATCAATCGTTAGTTATAAAATAAAGCAATTCCCCTTTTCACTCCCTTAGGAAAGCAAAGATACAAATTCTCAATTTTAAACCTAAAAATTATTTTCGGGGGGGCGGGGGGGAAGCACTACCTTAATTTTTAAAATATTAAATGTTTTTGTAGGCAGGTTTTGAACCTTGTTTCCATAATTTATGAAGCTACGATGTCTAATTGCAAAACACAATTGTTCCTAAACTTGCAAAATACATTTCTTCAGAAAGAAATGTACCCTGATTTATTTATTTTTTTAACAAAAGTTTACATTTCTCTTTGAAAATAACCAACTTAATTTAGCATTAAGATGTGATCTGTTAGGAACATACCAGGAGTGATGTTTAATTCATTTCCCACAGCTAGACTCCAAACCTTCCCACGTACACTTGGGGGCAATCCCTGCCACCACAGCTCTCGAACTCTTCGGGTAGCACGCCTAATATATAGAAGCAGGGAAAAGGGAAAAAAAAAAAAAAGGCATATATTGCACATCTTGTTTTCTAAAATCACTAGGCAATTTACAAGTAAAATAACATACTGTTTACCAAATCAGTATTCAAAGATCACTGTTGCTAAATGCTGAAGCCCCATTAAAAACCTCAAAACATTCAGCTCCCAGAACGCACATTTCATGTTGCTCTGTAATGACCTCACACTATATCACGGCAACAAAAACTGACTTCTTGACAACACAGAAAAGGAAAATAAGGTATGTGGGTCCTCAGTTTCCAGAGGAGAAACAAGCCACGCTTGCCTCATTTACACAGCAGAACTTTACTTACATGCCTTCCCAGTTAGGTAGTATTTCATTGACCCAAATGACCATAGCACTAGCGATATTCTCTTCTTGCTTGAAACGCTCTCTCATTATTTTTTTCCTTTTATGTGCTTCTTTAATTTCTGTCAGGCATAACATGTTAATAATTCTGTATTAGTGTATACAAATTATAAGGTAAATTATTCAGCTACTACCCAAGTACGTAGACGTCTAAAAGATCAAGGGTAACTTACAGTTGCACATACTATTTCTGATGATTGTAGGTGTATTTCTCTAGATATTTTTTAATTTAAGCTAAGTTGTTCAAATACAGTGATTTAGACAAGCAAAAATCAGGCTAGAAAACTCAGGTAGTTCTCTTCTGCAGTACACAGCATAACTAATAAGCACATCATCAGCACTGTTTTTCCTCTCAGGATTTTCAGACCATATTCTATCTGAGCTTTATTCATTAGACTAATCAGCAATATTTATGGGTAATTTTATTATTTAAAAGTGCAATTCCACATCCATTTTAAAACTATTCATATTTTACTGAAGCTTCCATCTAAAAGGATTCTGTATTTTCTTTTCTGGAAACAGGACCTAAAGACCTAAGACAAAGTCACAATGCTGAACAAGAGAACAATGTCCTGCCTTCTGTTAAAAAGAGATCATTTGTAGATTCCTCTTATTAAATTGGCTAAAAGAAGGACAGAGCAGTGCTCTCCTGACATCACTTAGAACCACTGTGAAATTGCAAGACATTTTCTATTTAAGCATGCATTGGACACATCAAGAGAGTAAACATGCCCTCCCTGGTAAACATATGGCTGACCAGCTCCATCAAGTTTTTACCGAAGCTTTGAATATGTAGCAACAGTAAATAAACCAGGGAACACACAGGAAAACACCACACATGGCTGAACCTCCAAAGATGCTGTTACTAAAGAACACAGACCACAGATCACAACTTACAAGATACACACCACAAGAGCAGAGCGAAATGCATTGTCAAAGCCATCATGGATCCATAGGGGATCAATCAGTTCAGAAGCTTATATCTCTGACAATAGCCAAAGTAAAACATGCAGCATAGATTCTTAAAATAGCTTATTCCCTGAATACTAGGCACAAGACTACAGAAGTCCTTTCAACAACTATTCATAGATTGACACAGTACCAGATGCTACAGATCTGTTTTTTAAATTAATCGTGTCTAGTGGGAGTAAGAAGGTTCACACAGTAAAGCTGATTGGAAAATAACCCCAAAGTTTTCATCTCTCTTCACATTGAAATTGATATGAAATTCGTAAGAAACCAGATCTTTAGGCAGTTATTATATTTATACTATATTTAAGCTTTATTATACTTTGGCTCTTAGTGGCAACTATAGCAACATAGCTTGAAAAAAAGAGTCCAAGTACCCAGAAAGTTTCAAGGTGACCACATTACACAAGTATCATAAAAAATTAAGTTTTTCCTTAAAAAGTAAATGAAAGGTTAAGTTGCATTCTGAACCTAGCTACATTCATTGTAGCAGAATAATAATTTGATAACTGAATTCTGTTTTAAACTGCATGCCCCTATGCACCAGAGAATAACCAAGATATTAAACAAGACGTTCTTTAATGTACCCACTTGCCTACAAGCCAGGATTTACTTTCTTTTTGCAGCAGAGTTGAGAGGAATTACAGTGATTGTTGGCAGTTGACATACCTCGTTTTTTCGCTTCTGCCACCATCTCATCGTATTCTTGTCGATGACGTAAAGCCTCCTCCACCGATTTGGCAGGAAGGTTTCTGAAAACAAGTTGTTCCTGAATTCAATACACACAAATGACATTCTGGACCATCTCAGAACAGGATTAAATTTGGTTTCTCTCTAAGGTGAGCTTTGGGGTTGCCATACTGCCATTGTTCCAGTAGAGAACTACTAGATGTTTGCTGCTCCTGTTGTTGAGTTTAGCTCTCCTAGAGCTTCCCCCATTATTACGTGAGATACAGCAGATAACAGACTGGTGGCTCCATCACAGTGAAATAGAATTCCTCATATAGACTGATACACTTAAAGGCTCTTCTGGAAGCATTTTTTATGCTATCATGTGGGACAGGATAATCCAACAATTCTTTCACATAAGACTTGTGAATTTTAGCTCATCAGAAATGTATCTAAAATGTAGTCCTTCAGCTGCACAGTTGCACAGCAGAATTATACTTACGCTGGTCGATCCTCCAGAATCAAAGCAGTAGTTGAAAGTGGTTCAAACTCAATATTTTTACGTCTTGCTGATGGGGGTGGAGGTTTATACATTCTTCCTGTCCGTGCTTCATATTCCTAAAGAACATTTTTGATAAAAATTAAATTTTAACTTTCCGCCTCACTCCAAATTAGTAAGCATGATACTAATTAATGCATAAATAATTTCATATTAAATATTTTAACCTTACTTAATAAGACAGCAAGCAGCAAATACTATGAGTTGAAATTACTGATAGCAACAGTGCAGTTTTCCAGGACTGCTAAGTAAAGACGAATGAGAAAGCAGTTTCTTGTATCAACTTAATGTTTCATCCATTCTAGTTCAATATTTCAACTGAGCATCCCAGGATAAGGTAGCCAAGAAATTTGCATAATTTACCCAGCCTAGCTAGTGCACAAGTATATTTAAGTAATATGTGAAGTCGACAACAAAAAATCCCACCACTAACAACAAAGACCACTGATCAAGAACATCTGCCTCTTTCCATTTCTTCCTCTTGATTCCAGCCCCCCTTAAGATCCAGTACATCTCACATTCCTGAGGCCTTTAACAACACCATCACACCCACATTAACCAGAACCACCTACACTCTACTCACTGACAATACACCAGGATTCATCATTACAAGTCTGTTTCATATAATTTCCTTCCTCCAAGGTTATAACATGCAATCTACTTAGAAAGAAATATTTAACTGCCTTCAATACATACAAGATTCTGAGGAAGAAAGAATTCTAATCCTTTTACCACAACAGTAACTCAACAAAATAGAAATATGACACAATCCTTAGAAAAAAACCTAAACAGCCAGATGAAAACCTCAAATCTCACATCCCCTTCTTTTTCGCCTCTGTAAATAAAAATTTACTGCCAAGTTAATGGAATAATATGCATCAACACCATTCAGCACATTGAAACAAGTATCTTGAACAACTAGACACAGGATTGGTAGAGTTCTGTTGTAATTCACACAAGCACAAGAGAAAAAAAAAATCAATTCTCACCATTTGAATGAATACACATACTCTCAAGCCTAAAATTATTTCATTCCACTTAAAAACAGAAACAACATCAATACTCCTGTCATGCTGTATACCTCAGGACACTCCAGTACATTTGTAAATTAGGAATGTATCCTGTGGTAACACCCAGAGACCAGCATCCAGGCTGCAGTATATTAGCAATGCCATCCCTCTTATTCTTGGTAGTTCTGATTTATTTCCATATTCTCCTTTGCAACAAGAGTCACCAAATCAAGTTCATTTAGTGGTCAGAGATGAGGAAGCTCAAACATCAGCAATCTTTTCAACATCTCTACATATCTAACTTGTATGCAAGTTTAAAAAAAAAAAACAAGGGGAGGAAAAAGAAGATTAAAAAAGCACTGCAAGATGTACATCAAAAAACAAAGCTACTCTTACCTTTTTTAATACAAGCAATACATGTGAACAATGCTAGTGCTTCCTGTGCTAAGAACTGACACACTATTTCCAAGGCAACAGAGAAAGAAAAAAACAAAAACTAAAAATTCTTCAACAGAGATTTTCACAAAAGGCAGAACTCATCATCCAACTGTGTTTTTGAAAGTAAGTACACATCATGAACAGTTGGGTTTTGTAAAAAGAGATCACATGGGCAGAGAAGGAAAACTGTAAGTGTTACCAGAAAGAGTCAAAACAGAGACCAAAACAGCCTCAGGCTCAAACTGTCTTGGTTGCACATTCCCCAAATTGATATACATTCCAAAGTATCCGAACCTTCCAAAGGAAGATGCTTTTTCCTCGAGAAGCCTGTGCTCAAGGAAACTTATTTGAAGATTAGATCCCACAACCATCAGATCTGTAGAGAACTTACCCAAATAAAGTAACCATTTTTTCTGGAATACTTTGTATGACTAGATGTAAAGAATCCAATATCCTTAACTGTGCATTTGATGCAGAATCTAAAAAGCTTGAGATGATATAAAATATCACTTTGAAAGATGTGAGCTAATACTCTCCCATAACAAGGTAAAAATACAATTTAAAGTCAAATGTCTTGTTAAATGCTTCACATTCAGGGCATGTGCCAGAAGATAGAATAGGTGACAGCTAGGATTCAAGACTATGTAAAACCTGTATATGGAAAAAATTATTTTGGAAGTGTCACATATATGGTTTCACAAGCTTAGAGAAGGTTACTTTAAAAAGTCTTTATTGCAACATATCAGGCATTTACTGAAAATTCCAGAACACTTCATCATTCCAAATTAAGAAAACCAAATTTCTGCTTTAATAAAAAGTAAAACCAGTTATCTTCTCACTAAGTCTGGAACTGCATCCTGTTATCTACTGCTAATAATTAACCTAGTAAGAAGCTAAAAGCATGTTTTTCCTGAAAAACACTGTGACAATATACTTCAGAGTGCTTCAATACGCAGAGGACTAGTATTTTGGTATTCATTCCTGCAGAGATACAGATAAGCATATTAACCTACAGACAGGTAACTGGGGCTGGGAAAACATCTTTTGCTTATAAACTGCATTTTTTAAGAAGATAAAGATATCTCAAATGGAATCTTCTTAAAACAAAATGAAAAACCTCACCCAAAAACCAGAAGTCCAAACCCAAAAAAACCCACCCCCTACCACAGCAAAGAACACAAAAAAACTGCCCTGGTGCTCTAAATATTAAAAAAAAAAAAGTAAATAAATCCACATAGGCCTTTATTGCTTGCATCTTTTTGTTATCTACATGGAAAACATGGAAGCCTCAAATTTCATTCATCCTTTTGCTGTAGTAGCACAAAGGACAGTCAGACCATTGAGAGTAATTTTAAATACCTCTAAACAGTACTGGATTGCTCTGTGTAACATACAAGCAACTGCTCATAGCCTCTTCTTCCAATACTCAAACCAATCATCTTACAGAAAGGAAAACCAGCTGCATTTCAGCATTCCAAAAGCATTAGCAGACCTGAAGTAGAGGATGCTTGTGGGGATATATAAGTATTTAGCTAAGTGTGAACACAGAGATTCAGTGTTAGAAGACAAACTTGCATCTACAGAGCCCAAACCATACAGCTATCAAGGAATAAATACCAACCATAACATTCAACAAGAATCTGGAATTAAATTTGATCTACTTATGAGGCAACAACAAAAGCTGAACTCCTGAGAACGAGTGATAAAAGCCTTTGGTTACAAGGACTATGGAAGTTCTCACAGTAGCAATTATACAGACAAAACACCACACATCCAATTATTGTAGGTATGCTGGAGGAGAAAGGCATCTGATGTGTAGAGAATTTATGCAGCTAAAGAATGCAACACTGAATAAACTTCCCCTATCTTAAGGATTGACTCTATTTAAAGAAGATGTCAAGGCATACTAATGCTCCAATTAAACATCCTGTTGATGACAGTTTCTTCTAACATGCTTTCTCCTCTCTAATGCCAAGTCTGATACTAAAACAGATTTTATTCAATCAACTGTGACTTCTGCTGAGGAAACAGAATAGGGATTGCCATATATTGTGCAAATGGTTTTAAACCTCCCTCCCTTCTACACACATGTGACTCGAGCAGATGGGTCTATGGAATATCTATATGATTATTTTCATGATGTTGTACAGCTAACTAGATATATCACCAGAAAGATTATATGCCTTTATTTGAATCAGGGTTGATCATCCAAGAATAGGAGCATTAATAGAATCACCTTCCATGTAAGAAGAATTTCTGCTAATGAATAATCCCACATCAGCATCATGTTGCCTCCAGGTTAAATGTTAAAATTGCTGATCTAGCACTGGCTACAAGGTGATTATAAACTAAGAAGTGTTTATAGCAGGAGTAGATGTCACTGAAAAATTCTGTGACTCATTAACTAGATATTTGCCCAGAAATAAGAATTCTAGATGCTATCAGGACAGGCAGAATGGTACATTCTTGCCTAATTTGCAGATGAAATAGAAAGAACACATGTATTGATAGGGAAGAAAATACCAATCCTCACACAGTACAAAAGGACAACCAAACAGACACTTAAGAGTTTCTAGATCAATCTTCCAAAGATAACATCATCTACCTTCAATTCTTTGTTTGCTGTATTTTTTCCTCAACTGGATATTTAATACAGTGCATCAAGTTTCATCTTCTTTTCTTTACAAGAAGCCACTGGCCCTGGGCCCAATACAGACATGCTGACCACGGCCAGGCCATGTAATGTGAACCACAGGCATCAGAATCAACCAGCAGTTACATGACTACTCTGCTTCAGTTCCACAGAACTAAAAAGCCAATTTGTACTATTCATGTTTAACACAGAGTGCAGCATTATATTAAAAGTTTACAAAGTAACAGGCATGCACAATTTTAGAAGGATCCCAGTCACAGCAAATAGATAATGTAAAATGTAACAGAAGTTTCAGAAGCTACGCTCTTCTAGTTTTCCAGTTTCCCATTGGAAATAGCGATTAAAAGCATCTGGGGTTCTGAATTGCCACTGTTAATGGCTTGTGTGGCTCAGTGACAGAAAGATTCTGGTGTATCAATTTTCAAATTTAATAAGGTGTTCAAAAATATTACAAATTAATTTTACCATTAAGCAACAAGGTACAGCAAACATAGAAGGTAAATTACTGTCAAGCTCTATGATTACCTATTTCTTGCTATTCAAGAACATGCAATATAAACAATAAACAATAATACTCTATCACTTCAAGTTGTTAGTGAGATTCACATGTGAAACTTGTTTATTTCACTAATGGCTTTTAATGAGTTGATGGTTAGTGCCATAAAATATTCATGCTGCTGTGAAAATGTGATGTTTGTACTGTTTTAATGAGTGCTACACAGTCCCATGCATGGCATCAAATACAACTAGAAAAAGTATATATTAAATTTCATACCCCTGTGTTTAATAGACTGAGAGCAGATATTGACGCAAGACTGCCAGAACTGTCATCCTAATAAAAAAACAGAAGCAGAGCCTTAGTGAATGAATTAAGGAAAAGATCATTACAAAACAGCAACATGCAAGCCAAAATTTAAATTCACATGTAGAGTATTTATCTTGTATGTTTGAAAAAACACGGATGTGTCTGTTCCTCCTCCTTTTCCAGCCCTCAAAATAGACACATATACAAAGACTTTCCACTTGTGCAAGATCTGTACAGACATCGACTGGATTGTTTTTCTGGTTTAATTGATGTTTTATATTTTCACTAATGAGCCCCTTTGCCCAAAGGGTGATGTTTTCCATGGTGCTTCTCAGGTGCATGACAAAGGCAGTCCCTGATAGACTCTGTGTCTCCCTAGTACACACCACTCACAGACATTAGACTGACTTAACCACAGTCTTGGAAGGCTTTCTACATGCAGTCAGAAAGGAAAAACAAAACCTTGTCTTGTCATGGTATCATTAATATTTCTAAACTGAAAGTTCAAAAGTGGGCTACACCTCAGCCTTACTGGTGAGAACAGGGACATATTCGTAATGCTTTGAGCAACAGTCACGTCCATTATAAATAAGATTCTAAGCACCACTCAAGCAGCAACACAATCAGGTACAAAAGCAAGCCCAGCTACAGGAGACCCTTTACAACCACAGCTCTGCACCTTTCCAACCAAATATAATATATTTTTTATAATGGAAAGATAAGCCAAGCTAAAAGATGGGGTGGAGGGGAGGCGACAAACAAAGCCCACTTCTTTTAAGCCTTGAATTACAGTGCCTGGAAGAAGGAAAATAAGGTTTTATCACGAATTCAACACAACATATCTGCAGTGTTCAGAATAACAGAAACCATTTTAAAGGCTTTCTCTCTTACCATACTATTTTTCCTTTTCAGTACTGAAGCACCATGCCAGCTTTGGAAGGGTAAGATTTATATTAAAACAAACCAACAAAAAAACCTCACAATCTCACACTTAAAATAAATGTCCATTAAAGACAGCAGATTTACCACCTGAACCTACCCTTTTGGAATTCGATACAGCCTGCCTAGATGTTGATTTTGCTCTCTCAGCACCTCAAGCTCAGCAGCACGTCTGCTTAACCTGCAAATACTCAGTTTTTTCAGAGAAGAAAAAATCCTACATATCATGCTCGGCTAAAGAAATTCAACAGCCCAATAGAAGTAGAACGATCCCACAAAGAGAATTCAGAAGACCAAAAAATAGAATATCATGTCCCACCAAATCAAAGTAAAATAAGTTCTATAATTTTTATTACCTCAATTTATATTATTTGTTTCCTCCAAATCCAGCAACTTTCAGGAACAGAAACGAAAATACATACCTATATATGCCTATGCCTACACTTTCTTTTTCAAGCCTTAAGAAGAGAACAGTTGCTTCAATACTCTTTGCAGTTGTCCTTAAAGACTTTTTTTTAAAAAACAGCAATCAGAAGAATTCACATTAGCAGATTCAATACTTCCATGTAATTTTCAAAACACTTATGCATCTTCAGGGGAGCACCTTACAGAAGGATGGGATTTGTGCCACCAACATAGCACTGACATCATAAGAAGTTCTCCTTAACAAGTTTCTCTTGTCAAAGCAACTTGGGACGTCCCAGCAGTAGGAGCTGAACTGTATTTTATGGCCTTTATAAAAGAAAGCATCTGTCACTGTGAGGTCTTACCAGTTTCACTACCATTTTACTGACAAGAGAATCACTGAAGAAATCTAAAACACTGGGGAATGTCTATGGTTTACCTCCAGAATAGATATTTTACTGACTACATGTGTGATAACTCAATGATGTGGGACATTTCTTGAGAATCTGAACTGCTACACATCTACAAAGAAAACCATCCCAGCCCTCTCACTGCTTCTGGTAGGGCAAATTGTTATTCAGGTGTCATGGATTCCTTGCAAACCCAGTAGTCCTGTTTATTATCTGTTCTTGTTTCAAGGCAGCTTGTTACCAATGTATTTCTGCCCTGTATCTGGCAAGCAGGCAGAAGTCTTGCCTTTCTTTTTTCTCCAGTAGTAGTGCAAGGTGAGCCAACATGACCTTTAAATAATCTGCTCAAGAACTACTCCTGTAAAAAGTATTCAACAACTTCTCTGAAACAGTCAGTCACTGGGTTTGTTTGCAAGCACACATACACATTCTCATAAGCTTTAAGAGCTTTGTGCACTTTTAAACTCCAACAATAAGATTGGAGGGAAGAGTTAATCTTGCAAGCCAAAAGGTTTGAATCATATGAAAACTGATTCAAAACACATCTGTTCCTCTGAAGAGAAGCCTCTGAAAACACTTGACCCTGGGAGACCACGGGAATTCTGCCGAATCAATGACTGCAATTTCTCCATTAGATCTCGGACTGGAGATAACAACATCAGAAAAACATTCAAGTGAAGACACTAAAGTTTTTTAGCCCTCAAATATTTCTTTTTTGTTAAGATTTCAGAGCTATCCCAACATATTTTCAGAGGTTAGAGGTACAATAGTGACCCAGCAAAAGCTAGTACTTAATGGCCCATCTAAGATTAAAACCTTCCATTTCGTACACAAGGTGACAGCTACTGGAAAAGATGGTTTCACTTCTGAACAAGCAGTCATTTCTAAAATCACTGCAAGCTTTTAATATTGTGGCAGATTCAAGTAGAAAAGAAGCTTTTTTTCTTCCACTTCATTTAAGGCTGACGCTGAGAGAAGCATTATTAAAACCGCTGATAAAGCAAATTTGGTGTACGTTTTCCTTGGTTTTTTATTTTGCAATATGTAATTGCATATTTTGAGTTTACTTTAACTCAGTCATATTAGGAAAAACCCACCATACTGCTTTAAACACATTAATAAAAAGTATGCAAGCCTGCTTTAATAAAATAAGCTAAACTTGATGACTTTATGTTCAGAAAAAAAATTATCATAGATTAGAAGTTCTTTTCTTTAACCATAAGCACAAAAACTGAAATTGAGCTTGCATTTTTAAACAGAACTTGGACTTTAGCCAATACATTCCAAAATGTTATATATCAGCCCACAAGTCTGTTTTTGCTTTAAATGCTTCTGCATTAAAGTATTTCAGCAGTCTAATTTAAAGCAGATTTCTGTACAGACTAAAAAGAATTTACCAAACTGATCATTAATGACAGCATGCTTCTTATAATAGCTAGTTTTATTAGCTGCAGTTCATGAAAAAAGGCATACTTCCTAAAACCATCAAATGCATTCGACATTCGCAGTCCTGGGGAGTTGTTTTCCCTTTTCAAAAAAACAGTGAAGGAAAGAAGCCCAGAGGAAGGAGATGTCCAGCAAAAGAGTTGGCCTCGATCACATCCTGCTTGGGCAGCTCTAAATCCAAGGAGAGATGAGCGTGCCAGCAGCTGTGAGCAGGGAGGTGCAGCTGCCAAGAACTTTCAACCTCTGACCCAGTTTGAGCGAGCGCATCTCGCCCGAGGCGGCGCAGCTGCAGGGACGGTGCAGGCAAAGCCCGCAGGCTGCTGCCACAAAAACATCCATCATCTTCTACACGGGCTAAGAGGCCTGCAAAGGAATTATTTACAGTAATAGTCATTCGGCAGTCTTTGAAGGCACAGCTGGCTGGCACTGTCATCTGAAAAATGTCTGAAACAGTATCCCCAGTTAAGTTTCTGGATTTTCTTGGAAGTTTTTCAAGATATTACAAGCACTACCTGACTTCTGTGGAGAGGCACGTATAGCAATGTCTAGTGGATACAGTGACTGGGAGCCACAAGCATTCGTTTAAATGCAATCAGCAATTTACTACATCATCCTTACCATAACAAAAAGAACAAAGGAAGCTTCCTTCAGCCAGGATGGAAAAGGGCCACATAAGCCCTACCAATCTTTAGGCTATAAATCTACAATGATGCAATTTTTCTCAGTTTTACTAATAGGAAGGTACTTCATGCTTCATGATATCGCCATAAAACTTTGATGTAAGTATTATTATTATCCAAGAGACTTCCTCCTCCTGTTAACTGCAAAGTTTTTCCTGTTATGAGTTAATTTTTCTTGCAACAGGGCTTCTTAAGATCTCATCTTTTACATGCAGGACGCTGACTCATTACTGAGTTTCCTTAATCAAGGGTTTACTTGCACCCTCCCAAAGCTGGCCACTGACATCCGTAAAGTGAAAGGACCGTGTCCAACCATGAAAAATAATGTTCAGGAATGGCAAGATTTGTGGCTAATAATAAACTACCATAAACTCCCTCACAGGCAGCTTTCCTACCTTCCTGTAGTCTTACACCTAAGGTTCATTTTACAAAAGCTGGCTAACAAGAAGTAGCCATGGTTCTGACCACAAAGAGCTAAAAATATTGGGGAAAAATGCGGGGTTTTTGTTTCAATCATATTTGATCCCTCCACCTCGATTTAGAGCCAAAGCACAAGTTTGGACAGACATTCCATATAGGTTATGAATTAACCTACCAGGTTCACAGAATTCCGTGTGAACAAAACACATTAAGCTTTAATCATATTTCTGTCAACTTCTTGAAGGCCTTATATTCTTTTCAGTCACATCTCCAGCCCAGTGAGGAACTAGTCTAGATACCACAGTCAGCCATTTGAAGTGAAGATGCTATTCCCCAATGATCTTCAATAACCAAGTGTGCCTATATCCATTCTAACTCATCATCAGCTTAGCAAATTACAACATTTTTCAAGAAAAGAAGCCACCAGATTTTCTTCAAAGGCATATGCACTAGGAGCTATACAGCAAATTTTAAATGTGCAAGACATGTGACATATGCTAATTATGGAGACATCAGTGTCATTTCTCAATTTAAGATCAGATTTCCTTAGGTATGCAGCTCTATGTGCAGAGCATATTGTCAAGCTGGTTCCCTCTTTGGTAACTGTATCTCTTAGCTCATGAGACTTTAGATAAAGACCATGCATGCTTTAGCCAACTAGAAAGCTAAAACTATTAGCTGTTACTGATGCTTTACTCAAGACTATGTAAATCCAACAGTGACTCTAATCTGGAAACATTATAACACAAACCACATGACTAGAAGCAATTCAGTCATGGTTAAAGATAATACAGTGTTTTAATACATTTGCTTTTCTGATACTTTGGAGGAGTTAAAGAATGGAAACACTACAGTTTAAAAGGAACACAGTCACTGAGGGACAACAGAATAAGAAAGTAGGACTATTTCAGATCATCATCTCAAAAAGGTTGCCCAGTAAAGCTGTGGATGTCCCATCCCTGAATGTGTTCAGAGTCAGGCTGGAAAGGGCTTTGAGCAGTCTGGTCTATTGGAAGGTGTCTGTCCATAGCAGACACCAACCCAGACCATTCTATTATAACATGGTCTCCAGAGCAAATATTTTCATTACCAGAAAACAGTAAGCAGATTGACAATTAACATTGCACAGGTTCTCTATTTCTCAAGATGGAAGAGACATCTGGATTTTACCACAGTACTTTCACAGCACAAGGCCAACAGCATGGCCCTGCAAGCAAACCAAGAATGCTTACCCTCTCCCACTCAAAAAGGAAAACCACTTAAACAAGAAAATTGCATTTGAAAATGTAGAAAAAGCATTCCGTTTACTTCACAGTACAAACCATAGGATAATTGGGGTTGGAAGGGATCTTTAAAGGTCACGTAACTTCAACCCAAAAGACTGCACTTTCTGAAATCTCATAATTCTCTTGCAAGATTCTATTGTGTCACAAGTCCCATTGAATTAAAGTTCTTCAAAAAGATCCTCTCATTTTTCACTTTAGTTGCTCCCAAAAGGCCCTCTTTGCCACAAAGCTCTTTCTAGGAGATAACTGAACACTGCTTCATTCACAGCCATTTGCACCTGCCAAACACATCAGTTTATTTGGAATTTAAGAGGGGAGACAGGGAAAGCAGTCCTCAGGAGATTCATGTTGCTGTTTTAACCAACATAGAGGACATTCATATTTCTTATGTCAACAAATCTTTCAGTTTCAGGTTTGCATGCTAACAGTACGTTAATGACACATTACCAATTCCTCACCTTTGAAGACTGATATTTTAGTATAATTTTATCAGAAGTATTATTTTATCAAAAGCAGATTTCACAGGAACAATTATATGGAAGTGCAACTTTGTGACAGAAGAAGGAAATCAGATGTATTTTTGTCAAAAATTCCAGTAGCTCATAAACAAGTTTAATTTACAGCAGTGCTATTTTGCAACAAAGTACCTTGAGTGAGATTAAAAGTTTAATTTAAAGATGACATTTCAGAATCCTAAGCAATTTGTCACAAGTTACCTACATAGGAAGTCTTGCAGGTGAGGATGACAATGGAAAAATGAGTCAGACTGCAGCACACCATGTTAAAGACAAAATTTTATGGGAAATTAATACAAGTTCTAAAGTCTTGACAAAAACGGCTTTTTGAACATATACCACCTTTTTGTAAGCACTTTTTATTAGTACTGAGATGTACTGAAGAATGTACAATATAATCATAAAACTCAAATTCCTTAGTAACTACTATTACTTAAACAAAGCCCCAAAAGAGTGTTCTCAGAGCACCCTGTGGTCATATAACACCATTGTGGATATAACAGCAGAGAATGCAGTACCTGTGTGTTATTTTTACAATCTTCCTACGTAGAGATGTGTGCTGTTTACTCACCTGCTGAATAATTTTGGAATCTTTGGGAAGGTTTTCCCTGGGTGGGACTTTTCCAAACAACTTCCAACCAGGAGCGCTTTGGACAGCAGGTTTGAGTTCCTTTGTCCTTTTAGTGAAAAAGTTTCTGAAAAGAGAGGAAGGTTTTTGTTTCATTTATTATAAGCATATAAACAAAATATATTGTGCCTAGTTACATTTCTTCAATTTCTCCACCAGTTTACTACTTGAGTGAACTGTAGAGATTTACTGCTCAACAAATGCATAGTGCATTCTACTTTCAAATAATTAATTTGAAGTGGAGCATCTTTCATTACAGGTGCTTTGATGCTAATATTTGTACTTTACCTCTAAACTTTACAACTTTACCTCTAAACTACTTCATGCAATATCAGAACTTTTTTTAGTAATAACAGGCACTTCCTTAAATATAAACAGCATGCAGCAGACTCTCAAACTTTTGTTTGGTGTTTGCTTTAGGTGTTTCTTCCTGACTGATCTGGAGACTGTAACGACAACAGCTGAAAAACACCCCATAACTTAAGAGATTAAAAAACAAAAATGGTGAAATATTACTTCTACCAATCTTCACACCTTCAACTTCCATGGCATGGACTAGAAAACCAGGCAACAATCACACAGCTTCAGTTTAGCAGATAACCTTTACCAGTGCCTAAAGCAATTACACTCAAAGAGGCAGATGACTGCATTGCTCTTAGTTCTTCGAAAGCCAACCATCACAAGACCGTGTTAGTGACCATGTGTGGGATACTCAGCTGTACTATTTGACTCCAATCACAAGCTCCCACAGAGCACGTTATGTACAAGTGCTTTAAAAATGAAAGAAGCGTATTTATTCTGAATACTGGAAAGTTACTTTCCAGAAACTCATAACACAAAGGGATTAAAAGCTCAGTAGCCTGTAAGGTTATTTCTCAGGAAGCTTACCAGCTGACCTCAGAGAACAGAATATGGGAGTACTTTTGGTGGAAGATATTTTTGTACAGTTTTGACTAGCTAACTTCACACTCCTCTTCTGGAAAGAGATCCTCAGATTTATTCTTCACGTAAAGTATTTGCTATATTTTAAAATACAAGTCCTTTTCAAGTTGGAAGTAGTCACATTTGTGCACAGCAAACAGTCTCTCAGCTTTGCCTTAGATAAAAGGAGCATGCTTCAACAACCACAATCTGTCTAAAAAATGCTCAGGGCTCTTAAATTCCAGTGCTCTCAGGGTTTCTGGCCAGGCAGCATAGTTTTACAATTAGGAATTGTTAGTGTTTTTAAGACATTGTATGATCTTCAAACACAAGCTATCTTTTTAGTTCCCAGAATGTTTTTTTGTTATTTGGGAAACAAGCAAATGCCTGTCAAAAATCCCTTCAGTGCAAGTTTGCATGAATGAACTCTACAGACTGTGAACTTGTTTGTAGTTTGCCACCAGCAAACAACAAGCTGGAGAGATGGAGAAGTAGGTGCTGATAGAGAATGGGGGCTCCCAAAAACTGATAACACTGGTGGAATCCAGGAAAAATCAAGGAACTCAACAGCAAGACTCTTTTCACTCCATTTGAGGCCACTGCCTACCATGGCCACACACTACCATCATCAACAGTAAAAAATTTTTAAAAACTGCATTTTAGTAAACAGCAGTTGCTATAGGCAGGCAGGGAGTACAGGATTACACACACCTGATGAAAGAGAACACCATGAGAGATTTTTTTTTGAATGCTCAGATAGAATCTGTTGGTGCCCCAGTACACTGTGCCACTTCTGTGGAGGTCTCCCAGATGTTGTTCCAACCCAATTACTGGGAAAGCATGTTCTGGAATAATGGATTGCATGGCTTGAATTGTTGTTTGCCATTAATGGAATCGAGTTGTTGCTATTAATAACAGTTTAATTAATACAAATTGTTCTTGCAAGTATTGGTTGTGATACACACATCCCACAACTCTGTCCCCATCAGAGAAATTATTGATATCTTAATCCATCCCTGTGAAAACAAATTAAGCACTCAGAAGCTCCAAGACAGTGGTTTCTGATACATAGCCTGGAAAGGAGGAGCAGTGAAAAAGACTAGCCATGGACCTTTAAAAAATACCATCCTCAGTCAATCCCAGGACTGCCCACCATTAGTGAAATGAACAGATCCACTCAGTAAGACCAAAAAAAAAAAAAAGTATGCTTACATAAATAACAAAGGCTCACTTCATAAGCACTTTTTGCAGTGCTTTACATTGTCTTCAGGAGGGAAGGAGGAGCATTCAAAGAACCATCAACTTCAGAAGATAGGAGTTTCCTAAGGACATGTCACTCTGCACTATCCCACAGTCTTGCCCTTAAATCTGCAACATCTCTATTACAACTTGATTAGAGAAGACTTCTTTCCCCAAAAACAGGTATGCAGGAAGGTACATTTTGGAGTACCGTTCTTGACTTCAGGGGGTAGCAATAACCATCCAGTCCCTGTGCATACTATGGAATACCACCTGGATTCCTTGGCAGTTGAACTCCACTGCTCCTAGCTGTTGGAGTCCAGGGTGTTCCCCTGGCTTCCCTGAATGCCTCGGGCCCGGGGCGAAGGGCTCAGAGACCTTGGCATGATGCCCAAGACCCTTGTGGGTTTGATTTAAGTCCCTGGAAAAAGTTGCCATCGTTACAGGAAGAATTAAAGTCCCAAAAGATGAGTAGAGTATGAATTGGACTGTTAGAGAATAGAAATATGAATTTGTAATATTGTTATGATAAGTAGTTTAGAATTAAAATGGAGGATTTTTACACGTGACATGTAGTTTCTTCTTCTTCTTCTTCTTGTCATCCATCTTTTAGTCAGGATGGCATTTCTGGATTGGTCTGTCAGGAAACTGGACAATGTAATGTAAGGGTAGCACATTGGGAATTAATAGTAAACATCAAACTACGTAAACTTAACTATAAAAGATAAGACCTGCCCTCTGGGCAGGCAGTGTGCCCCTGACCAGCTTGCTAGACAGACCTCCGTAGCTTGAGAGAGAATTCTTCAGATAAGAAATAATAAACAACCTTGAAAACATCAGAGAACCGACGGTACAGAGAACGGCTTCTGCGTGTTCTTCAGTGCTTGAGCTGAGAAAGAAGGGAAAGCCTCGACCTCAAGCCACCTGAATGTCCTGTCTGTGGGTGATCCTAAGCTAGGTGACCCCGCAGTCAGTGGCACTAGCATATATGGAAGCTGAAAGATGCATTTAACATCGATGGCAGTCTGTCACTGTATCAAAGCTGGCTCATTATTAACCAGGAAGCTGGTATATTTTTTTAAAGGAGAAAAACATGTAGACATACAGAAGTTTTTAATTAATATTTCTATACGAGAGATTTAGGCATGCTCATGGCTTTTACAAGATTTAATTTTTCTATTTTTTGAAACAAATAAAACATTAAAACAAACCTTCCAGAGTGTAGTATGGAAGGAAAGAAGTTTTACTTTTATTGAGCACCTATTCAATGAAGTCTGTTTCTTGTGAAGGCAAAAAGCTGGTAAAACTTCGTATCATGTCAGAATAAACTTCACATAGGAATTCTAATCCAAAAGAATGATAGATTACAAATAAACGTTGCTGAAGATAGAAGGACACTTTTTAATTCATTGTTTTGGCAACTAACAGTATCACATCTGACGTGTTTTTGACAGCAGTAGAGCCTTACAAAAGCCTTGTTAAGGAACAGCATCTATGAATGCTTACAAGTTGCATTCACTGAACTGCAGGAAGTGTACTAGATTTGATGTATTTGCTGCTGCTTAGAATATTCATGAGTCTCACTGGTCCTGGGAAGAGTCAACTATTGAAATGGCTGAAAAGTCAATAGCATTTTGGTACAGAATCACAAAATCCATTTGAAGACCTCAAAATTCCTTAAAAAAAGTCTACACTTAGAACTGAACAATTCTTTCTGTTGCAAGGACCCATGGGATAGAAGTATTAAATTAGTTCATTGATTTAAGCTCTGGTTTACAAAAGCCTGGGGGAAAGCTGCAAGGTTTTTTTTTCCCCTGCTTCTTTTATATAACACATATTAACACTCTCAAATGACACTCCAAAACGTTTCAGAGGGTGCCCTGAAGAGCTTGAAAGCTAAATGAAGTGCCACAGAATGAGAATTTATTGGCACAGACTAAGACATCTACTGCTAACGTGGTTTGGATTATGCTAAACAAAAACCTATGGGCTGTGATCCCACAACTACAACAGCTGCAATGACAGCTATGACTGGTTGTTTTTCCCCTTATTTTTAACAGTGTTGCTTCAACTATTCCTGCCCAAGACAGTCTGTGCAAGTTTCACCGTTCTGGTGGTACAGCAATTCAAAAATGTTAACCATTTCTACAGGTGACATTAACGCTATGTTTTGCTAATGAAATTGGTTGTTTCCACTCCACTTTTACTTTTAAAATCCCTTTTTTGTTGCTGTTTAAGATTAATTAGTGTAGTTTAAATGCAGTAAGAATTAAGTCTCAGAAGGGGATAGGTGCAACTTGATTCTTACTAATGAATTTTTCTATTTACTTTGGGGTTTTGCCTTCCCCTGCCCCCCAAAAAAATCTCAACACAAAAAAAAAAGAAACTTCTTTCCAATTTCCAAGCTATCTATAGGTCAGTCCAAGAGGATGACAGATTTCTAAGATTTAGAGGAAGTTACTGGAAAATATGAGACAATTACTTCAACCTTGATCTTAACTTCTATCCAAAACCAGACTGCTCTATTTGCACAACAGCCACCCAAAGAAAGCTGAAGTGCTTTGAACAGCAGCAACCACCAACATCAGCAGGTAGGAAAGGCTCCAGGGTAGATCCATCTCCAGCACTCTGCCTCTGGGTATAATTGAGTCACTTCTCCACAAGAACAAGAGTCTGACAACAATCTTTTGTTTGACCAAAAATGTCAATCTATTTCATTTTAAGCTACATATCATTTTGCTACAGCTTTTTGCACGAAAATAACATATGGATGTTCCCTTTGCAGAACTGCACTGTGTGCCACAAACAACAGGCTATCAGCATTCCATTGCTTTGTGTATCCCAGCAACACCCTAAGTAGCTTTCCTTCCCAACCATTCAATCATTAGAACTCAGGCTCAGGTTTCACCTATTCTGATGCTTTTAGCAATCTATAGGCAGATTTCAGGTGCAGAGGAAAGCTGGATGTTACACCTGAGCCTTTTAGGATGAATAACAGTATAAAGCATACTAAAAATGAGACTACTTTTCTCTAATTTGTTCATCTTGCACTACAGAAAAAATGGCAAAATTCAAGTGGTCTCAGAGGAGAGCATAAACCATATGATCATCATTACTGTTATACATGAGGAAAGTATGCTTCCTTACAGTTCACTTTAATATATAAATAAATTTAATTTTTAATGCTGCATTACGTTAGACAAAAAATCCAAAATAAACTAAAACGCACACATCCCCCCAAAAAAACCAAACAAAAAACCTAAACAAACAAATGCAAAAAAACTCCAACAACAACAAAAAAACAAACCCTAAACAAAACCACTAAACTACGGGCATCCTTAGCAAACAAAGTGTGGCACCAAAAAAACCCATTTTCTTTCCAAATAAAATATTCAGAATTTAGGATTATTTTACAAATAAATTAATGCTGTGTTTATATCTCAATGCTGAAAGGTAAATTACTATTCTCTGATTTCTCATCCTTACAAGATAACTTCAAGCTTGCTCAAAATGTCTACTCATTAATTTACAAATAAAAGAGTTCCAAAAAGAGACCTCAAGTTATACTAGCATAGTAAGTTACTTTTTTTAGATAAAAAGCTAACTGTCAAGATATTTTTCTGACTTTTACTTTACACACAACAATCTGGTTTAATGTCATTTTCCACCATCAACCATTTCTTCTCATTGCATCCATCTTTCAAAAGCTTTGATAACAGGGAAGTTGTTATGCTGAGAAAACAAGATTTGAAAGCCACGAGAACTGACAGAGGAAGTGAGGACTGATTAGATTTTCCTTTTGATTAAGCATCTAGTACCTGTTAGTAAACATTGCATAAGACAACCACACCATTTTAAATCCAGGGAAGCAACACACAAACAGGAAGGAATCAGCATCCCATCAAGAACATCCTCACTCTATCATATATAGCTTTTCCTCACAGAATCACAAAGGCTTAGAAGGGAAATCCAGCACAGAAGTAATGCTACAAATGAGCACCAAGTTGGACAAAAAAAACCAATACATTTTCTCTGTGTTTTTAATGGAGTTACAAAAATGCAGTTAAAAGCCCTGAAGTTAAATTTCTCTGCAATAACATTAAGAATCTACTGATTTCAATAACACCTCAGAATGTGTAAAAGGAATGAAGTAACAAAATTCATTAAAAACTGCATCTGTATTACAAAACAACTGATTTTGCATCTCCACAAAGAACAGAGTTCTGCTTGTACACGCAGTCTGCTCTTGCTCCACCCCATGCTAATTTTTTAATAAGCTTCATAGGCATACAAAATAGGTGTATGTTTGAAACTTGTTTAAATTTGATTTAGCTGAAAAATGAGCTGATAAGGAAATTACTTATTTACCCAACAACCTTTATCCAGAAAGCTGTATCAGAAGAAGTTAGAAGAGGCATGTTCCGAATTGCTATAGATACATTTTTACAGATAGAAAACACTAAAATGAGTAGTTTTTACTTAAAATCATGCTTTTAGAATGAATTCTGAAGACCTCTACAAGCCTGCAATTCCATATTCTGTCATGACTATAGCCAAGTACATAACAAGAACTACTACATTCATATTGGCATAAAACACAAAAGCTGCTTAAGAACACAGCAGAACTCTTCTCCATACTCGAGTCTTGGCCATTGAGTTAAGGTCTCATGTGCAATAATTTCATTGGAAGTAAGAGCAGACAAAAACCCATTGCTCTATTAAGCAGAATTAGCCCCTCTGCTTTAAATAAGACTTTTCAATAATTTACATGCAGAAACAAAGGTAACTCAACTCTAAGCATAAATAATGAATCAATTAAAGGAAATAAAACCTTATTGGTTAGCCACTTACAAAGCCTGCAGAGCAACAGGCATTCTACATTTTTAATTTCAATAGCTTCTAGTGTCAGCCCATTTTGATCCAACACATTTATGACTGCTCTCAGCACAAGTTTCAAAATTCTGCCCTATATTGGAAGAGACATGACCAGACCAAACTTACAGTTTACATTTTCCACCCTTTTGCTAAAAGCAGCAGCTAGATACAAGCTTCTCTTTTAATTTTATTACCCCAACCACAGATTTGTTACAGGAGGTTTCTAGTTTTAGCATCTTCTAGATGTAAAGATCTCCTCTTTCTCTCTGCACCAGGACAATCCAAAGAATAACCCTCTCCAAAGGAGCTTCAATGTTTGTAATATACTAAACCTGCAGTCTTAAGTGCTATACAAGGAAGTTTTTGGCCCCTCTCCCCTTCCCACCAAAAAAA
>VXBQ01017097.1:1904501-1916151 GCA_013400175.1 Phainopepla nitens | reverse complement strand
CTTCCCCCCGGAAAGTCACCATAGAGAGGCCGGGCAGGAAGCGCCCGCCCGCTCGCTCGCGCTCGCGGCAGGGCCGCAGCCGGAACCATAGAGATGCAGCGCAGACGGGCCCCACCCCGCCGCAGGCGCTGAGGTAACCGCGCCGCAGCGTGGCCGGCCCCGAGTGCCACCGAAAGGCTCCCGGCGCGCAGCTCGTACCGCATTCCGCCCATGTGCCGCGGCTGCCGACAGCCCAGCCCCGGGGCCGCTCCTGCTGGGACTGAGCGAGCTGTCCGGGACACACCGCCCCCAGGCTCCGAGCAGGGCGGCGGAGCGCCCAGGGAGCGCCGGCACCGGGGGCCCCGCGGGGGCGGAGCTGGGGGGGCGGCGGACGGGCAGGGCAGGGCAGGGCAGGGCAGCGGGGCTTTCTGGAGGAGACAGCACCTACCTGAACTTTGGGAGAAAAGGGAAATGAGATCGGCACTGCGAAATCCTGGGGTGAATCCTCTCCTGAACAAGGGATGGGATGTGATAACTGCTCAGGTTAACGCTGGGGAGGGGGATGGAGGACATTTACAAGTCCCATCAGTTCTATTTCTCATCATATTTCTCAGAGGAGAAACAAGTTATTACAAGCCCTTCGGCCCAGCAGGGGTGCAAGGCCACAAGTCACACGCAAAAGAAGAGGCAAAGGGGCTTCAAAGCCCCGGAAAAGCAGTGACAGCACAGGTCCCATGCTTGCTTTTGTAGGCTACCCCTCTTCCTAGACAAACACAAAAAACAACACCCACAACCCAACAGATTACTTATGTATCCCAACAGTAAATACTCACTGTTGGTAGCAAGGGAAGTGCCGTTCTCCTGGAAATCCTTGGCCAAAGAAGTCCTCCATTTAACAACCCCGCCTTCTGAGGTGTTCCAGCATGGTGGAGGGCCTTGCTTTTAAAGGCAGGCAAGTGGAGCAGGCCCAGAGGGAGGTGTACCCACCACGGGGAAGGAAAGCGTCTCTTTAGCTTTCTTTTTTTCTTTTTTTTTCCTCCCTTAAAAACTGTGTGCATTTCTGAAAGATAGGTTTAAACTGGGATTCTTAACCTAAATAAAAAGTTGATGCATTTGGTTGTGTTGTGACTTCTTGTTAGCACTTTGCAATATAAAGTCTGGGCCTTGCCCAAGTTAAAAGAAATAGTGATTTTTTTTTTCTTTTCTTGTCATCTTGTAACTGTACTTTTGAGGTCAGATGTGCAATATCTGACCTCAAAAGTATGGTGTTATAAAAGCAGCAAGGAAGTCTGATCTCATTGCTTTTGACTTGAATAACTGGCAAATAGTTGGGATCTCAAATCTGATTTGACTATCTTGATAGTGGGCATGCAGCTACAGCTGTGCCAAATAAGGGACATTGACCTCAGCTGCTTGCAAAAATGCCCAATAAATATTTCCAGGATTGCCTATCCTTTGGATGTGACAGCTGAACTGCTTGTGGGAACACTTTGTATGCTACTTTGGTCAAAAGAAACCATTAACAAAGATGAACTAATTAAGGTTTTTTTTGTTAGATAAAGCTTTCTAATTAAGGTTTTTGATGTAACTAAGATGGTTGGCTTTTTGTTCTCCACTGTGATTTGGGTCGTCTCAGACTCATGGAGACTGATCACTCTGCCTGCTGAGTGAACATTCACCCCGGGTGCTACGGAGGCTCTCTTGCCTTTACCAGGGAGGATTTCAGGTTTAAGGAAGAACTCAGATCCAAAGAGTGTGTTCATTCTCAACAAAGTGTTCATTGTTTACCTGGGATGCTCTGTGGCAGTGTCACCCTTGAATAGACTTCAGTGATTTCATCAATGCAGCAGCAGCAAAGCAGTACCAGATGTTAAACAAGCTAAGCAAAATGAAGACTGGCACTGAGGGTGTAATGCAGGGCTGGCTTACAGTGAGCTGCTTTCACTCAGTGCAGCAGGGATAGTTGGTAATTATGGCAGGGGTTCCAAATGCTAGCACGTTGTGTTGCACAAAATAAGGCCATTTGGTTCATTGGATTTGCATTGATTTCTACCTCCAGGACTGCTGTGGTGTAATCCCAGACAGCAACTAAGGCCAACACAGCTGCTCATTCAATTTCCCCATGGGATGAGGGTGTGTAAATATGAGGAAATCTATAGGTTGAGATAAAGACAGTTCAACAGATAAAGCAAAAGGTGTGCACACCAGCAAAACAAAGCAAGGAATCCATTCAGCACTTCCCATCATCAGGCAAGTGTTCAGCCAGTTCAGCTCATTTTGAATGATTTGAATGAGCAAGGATGACAGGTAGTCTGCAGAATGTTGTGAGCAATCCACAAGGAAGAAATGGGACTAAATAGCAGATTATGAATGAGGAAACTGTAATTTATAATTTGTTCCCAAAGACTGAGACATGACACTACTCTGTAAAAAAACCCAAACAACAAACTGTACAACTATAAGCCAATGCCCATCACTAACTTCTCATTATCAAAAGGACAACATAACAAGGACTCAAATATTAGTCAAACTCTTGTGCCAATCAATGCTGCTAACTGAAATACCCACTTTACAGGTACACCCAAACCACTATGTAGCTGATGGTTTCTCACAGCTGTTTCATTACTTCTGTAATTGAAATATGGAATGGCTTCCTCAAATCAATGTATGGGAAGAGCTGTACCCTAGGGCTCCCAGAACCCCAGATGTTCTTCTATTTGCAATATAGTTGTGATCTCTGGCAGTTCACTCCTGAAGTTTTCACTTTGGAAATACTGCTTTGGAAAAAACATCTCGTACCCCACTAACAGCAGTTTGCACTTTTAATACAAAGCCCTCTGGACAAGATCTCATTGCAGAGTGTAACAATTAATTAAGTTGTTTGGCAGACTCCTGCACACTGAAAGCTTCTCCTTGGCACGCTCCCAGTCCTGCTGCAGCCCTCGATTTAAATTACACTGCTTGTGGATCAAACATGCTGTATACCTGTATTAAGGCAGTTCAGTCTGTATTGCTTTGCTTGTGTATGTTTATGCTTGTGGTGGTTCAAACAGTGCCAAAACCACCCTGAGCACTGCTGTGGGCTAAGCTGTACTTGTCATTGCTCTGTAAGGCACCAGGAGCCTTTCCAGGTTATTGACAGTCACTGGAAGACTCTCCTTCCATGTAACCTCCATGTTTCCCACTACCAGACTGGGCTAATTAGATGACATACCTATATATAGACTTCTGTTTCCTTCTGGCTATCACCATCAAAATGCAGAAAAGCCAAAGAGTCCAATGTATCCAAATGCTCCTGGTTTAAATGTCATTAAAGCCATACAGACAGAGAGTTACCTAGAAATCACCCTTATCTGAAACCAGGTTAAAATAGAAACAAACAGAAGTATTTATTACCACATCCAAAACAGATTTGTAATTGCACAGGTTCTTAGCAGTGTAGAAGAAATGAATGAAAGAAATTTAAAATCTAGTTATGTTATGATCCAAAAGTCTTTTGCTTTCCTTTTTCTATCCAGTTAACCAAATAGACACTTACTTACCTGATCCACAGTCCCTGTCCATGTCTGCCAGAAACCTCATGATGAGACTTCAAGTTTTCTCTTTCTTTTTGTACAAATTCACCCTTTGAGATGCACCAAAATGGGCAGAGAACGGACACAAATGAAGCAGAAGAAAAGGAACAGGTAAGTATCAACAGGCAACACAGGACCTCATGTTTCTCAGCCTGAGATTGTCACTTGCTCAGGCAGTAACTCTGTGCTGTTAGGGGAGGCACATTTTTGGGATGAAGTGAAAGGGGGGTCACTGTAAGGAGGAGGAGATCTGAGCCCTTTTCTCCTTTCCCTCAGAGCATTTCAGCCAGTTGTTCTCCACATACGTCTTTTGGGTTTTTATAGGGGAGTTTAGAGGACCAAGAACAATGATTCTCTTACATATTTCATCCCCTAATTTTGAATCACATATATTCAGTCTCAACTGGTTTTGAAGGTTTTAAAAACTCTCTGTTTTTTTGGCAGGATAGCAGCATGGGTCTTACCCTACAGCAGAACATAATTTTTGTGAGAGCTTATTCAGCTGCAGGGATTTTACTTTGCACTTTTCCTACCAACATATATAGTCATGTGCAATGAGAGTGTTTACTTTTCTAAAGTCAATATGTTGTTGATAAAGATTTGTTAGTCCTCCCCTATGGTGATTACAACAAATTCCTGTCTCGGTCTTGTGCTGTTTGCTTACTGTGTCATTAATACTAATTAAATCATTTCTATGGCTGATAAAGAAAAAGCAGAAAAAAGTGATTTTTGGGAATTTTTTTTTTTGCCAAGTCATATTTGATTTATGTTCTGTAATAAAATTTTAAAGTAATATTGCAATGCACATTGTGGGGCTGAGAACAGGAGTATGTCTTTGCATTCTCCAAACACATCCTCTTCATAAGGTAAATTCAGATTAAATATTTAGGAATAATCTAGCTGATCTGATTTTAATTTGCCCTGAACTTTCAGATGCTATGCATGACTCTAAAATGTTGCCAAGACTGAGTGTAACGTCCTGGGTACTCTCAAATTCTCTATGATAAATTTAGTGGCAAGAGAAGTCCTCTAAGAAAAAAAATCCACTAAGATGGAACCTGAGAGTCTTTCCTCCTGAACTCAATGAGAACTGAAAGGGGCTTAGGATACTTGCAGATGAAAACTTTTAATTGGATTTTATTATAAATTATTTTCTTGAGATATGACCAGCATAGCTTTCAAACCTTTCATAGAAAGTTGAAGAAATTGTCACAGAATGTACAAGAGCAAATGAGTGAACAGTTTTCAGTGACAATATTGGTGTGACTTGCTCTTAATCACAGATGAAAAATTACCTCTTTTTTTTTTTTGTCATGTTTTTTTGACATGATTGTCTAGCCACTCTGTTGGTTTCACAGCACATGAAGCTGGAAGACACAGAGAGAGGAATAAATAGCTGGGAGCAAGAGCTGCCTACCTCAGTTTACAAAGCACTGCTTGTGACTGTTGAACCAGGTCCTAAATAATAGTAAAAAGAAGTTTATCCTTAATAGAACAAGTCTCTCCCTTATCTTGGGCAAACAGAATAAGAGGGAGTGGTTGGAAAGTTGGAAAGGGTAAGGTTCAGTTTACTGCTGTGTGTTTAATCTGCACTAAACTGGCAGACAATCCCTCAGGAAATGCTGCAGCCAGGCACAGCCAGTAGGAGTAGGACTAATGACAGGCAGTGTAAAAGGGGAGAAACTTTTAAAGTGTATTATTTATTAAGGGCATTTGTTAATTATATTTGCTGAGAAATGCTTGTCTGTTTGTACAAACCAACATGCAACATTTGGCACCATGGATGGACAGGCATGAGGGAAATGAGGGAAAAAAAAAAAGAAGAGGCGTATATTTACTATGCAGAAATATCACCTTCTAATTATGCAGTGTTGCATCCTACACATATCCTGAGCTATTTTCCAGACAGCACTGAGAGCTTGTGTTGTTGAATTATTTTATCAAGTTTTTCATGTTATGCTCATCAGTGAAGTGTCCCAATCCAACACTGCTGTAAATGGAGCTGTTCGATGATGGCTGTGGCTGAATAGTGTGACAGTGGAACTTCTAATTTTCAGTTCCAAGGGCATAACTTATTTTGTCCTGACTCAATCTTAAAAACCAATCATACATCCTGCCTCTACTTCTCTGTGTAATTGTTTCCATAGATGGAGCATCAAGGAAGAACAGAAAGAGACCTGTCCCCAGTCTAAACAGGGCTGTCTCAAGGAAAGTACCTATCAGTCAATCAAGCTATAGCCAGTGCAACTGATGTTGGGCGTGTTCTACCATAGGAGAAGAAGCATATACTACAGACAAGGGCTTTTGTTTATCTGGTTTTTTTTATTCAAACACAAATTTGCTCAGCCCTTGCTAGAGAAGGAACATGGAGCACTAGGTGGCAAGGTGTGTGAGCTGTGATGTGTGTGATTCTGAAGCAAAGCAAAGACATCGTTTATCTGCTATGTTGGAAATATATTGTCATAAGTAGAGACAAATTAATAATTTCTAGGGATCTGAGTATGATATGGAAATAGTTCTGCCACATCAGTGTGTGCCCTCTATTAGAAACATAGGGTGGGTTGCAGCTTTTTATCTTAATTTTAAAGCTAGTTTTAAAAATGCAATAACTGTCAATGAGGCATTTGTATTTTAAAGTATTCAGAGATTGCATTTTGAAATGGTGAACACTTTATTATTAGACCGGTTTTCACGTTATCTTGATTACTTTAACCAAGATTAAACACTAGTTAAAATAATATAGGTACATATTTTGTATTTTGCATTCCTGTTTAGAAAACAAAACCTAAAGCTCTTTTCAGGCCTCACTGGTGCCTCTCTGGAAAATGGCAGGCACTGTCATAAAATACCCAAGCAGCTGAACACATTGCTTTGTTAAATAAAGTGCAACTCAAAAATACAGCTCATATGCCATAAAGCAAAGGCTGCATTAAAACCATCCTTCTGCCTCCTGAGCCACTGGGCTGTTTCAGGAGCCACCTCCACTCCAGCATTCCTGCAGCCAGATGTGTGCTGCTTTGCCTTGCACAGGTGCTCCATGGCTGCCAGGGAATGGTGCTCAAGATCAGGAGAGTTAAGAGCACTGTCACGGGGCCATCTGGCAACTAAAGCTTCTGGTTTTACTTTCTGTGTCTGGGAGCGTACCTAAATGTCACAATGGGCATTTCATCCCTGCCTGAGTTGGCAAGGGTGTCTGCTCTGAAGGTGAAAAATACTGCTCAGGCACAGCACTCTCCCAGGAAGACCCAGTCTGGGGGGCCAGAGGGGATGAAGTGTCAGCCCTGATCTCTCATCTGAGCTGCCTTGAGGCAGGCAGCTAACTAGGACTGAGCCAAGGGTGTGGTTAAAAGCTGGGCCACAAAGAACACCAGAAAGGGAAAACCAAGAGGTTTACTTACACTAGTTCCAGGGAATAAAATAAAATCATGATAAAAGAAAGCAATAGAATGACCTTATCACAGAAAAACAATTTGCTAAGGACCCCAAGATGGCTAAATGATTGATGTCTACTCAAAGCTAAACCAAAGTGCAGTCCTCTTGAATTCTGGGATCCAGCTCCAAAACTGAATACTGAGAACAGCTGCAGGAATAGTAAAATACAGCAGAGAGAGAATAAGAAAGCAATTAGAATGGTTGGTAAGGCTCTAAATGGCTCTGTACCTTTCCTGTAACACTAGAGTGTAAAAGGGATAGTCAAAGAGGATTTAGGCAGTCCTGGGAAGGACTTCTCAGGAAGTCTTCTCTATGTCAGTTGTAAACTGGAGGACGTGATGGGAAGACAGCTACTCTTGCTCTGAGTACTGACACTCAGTACTCTCTGACAGCTACTCTTACTCTTTTCAGTAATGAAAACAAAGCTTTCTCTCAAACTGAAGAGTATTATAAAATAAATCAGACCAATCCTATAATCTTAAAAGTATAAGAGTCACCTTCTCTAAGTGGTATACCCAAGAACTCTGAAACCACTTACACATTAAGTGGTTAGATGCTAGAAAAAATATGCAGCTTTCATGTGGCATCTGAAGGGTGAAAATAGTGCAACCTCCCTCAATCTCTCTAGGAAATCAGTTCAGCTGCTTGGTGGTCCAGCCAGCAAAAGGTGGCATCTTCACAGCTGAGTACCCCTTGTGCTGTGATACCAGTAAGTGTTGTGGAAAAGCCATTTACCTATAGTTTTTGTTCTAATGCCCTTACACAGAAATCCCAATTGCAAATAGTCTCTCCAAATTAGGTCATAGAAAGCATCACAGCGCCCCTACAGACTGGAATTCATAAGCTCTCATACAGTAATGCTTGGCAGGGCTTCCCAAAAAGTGAATTTGGTATCTCTGGCCTTTCAAGTCAGAAGAGAACATACATACTTTTTATTCATCCTTACTTAACTTGAAAAGTATTCCTAACTCAAGAGCTGATTTGCTAAAAAACTCATGGTGAAATAATTGAGAGAACCATATTAACTTCAAAATATGTGAAGAGCTACAGAGTGGACTTTGTATTGGATTATGAATTCAAATTATTTCTCTTAAGTCTGAGCAGACTAAACATGCTTTTGATACTTAGCTGTCAGTTTAGTTATTCTTCCTCTAACTTCTCTAGACAGTTTCTGAAACAATGAATTATTCATCGACTTCCACTTCACTCATACGGCTAATCCATACCTCTGTAATAAACTACTATTTTCAGCAGTAAATACTGGATCTGCTATACAAATAGGTTAGCAGTCTCAGTATACGATCAAGTTCACAAAAGTTCTCAGTATATGATCAAGTTCACATGGCATTGAAAGCATGAATATAATATATAAAGCCAAGATTATAAGTGTACAGACACACATATATTTACAAAAGGATTCTCTAGCTATGCAGAGATGAATAGATGGATAGACAGATAATCATACTGGGTTCAGATGTAACATTATTACTTTCAATGACAGTTTTTTCCAAGACATTTAAAATCAGTCCCCAATGGGACTGTGAAGTCACCAGAGCTAATCACAAAGCCCAGTTTAGTCTGATTCATGTAATATCAATGGCTTTTTGCACTGCAAGGAGGACAGCTTAGCCACAGCATCATATTACCAGTATCTCAACACATACTGTGAGACCACATACTAAAAATTCACACCACTTCCCAAAGTTTATTAGAATAATCCTCCCCCATTTGGACAAGATCTCAAAACAGAATTAACTATTTAATTAATCACTCTTGGTATTACATTCACTTGACAGAGCAGAAGTGCTGACACTGGATCAGTGTGGCTGCAGCGTCCAGTCACTGTCTGTGTGAGCGCACACAGCATCAGTGACACTTGGCACTAACCCTGCACATGGCTCCCAGGCACAGAGCAGCCCCTGCCATTCACCTGCTGCAGCCTCAATCCCCCCAGCCAGCTGTAGCACCACGGCACAGGACATGGCAACAGCAGTGCCCTTCCAGGAGGCACCTTGAGCCTGGGGTTAAATTATCATGTCCTGTTTGAGCACTGAGTTTTAACCTGCCTCAGTTGTCCAGCCGGCATGTCAGTGAACTAGACAGAGGCATGAGCTCCAAATGCAGTCATAGTCAACTGTTAAAGGCTCAATTTTAATTTCTGAGTCAGGTCTCCTCTTAATCATATGTGCTATAAAACATGTGAGCACTTAGTCTATGATGACATAATTTTACAAGGGAGAAATAAGACAAGGAGAAAGAAAGGAGAAGGAGAAGGAAACTGATTTTGGTTTCTTAAATAAACCTCTTCTTGGAGGGAGAGAGATTTTAAGTGCCATGATTGCATTTAAAAAAACATACAATATCAAGCCATTATATACATATATGTATATAATATATGTCTTCATATATTCTCTAGATAAGTTTGTATTTTTCACAGATGGAACAAGTTCGAAAATTTTCTGAAGTCATGAGAGGCTGATTTATCCATTCCATCAGTATTTTTTCCATTATTTTGCCCAGAACTCTCCTGTTCTATCCCAAGTAAGATGAATTCAAGAAACAGTTAAAATCAAAGCTTACAGCATTTGCAACTCACTTCACACACTAATTTTCCCACAGTGTTGTGTTTTCCCTTGTGTTTTTCTTTCTTCCCTCTCCCATAAGCTTACACTTCACTCCTTCTGGCCCAATATAGGAATAAAAGCAGGGCAGTGCTTCTATTTCTGTCTTTGCCACTGACTCACTGTATAGTTTCTTAAGCATTTACATCTTCCTCTTGGATCCTCTGGTATCTAAGATGAATGTGTCTGTTGATGTTTTCTTTATGGTAAGAGCACTCCCAATGTCTCTCTCTGTGCAAATTCTATTGTGTTTAGTAAGGGTTGAGTCCACACTACAACCTTTCTATCAGTGAGGATATTAGTAGGGGTTCTGACTTCAACCTCGATGCCTACTTTAATTGCAACAATTGGAAATTTATTTTTTGAGATCGGTCAGTCAGATTTTACTTCAACCAACAGCCACAAAATTTTGAGGTAGGGCACTCACAGATATGCACACAAACCAGCATCATCATATACATTCTCCTTCATAATACATGCTAAAAAGGAGCTAGAGACATTCACAGATCATAATGTGATCCTGGGAACAGGAGGTACAGAGTTATTTTAATATGGAGAATGCTGGCTACCTTGTGCTACAGAGCCCTGCAGCATTACTGTCTGCTGAATATGCAAAAGTAATGCTCTTTCCTTTTCAGCGCTGTATTGCCTTAGGTCCAGCTGCTGTCCCACTTACAATCCTTCACAAATATATTCTGTCCTTTGGGGTCATTTTATTGATTGCTAAATAAAAGTAAGTGTATCAAGTCAAATTAGCAAGTGTGTAGGTAGTTCTTACAAACTCAGATTTAGCCCTTACTATTGGAATGAACAGAGACCTACTGTGGTTTGCAGATGTTGGCAAAATCCATGTATGTGGAACTACAGATGGTTCCAAATAAGATGACAGTGGAGTTGGTTCTTATATACCAGCCTATGTTATTTTTACAACTCCTACTGCTTTAAAGAAAGTATATATTTAATTAGGGAAGATTCTCTAGCAGTTGTTGGAATTATGAGTTACTCTTACAGATAAACACATTAACAAGAAATGTATTCCAATTTTCAGAATCATAGCAGAAATAACACAGTGGGCTGCTTATGAAGACTGTGATGTCCAAGGCACAAAGAAAATGGGATCTTAAAAAACAGGACCAAATGTTAACAATCTGTTACAAAATGGTACAATCCAACTAGTTTAGCTTAAATATCCTGATTTTTTTTTTTTTTTTTGCAGGGTGAGCTGCCATCTATGCTGTTCAACATTTATTTTAAAAAATTCCACTCTCTTTACTAATTACCAGAAATATCATAAGAGTACAATGGAAATTAGATACTTAGTGCTGGAAAATTATTTGTATTGGAACTAGTGACTGGCATAGTTTTAATTAAGAGGCAAAGAAATAAAAAAAATCTAATATAAAAATAAATACCTGTTACCCATGTTAATTAATTACATTAATTGATATTTTCTATTCATGTTCTAATCTCTTTTTTCTCACAACAGTATTACCATACAAATTCTTTGAAAATGAAGGATTATACCCTATTTGCATTAGGTAGTTTATTGAATGTAGGCTGTAAATATGTGCTATAATTATATACATTTATATGACAATATGCCTATTATTATAATAACAAATAAAAGACTGTTGAAATGCATCAGAAGACACCTTTGGCTGAAAAATAAAGAGGCAGGGTTTGGGTGCTGAGAACACTTTTTGCCAAAATGCAGCCGACCCAAACTAGAGATATTAGGTTGCTGTGCTTTTGGTTTCATTTCATAAAATTTCAAAACAAAAAATAAACGGCACAGTACTATTTTGGCGAAAACAGGTTCTGACAGATTTGAGCGCGTTCCCGGCGTGGGTAACCCGACACACGAAGCGCCGTCCCGCTCGCTAACCAAGCCGAGATGTGATCGCGGCCCCCAAAAAGAGACGCTCGGAAAGCGCCAGGTCCTGCCGCGCTCCTGACACTTGGACAAGTTACGGGTTGAGGACCGGCAAAGGGCTCTTCCCAGGGCGATGCTGTGGGGACAGCTCCCCCCGCGCGGCGGGGAAG
>VXBQ01017097.1:1889240-1904402 GCA_013400175.1 Phainopepla nitens | reverse complement strand
GGGCAGCGGAGCCGGCCCTTGCGCCGAGACAGCGCCCGAGATGGGGAGCGCGGCGCTGGGGGGCGGCCCGCGGGTGCTGCGGGCACTCACCGGGTGCCTGCTAGGCGCCCTGGTGCTGGGCACGCTGCTGGGCAACGCGCTCGTGTGCCTCGCCATCCTGCGCTTCCGCCACCTCCGCAACAAGGTCACCAACTGGTTCGTGCTGTCACTGGCCATCTCGGACCTCTGCGTGGGCCTCTTGGTGATGCCCTGGAAGGCAGTCACTGAGGTGGCTGGAGGCTCCTGGATCTTTGGCAGCCGCTTTTGTGCCACCTGGGTGGCCTTCGACATCATGTGCTCCACCGCCTCCATCCTCCACCTCTGCATCATCAGCCTGGACCGGTACTGGGCCATCACCAGCCCCTTTCGCTATGAGCGCAGGATGACGCAGCGCCTGGCTTGTGCCATGATTGCCATGGCCTGGGCTCTCTCCATGCTCATCTCCTTCGTCCCGGTGCAGCTACACTGGCATAAAGCCAAGGACAGTAGAGGTCCGGGCCCCTGGCTGCCTGGGACACCCCGCTGCGAGGTCAGATTGAACCGCACTTATGCCATCACCTCCTCCCTCATCAGCTTCTACATCCCCGTGGCCATAATGATCATCACCTATAGCAGGATCTACAGAATTGCCCAGGCCCAGATCCGCCGCATCTCCACCCTTGAGAGAGCAGGGGGGCAGTGGCCAGCCCCTGGCAAGGAGCCCGCCTCCTCTTTGCGGCGTTCCTTGCACAAGGAGACCAGGGTGCTGCAGACCCTTTCTATCATAATGGGAGTCTTTGTTTGCTGCTGGCTGCCCTTCTTCCTGCTGAACTGTCTGCTGCCGTTCTGCCAGCCCAGCCTTGAGGAAGACCCTGAAGGACAGTCACTCTGTATTGGCCAAACCACCTTCAATGTCTTTGTGTGGTTTGGCTGGGCCAACTCTTCAGTGAATCCAGTGATCTATGCTTTCAACGCAGACTTCAGGAAGGCTTTCAGCAATCTCTTGGGCTGCCGGTGCTGCTGCTGTGGCACACTCAAATCCCCCGTGGAGAAGGTCGATTTCAGCAATGAGCTGGTTTCCTATCACCATGACACCACTTGCCAGAAGGAAGGAGCTGTCCCATTGTCAGTACCTCCTGCTGCCATCACTGCCTGGGTGCAGTCTGTGCCCCATGCCATAAGCCTCCAAGGAGAGGACAGCAGTGAGGAGATGTCTATGGAGAAGAGGGTTGGGACTTTGCAGACACAGACTGCTCCTGGCAGCAGCCCCAGTAGTTGTCAAGCACTAGCTATTTTGCAATTGGATTGCAAAGCAAAGCCACCCCTGGAAACTGTTGCCACCTGTACAGGACTTGGTCAGCGTGAGGGATCCCATTGCCTTGTTTTGAGGGATGAGTGATAATTAACCACTTCTCACACACACACAGCCACCACACAGGGAGAGGTCTCCCTGTCTCCATCTAAGTTCCCCAGCAACAAAAGTCCAATGCCAGAGGGGTGGAAAACACAGAGGGATGATGGGCATATGGAGTCCATTCCAAGGGCACTTAGCAGGCACACAGTAATCTCTTCCCATGGCCACCTTCCTCCCTTACTCTCACAGTCATTAGACATCTCCCATGCATTTGTTCACCCCCATTCTGCAATGAAATTTGAGGTATGCATTAAGAATAGTGAGCTAATTAGATCAAAGTAAAAATAACTCAGTTCAGGCAGCCAATCCCTCCCGAAGGTAGAAATATAACATGATCCACAAAATAAAGAGTGACCAAGTCATCTCTGTCAACTCATTTCACTACTTGTAAATATGCAGAACAACAAAAGGCAGAGCAAGTAGGTGTTGGATGGCTTGCAAGAGAGAGAATACTGGGAAAATTTTAAGTGTTTCTATTTGTGTAGAAGGGCTCAGCGCAAGGCATTACATTAAGGCAATACAGTGGCATCTCACTATCCTCTGTTTCTCTATCCACTACTTAAAAGTTCTTCTGCTGACCATTTAATACGATTAACCACCATCCTTGCCCCATTTCTTCTGTCCCTCACCTGTTATGGATTGACTTTGATTTATCACAGGAATATGATAAAGATGCAACTGTCCAGTCAGAGACATCAAGAATGCTTACACTGCAAGAGTTTTCTTGGGCATTGTCTCATAGATGGCACAGATGATATTTTTCAGAACAGTGATCCATGCTGGAAGGACAGCAGCAGAAAAGAGACTCTCCTCCCAGTGATCCTGCTCCCTGTGATGTTAAACCATGTGTAGTTCTTAAGTCCCTGTATGCATTCTCCCCGTCATTAATTATACAGGAAAATATGCTCTTGCTATCCTGCTCTTTTCAGCAATGTGTCCTTTGGGGACACTTGAGTTTGACTGCAATCTGTTCTTCATGAGCTACATTGGCAGAACAAGAGGTAATGAGCTGTAAGGAAGACCAAGGCAAGAATTTGGAAAAAAATTCTAAGAATAAGGATAATTAAGCGCTGGAGTAGATTGCCTCGATAAATTGTGACATCTCTCTAGTAAAATGATTGTAAGCTTCTGCCAGATATAACAGTGACAATGTTGATCCTGTCTTGGGACAGAGGCACAGTGTAATGGTCTCTTGAGATAATCTCTAGTCCTGCTTCACTATGAGAATGTCTCCTTAAGAAGCATTGAGCTTAAGATACTTGGCTGTGGGTTTTTTTGCATGCAACTATCCTTAGATACTTTCTTGAAGGCAAAAAAAATACAGATAAGAACTTTGAGATGCCACTGGCATCCTTCACTTCCATCATCCACTTCCTTTCTTTTAGTGATTATCCATGTTTCTAAGCATTTAACAACTATCATTCAGCATGCCTAGTGCCTCCTCTGGAGAGCAACCCTGAAAAAAACCTGGTATTGCCTTAAAAAAGATATAAGGTAAGTGTTTTTGTTTTGATTCCCATTGACTAGTTTCTAGGTGATCATAAATGAACTGTACATGGGTTCAGATGTTCAAGATTCAATTTGTGAGAGTCTTTTCCTCAATATATTTCTTTCTTCTTACACAAACCAGAAACACATAAGAATGTTAGAATGTAACTCCTTAAAAAACAAAACAAAACAAAACCCCCAAACAAACAAACAAGACCAACCAAAAAAAACTCAAAAAATTATATCTTCAAGCTCTAAGAGACATCTCATCTCACCCTCTCCACACTAAAACCCATGCTGGGGAAATACTGATAAACCTGACAAGATACTTCCCTGAAGTGTGGCTCCCCCACTGCCTGCTACCCTTCTGTTTCTGTTGCACGAGCTTCAGCTGGCACCATCCCTCAGAGAATGAACTGTCCCTGCCCACACACATCTTCCAGCTCATGGGCAGGCACTCTTCTGGCGGTCGAGGCCACACATGGAATTATTATGCACAGGAGATAGTTTTTTTAGTATGTGTGCAGTCTTATTATTAGTGATAAAAGATGTTAATTAATGGAAGAGAAAGATTTACCTTCTCACAAGGTTTGCCCTACTATGGGGGCTGTCTCATCCAGGAATTAGGCTGGACTTACTGTTTAGAGTGATGATGAAAATGGTGAAGGGCAGAGTGAGTAACAGAAATATAAGAAGTGGATATATCTAAATAATGTTTTCTCTTAAGAACAATTAAAAATGCATGGTAGCTTCAATCTATATTTGCGTTAAGAATGTAAAAAGCTATTTGTGTCAGTGCTTGTGGCTCTGGTTTAAATATGCTTCATTAATAGGTCAGATTGTACCAGAAAATAAGTGTACATTTTCCTGAAGAAAAACTCCTGGTCTTTACTGCAGCTTTTTAAAGTGACAACTTGAAATCGGTTTTTGTAGGTGATGTTGGAAATAATTGTTTGTAGCTAATTGCTAATGGTTATTACTGATGTGCAGATGATACATATTACAGTAGTTTACATTTGTAAGGTCTGCTGCAGTAAGTGCAGTGTAATGATCAAGACTGCAATAAATTTCAGAAATTGCACATTATATAAAAATCTTCATTCTCATTTTCAGTAGCATGTTACTGAAGGTACTTCATATGAAACTACACCCCATAGCTATTCAGACTACATCTGCTATTGCTGATTTAATAACATATAAATATTGATACTCTATGTAATTTTATTTTCCTAGACTGGGAAGCATTCTACAGATCACCCACTCCTGTGAATAGTAAATGAGCAAGACTTATTTTTCCTAATAATTTTTTGCAATTACTAACTGTGATTTCTGACTGACATTTTTCTCTTTACAGGGCAAGCTGCTGTGTAAGATTACACAAGATTCAATTAATATTGTTAGGTTCAAGTGTGATAAGAAATATTAAAGTTATTACAATATGCCAAGGTTTACTTCAGCTGAAATTAAGAGGCAAAATTATTTCCTATTTACACTATTGCAGGCACTCAAAAGAAGTATCTTTCAAAGCAAAAACTTGGCAGGGCTTTGTTATCTATTTCTGGGTCACAACTTTCTTGGCTTGCCAGGGCAAAATTAATCACAAACAGTAAAGTTAATTTTTTTAGGGAGATCTATGGCTATTCCTCAAATGCACTTTTTATAACTCATATCACCAAATTCACATATCTCCTTATGGATTCACCACAGTATATGGGAGGTATTTCACTGACTAAAACCAGTTCATTTCCATGCCTAATAGTATTACACTTACAATACCATTAACATCACAGTGACTTAAAAATAGCTTCTAAATAGCCCTGGTGTCAAAACAGTGCAACCTCACAGATACCTTATCAAAACATTCTTATTAGCCAGTGCCCAAATATCTGAATCAAAACACAGCTCAGTGCAGCGAAGCACAGGTGGTGGGGTTTACAATGTATACCAAATGCTCTTCTGTTCAAATAATTCCCACTCTCTTTCCTTCTGTCAGTCTACAAAGTTCTCAACCACCTGCAGGTCTTGTTTCTTTATTGTATGATTGAGATAAGTATGGAATTCTTGTGGTCATACAAAAGCTGAAGTAGCAGAGGTTATGGTTATGTGCAACTTCAGCAAATGAAGAAACCAGTGGAAATATCAAGGTAAGGAAAACAAGATCACACCTCAGTTGTATGTATCACACCTCTATTTTTTTTCTAATCCCTGTGATTAGTATCAGATGTCTTAAATATTTCAGTTAAATTTTCTGTGAGAAACAGCTGACCAAGGCTGCAGAAAGAGAAACCTGTTACACAACTCAGTTGTCAGAAGCATCTGCTGCTGCTTTGCTTTTGCCAAAATCATGCCTCTTGTGTTAGATTTCAGATGAGGCAACTACACCCACCATATTAAGCATATTTCAATCACTTGAATATCAGTAAAAAATTCTTTTGTGAAGAAGTTTTTATTCTTCATAAACTGTTTTTTCCCCTTAACTTGTGAGGTTGAAGTGGCTTTCTGGATATTAACCACTATCAGTTCAGCCTCTCTAGACTCTGATGTACCTGAGTGGTTTCATCACCATGGTTACAGACTCTCACCACGCAACTTTTCTCACTGAAATAGTTTGACTCACTTTCCTGAAACCTCTTGCCCTTCCCACTGTAAAGAGACACACAGTAGGATGCACCCCCTGGGCACGAACCATTCCTCAGATTTCTGGTTCTCTTAAGAACCAATTTGCATTTACACCAAAGAAAGGCACAAAGATGCTAAAGGCCTGATTTTTTTTTTTTCTTGCATAATTGGCTTGAAAAAACTTACTGCAGTCCTGATCTGGTCTTATTACTCTTTCCCAGTCCCTACTTGAGTCTGTCTATTGAAGACATGTTAGAAAACCCAGGACTTATGAACGAATTTCACGTTTTTCTTAAGTTGGTTGCTACATGATAGGAAAACTGCCGATCAGTGGAAGTACTGACAGCAATAAATGAAGTTTGGACCTGTACCCAAGATTTGTCACATGTGCACAGTACAAAATGAATAAAGATGCTAGGGGAAATGTAGGTTTATCTTCATCAACAAGAGGAGAATTGATCTTGAGACATTTTTACTTTAGGTAGTGAGAAGACATTTCTAAAATTTGCAGAAACTGTTGCTAGGTTCCTTTTTTTCTTTAAAGAAAATTTTCATAGTGCTTTCTGCAGTTCAACATTTTAATAGATTTTTAACTAAATAAATTCATCTTTGCTCCCACCCTCAGTGAGAACACATCACTTCATTTTACTCTTTTCATATTTAAATCTGAACTGGCTGAATGGAGTCTATATACACTATTTCATGGGCTCACATTTTATGATGACTTCTGCATGAAATATGTGAGCAAGTTGTCTGAGCTTCTCTTACAGCCAGGGGAAATCTAGGCCAAAGAGTCAAACATGTCTAGAGCAATTTACTGAATCAAGTGAAGATACCTTCCTCAGGGTGAGAGGAAAAACTGGTTAGGCTGACTAGCTGACAGGGAAAAAAGCCAGTGATGCAGGATAGTAAGAGAAAGGGAATAACAAGATCCAGTGCACAAACAAACTAGTTGCAATTTTGTGCTGTTGGTAACAAAGCTGAACCAGTTAGAGATTTTAAATAAATGAATGCCTAAAATAACACAGAGTATAGAATATTTACTAATGCCTAAGTCAATAACATAATCATCAGAGTCAATAATATCACGAACAATGTTCTTGATGCACATTTGCTAACAGAGGGAGAGAAATACATAAAAGAGCTGAGTTTCAAGAGATGAAACTGGTAATTAGACATTGCCTGTTATGTTTTGGATTATAGCAGAATATTAGTACTGCCAAACCACGTTGTGACAGTAAATCAACGGATAGTGGTGATTAATAACCCAAATTTCCACTCTAGGAATGTTTGTCCTGTAGTACCAGTGCATCCAAGCTATGAATTACAGTTTCACCAGACTGATACTTCCTTGGTGTGCTACCAGCCTACAGTTTTTAAGCTCTTCAAGGGTTTAAAAGCCCCAAGCACCTGTTAGCATCACAGGTAATATATTGAGCAGCTATTACTGGGAACAACAGGGCTTTGGCAGTTCACTGCAAGCTTCTTTCAAAAGGGGTTAGATTTTCACTGTACTGCTGGCAGCTCATGCTACTGAAGAAGTACAAAGTAGTTTGAAGGATATTTGTAGTGGAAGCATTTCCTTGAAGTGTGTTAGAAAGTTAGTATGATGATCCTTAGAGGCATTCACCTCAGCACAGATGGGGCGAGTCCAGGGACAGGGGAATAGAGATTAAACATAATGCCTTTTGTGCTGAGCTGATACCTGACAATACAAACTGATTTTATCCGCAGCACAGCTCACTGCACCCACTGCTACCATCACTTTTGGTTCCAGATAATGCATAACGGTTGTTTATCGGCATATGTGCTACATTTTAATTTTTTTTAATAGAAGCAGCATTTTCTTTTGCTTCTGAATACCCCCCTTTGTGAATTTAAGCCTAACTTTCAGTGACAGGCAAGCTAGACAGGCACAAAATTTGAATTGTAAATGCTTTGTTGAGCTTCAGCTGTTATTCAGTACGCCTTACTTTATAAAGCTGAAATGTGTAATTTTGGGGTGGCACAAGCCGAGCTCAAACAATGCCTCAAGTCATATGCTTCCAAATATATATTTTCTCTTTAGGTGTTGCTACAACATTCCTGCTTCCCTGCAGTCCAGTCATGAGAGTCATTCCTGGGAAACACACTGACAGAAGATAAAGGAAATCTATATCCAGTAAAAAAAAAACCAAAAAACAAAACCAACAAAAAAAAACCCCAAACAAACAAAACCAAACAAAAACTAAAACAAAAAAAAGGAAAAAACCCAAACCAAACAAAAAACAACAACAACAAAAAAACCCCCCACAAACAAATAAATAAACAAAAAACCCCCCCAAAATGAAACAAAACAAAAAAACAACTTGGATGTAGAATAATAGTACTTGGAATAATAGGGGGAAAACTTTCACATAATTTAAATGCCATTGATTATTAACAGTAATGTTGCTGCATTACTCTAGAAAAGTCATCATTTCCTTTCAAGAAATGCTCATTGCTGTCTCTGACCCTCAGCCATAAGAGTGTTTTCAATGAAACAGGCAGGTTTTAGTATTATATGCTGACTTATATGATAGAATTTTAGAGGCAGAATACCCATCACTCTTGGCAAGGGTTCTTCTTGTGGTAAGAAAGGGGAAAAGCCCTGCATGGCATATTGCTTCAGGAACAAAGACTCTTATAATATCAGTCTAGTGATACAGGTTACCGTGGAAAATACAAAGAATTTCAGCACCCCCAAGGGGTTCACTGTGGAGAAGTGGATTTGTTGAGCAGAAGGCATCATTGTGATTTTGATAGCACTTGGGCTGAGCATCTAACATCATGCAATCTTGTACCACAAAACACAATTTCCCTAAATTTCAGTCTGCCTGCATGCAATCCCACTGCTACCACGCACCTTCCAAGCACTGCAAGCAGCTCCTTCCCTGCAGGACACTGCGGTATTTGCTGTGATTCTGTTACTGCCTGATCCAGCAATTCTAAGGATCTCATTATGCTCTTCTAATCAGTCAGGGTGTAGAAAAACTATTTCCCATTTCTAATTGACCCTTTTAGGCCCAGAGAGACTAGGATGCAGAAAGGAGAAAGCAACCTTATCTGCCTAACAGAAGAAAAGACACAAACCTGACCATGCTGGAGGTGGAAACTCAGTGGCCTGTGTAGTGAAAAGGCAAACCAGCCAAGCAAGAACATGGTAGCCAACTGCCTGAAGTAATATTGTATTCATAGTTCTTCTTTTTTTCAGGTGTTTTTCTTTGATGTTTCTTTGTTCTGGTCTATGGGGTTTTTTTATTTAATATTTATGCAGAGTGTAGTTCTACTTAAGAAACACAATATCAAACTAATTTTAATTTTGTGATACAAGAGCCACCAATCATATGCTGACAGAGTATATAAGGGCTTGTATAGCCTGTGTATTTCTGCCCCTAAGAAATCACTCTATTTTAATAGGACAGGGCCAACTTCATTGTTTGCTTGTATCTAATACACCAGCATTCTCCTCACTATTTTGGAACTTTAGATAAAAGCCACAATGTAAAAATAAACATAATCCATTAAAAAAATGGGGTTCCCTTAGAAAAACATCCATCTTTTAGGTACATGACATCTTTCACAATTTTCTCTTTTGACATTTACTTTTTGTTGTAATAGTCTACGTATCAGCTCACACCATAGAAAACCAATCTCCAGCCTTCTGCATGTGGCAAAAGAATTCAGTCCAAATAAACTGACTGTCTGGGCAAGTTAAATGTCTGAACCTCTTCCAGTTTTTTACTGTGGAGATAAACAGAAGGCACCATGCATATTGCATTTTTAACAATTACAAAAAATAGACTATTTCTATTATTTTTATGAAATGAAATTAAACATACTAGGACAGTTGATTGTTTTAAGTTTTATAAATTTGCCATTTAGGTTTTCTGGAATTTTAACTGGTATCTGGTAATTCAGATCTTTTGTTCTAGAAATCTCTTTTTTTAACTTGTATTCCAACATAGAGCCTTTTTACTCATTAAGACATTTAAAAGAACACAGTCTTCTGTTTATAGCTTGGTTGTCAAGTAATTATGATTTGTTTCCTCCTTAAAAAGCTCTACAATTACATTTCTTTAATGAAACCCTCACAATTTACATTTCCAGAATGTGAAGTTTCCTTGCATTTCGTGAAAAGGAGGAAGGAAAGCAGCAATCCCACCGCTGTGAGTTGTCTCAGTGATCTGCACAAGGTTTCCTCCCCTGTGAGGTGGATGGGGGGATCAGCTCATGCCCAGTGCCAGGTTTTACATCCCCAGCCGTCTGCTCTCCTCGTGCTGTGCCCGCTGCTTCTGCAATAACAACGTGCTCTCACACCATCTGACACACGTGTTCTCTGGTAGCATTTTAATAGATAATCTCCTGCAGCATTTTAGCTCCCCACACCCTTCTGCTCTTTAGCTACTCTTGTCACTTAAAGTATGAAATATGCCTTTCCTGGCATGTTGGTCACCTCCACCACACTGCAGCCAAGAAATAGTGTCAAGATGCATTTGTTGAGCTAATTTTAACACTTTACATTTCTGGAAATGTTAAGATTAAATGGATTCCTCCAATCCTTCTGTCTGCGCCTAAAATAAGGGGACAAGAACAATTCAAAAGGGAGCTCATTTTCCTTCTGCAGTACTCACATGGGGTTTTAATTACATGTAGGTCTGTATGCATGTTGCTACAACAAAGAGTAATGTATTTCCCACTTCTTCAAACTGACCATAGGATGACCAGCTGTAAATTCTATGAAAGAAAATGGCCTTTTTGACATTCTGTTGGAGTCCTCTGTGTAGTACTAGCTGAAATAAATTCCTTCTATGATTTTCTTCACTATTATTTTGAACGAGCTTAAAGAACGGAAGAGGCAAAGGTGAAGTTCAGCCTTTCACGAAACTTAGAGTTTTGATCAGCTGATAGAAAAGCCTGGAGTTGTAGGGGTGTTCCTGCAGCTCCCATGCCCAGCTCAACAAGGGGCATTGTCAACAGTGAGGTCAGTTCATTCACTGCACAGTGGAAAACGAAGGTAGGAAAGAGTGGTCATGTGGGTTCTCTGCTAATGGAGACAACAATGACTCTTTGACAAACATTTGAGAAGCAGTAATGAAAAAGCTTTCTAAGCTTGTTCATGAAGGTAACGAATAATCCTGGCAACATTTACATGGCTGATAAAGCATCATCCTCCCAGGGGAAAGCAGATTACAGAAGAGAACATTTAAGAGGTGGCCTCTTAAATAGGAAAAATAACATGCTTTAAAAAATAGCATGTAGTTATGCATATCTAATCAGAAACACAGCAGTCTGAGTTGAGACTATACAAGTCAACTAAAGAAAGGAATATGTACATGGTGCAAGGAACAAAGTGGTTCCTGTGGAACAAACTAAGCACTACCAAAAACTCAGTTCTCTCAGATTTCCTGACCTGGATGGAAACACATCCTTGGAGAACACAAGGCAAATGACTCAGACTAGCTCATGGAAAAGCCTGCAGGGAATGCAAGATGGAAAAGATGGTGGAGACATAGATGGTGGAACGTTTTCTGTTAGAGCAAATGAATTGAGGAGAAAACGTATTCTGGGATGATTGTGGAGAACTGCCATGTCCTGGTTTCCAAGAGAGCATTCAGCAGCAGCATGATCTGTTGACTGGAGAATGGGCATGTGGACAATTTCAAACCAATTCTGAATCATAAGAAATTTATTTATAAAGTCTCCTGATCAATACTATGCAGTTTCTTTAATTTTTCTATCATTTTGCAAAAAGCTATCCCTTGAACAGCAGGTTGGGTTGAATTTCAGTGTCACTTGATTGTCAGGGAAAGAAAGAAACAACACACAAACATGTCAAAAACCTGGACAGAGGCATCAGTCTGACTGTAGAGAAGTGCTTAAACAGGATCTAGAAGGTAATTGAGAAGGTCAGTCTATCTCCCTGTAGACACATGAAACACGATGTTATTCTTTTGAGCCAGTACCAAGAAATTGGAAGACTGATAGCTCAAACAAGGTTAAACACAGTTACGGTCTTGTGTATTTAAAACTATTTCAGTTTATGAATCATAACATTGTTTACACTACTTACTTCTCTGAAACTGAATTTATAATGACAGGGCTGGAAAATGTGACTACTTCCACTTGAAAGGCAAAACTCTTCTGCAATCATTTACAATTGTTGCTGCAATCCTAGAGGTTAGAATAAGAGAAATGGATATTATTGTTCATAGTGACTGGAGTTTTTTTTATAAAATACAAATGGTTAATTCAACTGAATTTTTAAAGATCAACACCCTGAAGTCAAAGCCCTAACACAGTTTCCCGTGCTATATCCTCAAAGTCCACAAAGTGGTCTAAAAACAGAATATAGGTTTTTCACTTCAGAGTTAAAACCTGACAGGATAATTTATTCATTGACCGATGAAAAGTGTGATTAAGGCTATGAGCTGAACTTCTGAAATTAAAAGATACATAAGGAGATAGCTTGAATCAGTGATTCAATTTTTACCATTTGCCTTCTCAGTTCTTTGTCAGGTTAACAAGCCCCTTGTTTAAATTGCCTCATCATAAATCAAGGTTTCTAGGTCTGTGATACTCTCATTGCTGTTTTACAGACTCAGTTCAGTTGATCTTTATCTTTTTTTTTGAAAGTAATGCTTAAACTGGATACAGTGCCCCACTCAAAGTCTGGCTTGAGCCCATGCCTTACTTCCTGTGTCTTTTGGCTGATATTTTTATTTATGTGTTTGCTTTTTTTGCAATTGTATGACAGCTGTTGTGTCACATTCAGCTTGTGGCTCCTGTAGCCTTTCATGCTTTCCTGCAGACATATTACTCCATCAGCATCCATCACCTTGGCTTTGTGCAGGTGTTTCAGACCAGTGTCTTGCACTGTCTCCACTGAACTGAGGCCCACACTTTAGGCTGGTCCTGTCAGTGTTCACTTTAACTTTGAATTTGGTTCAGAATCTAGACTGAAGTCCAGATTACACCCAACATGGTGCATCTGTAACTCCTCCCAGCTTAGTCTCATTGTAGGACTCACATGGTAAAGCACACTCTTTATTTCATTTGCTCAGATGGACAGGCCCATTAACTCCCCAGGGATTTGTTTCAGGCTCTCTGCAGAGGCAAGGGAAGTATCTCTGCTACAGTGCACACTAATCATGTTTTCAAAGATAGCTCCATAACCAGCTACTTCTAGGGCTATAAAGGTTATTCTAACATAGGGGGACAGTAGGGAAAGAGCAGTCAAAACCCAGCTACAACAGTAACACAGACTAACTAGATTTAAACTGCAAACACAGAACAAAATGATACAGTGATTTTAGTAATGTAAGAAAGATCTTCCCCCCCATTGTATCCCCATCAAATCCAAGAGAGAAAAAATGTAGTTTGTGTAAGAAAATTAATATAAAAGCAATCAGCATTAAAGCACCTGTTTTACTGCAAAAGAGAAGTCACAATCATGGAGGGAAATGTGTGCGTAAATGTAGGTACCAGGAGCAGGAGAACATGTCAAAGAATAGTAAGGAAGATTAGTTATTTTATGGGTAGGCTAGAGAAATCTCATTCTGGTTTATTTTCTTTCCTTAGTTGCTGAAGTTTAATGACTTGTGTGAGATTTAAAGTAAATTGTCCAAAAAATACAACAGCAATGTGCTCATTAAAACACACAGTAATATTTTCCTCCACAGCTGATACACTTAGGATAATCTACTACAAAAATTATCTCAGACACATTAGACAACTTCATTTCACATATATAAATGGCAGCAAGAATGTGAAAAATGGACAGAGATCTCAGTGTAATAATATATAACAATTACAGGTGGTCAGAACCTCATCTGAGAGCAGCTCCAACGTTTGGTGAACTAATAAGCTAAGGCACATGATGTGCCTTGTGCTCACTGGAGCCATAGAAGATTTTAAAAGTCACAATGCAGTCCTTTATGATGCCTCATGGTACCCACAGCCCTCAGCCAGATGCCAAGATTACTCCTACAGCTCATGGGGAGTCCTCAGCAGCCATGAAAGTGAAATACACAACGTGGCATGCTGAGAAAGAAGCCACAGAGCTAACAGTCAGATCAGCCTTGCCCTTCAGAGGTAGTTATATATGTAACTCCAGGCAGCTTCCTCTTGAGATTCTTCGTTGTAAACCCTCTCCTATGGCTTGTTGTCTAAAATATTTTATTTCCTTCTCATGGTCCTCTCTCCTCTGCTATTCCTGTCCTACTCCAAACAACCAGCTAGGGAGAGCTCTAGCTATGCAACTCAGTCAGGAAGTGGGAGAGCTACCTGAAAGTGTTCCCTCTCCCCTGAATTAGGGAAAGCACTCTGCATCCCACCTCTTCTCCAATAGTCATTCTCTCAGTCTCTGCAAAGTCTCTCATTTTTAGGACTTAGAGCACAGAAAGATCGGTGAGTCAATATCAATTGCTCTCAACCATTGAGTCATATCACAGAATGGTTTGGGTTGTGAGGGACTTTTATAGGTCTCCTAGTTCACCCCCTCCAACAAGCTGGGACATCTTCAACCAGATCAGATTGCTCAGAGCCCCATCCAGCCTGGCCTCAAATCTTTTCAGGGATGGGGCATCTACCGCCTCCCAGGAAAACCTGTTCCGGTGCCTCACTACACTTATTGTAAAAAGTTGCTTCTTTGTATCTATCTAAATCTGCTCTCTTTTAGTTTAAGCTAATTATCCCCTGTCCTATTACACCAGGTCCTGCTGAAATTTGTCCCCATCTCTCTCATTTATGTCACAGAAGAAATCTTCCAGCCCTCTGATTATTTTAATGGCCCTCCTTTAGACCCACTCCAACAGGTCCATTTCTGTCCTGTGCTGGGACCCCAGAGGTGGATGCAGTGTTCCAGCTGGGGTCTCGCAGAACAGAGCAGAGGGGCAGAATCCCCTCCCTCACCCTGCTGGCCACTCTGACTTGGATGCAGCCCAGGACACATCTGGCATTCTGGGCTGTCAGTGCACATGGCTGGGTCATACCCAGCCCCTCAGCCATCAGCACTCCCAAGTCCTTTTGGGCAGGGCTGGTCTTGATCTGTTCATCCAATACTGCGAGGGCAGCAAGGAGCTGCTGGTAACTCGGGAGCCTGTCATCGCTGGGTGACAGGGTCAGAACAATAAGGAGTTTGGAACAGATGTGCAAAGTACATCACCATCCATGAAACAGAAGTACATGTGGGTTTTGAGATCTTAACTTGATATTCTCCTTCCGAAACGAGAATCCCTTTGACCTCCATCAATTGCAAAGAAAAATAAACGAATTGATTCGCATGCGCGCCCATTGTCCCCGCGTCCCCGGAGGATCCCGCACAGCCGCCGAGCTGCCGCAGACTCCCAGACTCCGTCCCCACCTCGCAAGGGGGCCGGGGTTGCGGGACGGCTTCGTGGTACCGGCGTGCGGCTCCCTCGAGCAAAACGCGGGTGCGTCGGGCGATTTCCTGCCCGCCGGTGCCGTCGGGGCGCAGCGCTCCCGGCGTGTCCCCGCGCTGTCCCCCCGCGGGCGGCGCCGGGGAGGGGCCTCGGGGGGGCCGGTCCCGAGCATTGATAACCCCGGGCCGGGCCCGCCCGGGCAGCCGGGGAGCGCGGAGCCGC
>VXBQ01017097.1:1845515-1888702 GCA_013400175.1 Phainopepla nitens | reverse complement strand
GGGCGCCGCCCGAGGCGCAGCTGCGCCTGCTGCCCGAGCCCGGCCCGCCCGCGCCGGCCCCCGCCCCGGAGCCCACCGAGGACCCGGCGCAGACCTACTGCGCCCAGCGGTGGCACTCGCTGTGCAGCTTCTTCGTCGGCTTCTGGGAGGGCTGAGCCGCTCCTGGCCGCGGCCGCCCGGCCTCCGCACCCCGACGCTCCTGGCCTCGCCTGCCCTCAGCCTCCGCCGCCGATTCCCCCCGGCACCGTCCGCTCTCCTCTTTTACTCCCCAATAAAGCGGTAACTACTTTGTAACAAGAAGCTCGCGTGATTCTTTGTCTCGTCAAAGCCCTGTAAGGTCTGCCGCCCTGTTACGGTGTGTAACTGACCCGGGTGAGAGCCCCTAGGCACAGACCGTGCTTTCAAGTACATTAACGTTTTTCGAGAGACATAAATACGAAGAGAGCTGTTCCCTCCCCAAAATAAATTCCTATGAGCCTAAAGTTTAAAGTTACACCGGAATCATCCAAGTAGAAAACCATACATTTATACCAGAATAAGAAACGACTGAGACCTCACTGAACAGTAAGTCCTAGAAAAATCTTTCTTGCTGACCGAGATTTCACAAGCTACATGAACCAGTCCTGTCCGATTTCCCACAGAACAGTTGGTTAACTATCTCTGAGCAAGAACTTGAACAGGGCTGGGTGAGAAACCAGCTGTGAAAAGAAACGTTGAGAAACTCAGAAGCATCTAGGTACGCAAACCGGATTTAGGAGATGAATGATATTTCACCCGGCTAATGGCATAGTGTTGAAGTAGGCAAGCTGTTTTACCGGGTAGAAGAGAGGTGCTTTGAGACATACTTTATCCACACTAAACAGGTTACATTTTGGTAAGGAAAGCTAGAGTTTTCCTCAGCTCCCTGGGGTCCTACACAGCCCTAGACACCTGCCTATGACCAGGAACAGCTGATGACTTTCTGTCCAGTTTTAAGGATGGCTGTGAGAAGGCCGCTAAGATGTAATCAGGATCTGCCCAGTGGCTCTCACGAGGATCTGGACTGCTGCATGCAGCTCTTAGTGTCAAGATGATTTCCTTTACAGCAAATATCTGGATAATGCTCAGCAGCACTGTGCAAAACCTTCATCATCACTGAATGTGACTTGGATGACTATTTTTTTTTAATGACTGCTCACTTTTCCTTCACATGCCTGTCACCCAAGCAGCCACAGAGCAGGCTGCTGGCCAGAGCATTGCACAGTGCCTTGCAATAATGCTCAGCTTTGTTTTACTCCCATGGCCCTGGCACAGCAGCTTCGTGCAGTGCCGCTAGAGCTTGTATTTCTCACCATCAGATGCAAAGGTTGAACACCATGGCAACCAAGCTGATTACCCACATCACTCTGCATTTAAAAACCCAATGAAGAACTCTGAACATTGTTTACCCAAGAGGGAGAAGAAAGAAGAGGATGCCTTTCTCTATATTTAACAACAATATTTCCCTGATTCTCCAAAATAGCTCAAAGTCTCCCTTTTAGCACCACTAACTAATGAAATAAAACAGCCTAAGAGACTGTATTACTTGCATTTACTGTGGCTAAAAACACCAAAGCCTAGTGCTGAATAGAAAACCAATACTCAGTTTTTCTACTGAGAAACTGATCTGCAGATCCTAAAGGCTAGGAAGCCATTGTGAGATCCTCAGATTTGTTTTTAAGGGGGAAGACCATGGCTTTTTGCTTACTATCTCAACGTTTTCATGTCTCCCATGACTGGATAACAGCTGCCTCCACCAGCTAAGGCAACCAAACCAGAAACACTTTGTAGCCAAGAACTCCACTTCCAACAGAAACTATTCCTTTTAGTCCTGCAGCAGCTCCACAAGATGCACTCATTACACTGCCCTCCCCTGGATTTAGCTCAGCCCCCCAGATCTGCCCATGCACCCACCCTACAGCCACCCTTTACCTCTGCTCTCCCGTTGCAGCTGTGGCAGCCCTTCACCACTGCTCTGGTTCCTGGCTTGGCTGGCTCCTGCCGTCCCATCCTTCCCTCCTCAGCACCTCCTGACTGTCCTCAGCAAGAAGAGCCAGCGTGGCCAACCTGCCAGGCCCAAACCCTGCCTGGGTCTCCTGTTGGCCTGATAACCTCTTCCCTCCCAGAGGAAGGAGGTGCTGGGCATAATTAACCTTGCCCACATGCAGCTGCTGCTTGGGTTGTCCTCACAAGGACATATCAGCTGGCATATCAGGACACTAGGTGTGTTTTTCAAGGAAAAGCATAAGCTACCTTAAAACAAAAATAAATGGTTGACATTTTAGCTTCTGGAAACTGAATTCTGGGAGTTCTGACTCAAGAAGTTTTCAGAGGCAAAAAAAAAAAAAAATCTTTGTGCCATATTGCACATATCACTGTTTTCTTTCCTCTGGTTGCTGAGCTCATCTCTCAGAGGGTACAACAGAATCTTGAAAGCTGGCAATACTATTTCTTGATTTTCCTTTGGAGAAAAATCAGTGATGCTGAATCTGGACATGCAATTAGTGTGTCTGGCTTTAATTGCCCTCTTTCTATACAGAAAGCCCTTGATCCTGTTAAATAGCACTGATCTCTCTTTCACCACCTTCTGATTTTGAAGGAACAATTAGAAGATGTTACTCTAATTTGCAAGGTTAAAGAAGGCAGTAAGCTGTCTTGCTGTGTGTAGCAATCTTTTCCTGTAAAGTGACATGAAAAATTAATAAATGGAATAGAAAAACTCTTTCATCACTGTCTGAGCAGAGCTTCTCCCACAATGGGTCTAGAGTTCCAGACCCAGGACTTTGAGTGATTCAGTCTTTTATCCCAGTCCACACAACACCCAGTCCAATTGCTCTTTCCTGGGTTCTGCACTAGGCACTTCCTTCTCGAAAATGCTGATTTTCCCTCTCAGTCTTCATTCATTCCTGAATTCAGAGGTTCAACAAGTGAAATCTGCTCAGGCAGTCATAGTTCAGCCCTCAGCTCTACTTGCCTGTATTTGCATATTAATGTTTCCACATGTAATTTTGACACTGATGTCTCCTACTTGAGTTTCTGATCAGCCTGTGCTGGGGGAGCCTGCAAAGGCATGCAACGTTTTTGGAGGTTTGTGGTGCAATTTAAAAGCCATCAGACTATTAACAAATAAGAATAAGGCAGAGCCACAGAAAGAATAAAAAGAAAAAAGCAAGAAAAAAGAAAAATTAAAAAAGCAAATATTCAAGCTGGAGCTTGCTGGATAACAGAACCTGAAGTCTTTGGGAATCTCTCTTTAATTGCCCCTGACATATTTCAGGCCTCCCTTGTGCTGTTAGCCATATCTAAGACCTACTGTAAAGCCAAGCAGCACACGAGGTGAGTGAATGGCAGGCTTTGTCACTTTGCCAAACAAATCCCCTCCTAACAATAATCTAGATTTTTAAGAATTCCCAGCGCAGTTCATGAACACAGCAACATGAAAGAGGCTTTTAACCGTACAGTATTACAGAGTTTAGATTAACTCTCCCAGCCCTCACACTTCTTCCTGACGTGGAAGGGATCTGTTAAGTACAAGTATGAATAAAATATCTACAGCTTTAGAAATAATTTTGTGGCTTAGCCTCATCGGTCTGTGCTGTGCCTTGTGAAGTGTGGACAGGCTGCACGGACTCTCAGAAGGCAGATACTTCGCCAGTTTATTTCAAGCCCTCAGCAGGTAAATGATGCACATTTCTGGGGGAGGGCGTGAGAGGGGCGGCAGGCGCAGCCGAGCTCAGCCCGTGTTCCTGAGCGGGGCAGCGGCCGGCAAACAAACCAACCAACAAACAAAATATAATATCTCCTTATAGATATGTTTCAGAGCTCTGTCCTTGCTGCTGGCCTTGCACCCTGGACGGCACATGCATTTATTTAACAAGGGCTCTGCTGCCTGCTGGGGCACACACAGCACTGTCCCACACCAGCACCTTGCCGTGCAGTTCACTCACCCATTCTACACCCACTCCACAGCTGCTGGATCAGCTCGAGAAGCTTTCATGATAATCTGTTAGAGGAAACCCAGGAATAATTGCTCCATGTAAAATAAGACTTCTTAGGACTAAGGCTGTAGTTCATTTTAGGCTCTAACATGACATTATTTTCTATTTAGACTAGCATAAAATGAGAAAATGTTTGATGGAACTGTCATGGTAAAACACAGAACTAATTTCTTATTACACATTCATAAAGTACTAAAATATCTATTTAACAAAGGAAGTTCATAGGACAAAATCTGGTCCAATTATAGAGATCCAAATCCTAAAATTCAAAATTGTATGTAATATCTACTTCAGCATACATTCTTAATTTAATAAAAAAATGTCTTAAAGCATTTTATTCTCCAGATTATTTACAGAACCGTTGTTTAGTCTGACTAGTGGACCCAGCAGATATTCTCTCATGAGTAAATTAAAGTCTTAGGTCCCAACATGTCTATAGGGCTTGAATTCTTGGTTGTAAAAGCACAAAAAAATCCTACAGTAATTTCTGTTTTTCAGACTGCAGCTGTAACTAGAAAATTAATGAGATATATCATCCTCAGAGTTAGTGAAGAGCAGAAGAAAGTGTAGTGTCTAGCCTTTTAAAGTTGTGTTTCTTTTCAGTTTAAAAAAGTACTGTGCACTTCCCAAAGACACCATCCTTAGAAGCAATATTTCTTGCACTAATATGAATAAATGCAGCCTCAACTCCATGTGTTTGCTGCTTCTTTTTTAATTTTAAGAGCAAAACCTTCCAAAATTATGAATAAATTTATCACCGGTGTTCTTTTGATGGGAAAAGAGTAACAAGACAGCCACACAAGACAGTATTATTTTGTGTTAGTTGAGACAAGATGTTGAGGATTTAGAGCTGATCTTTTGTTTCTGCTCAAAGACAAATGGTATAAAATTTATATGCATGCTTCTGTCCTGACAGCAAAGGGCTTCAGCATGACTCTCGCTGAGAGCTAATGGCTCTTGGGGATGCTGCTCTCTGAAGTCCCTCGGCATGAAATGGTCTCCTGCAATTCATCTCCCGTTAATAGCAGCTCCAAGACTACAGTCTCTTTTTTAAAAATTCTTTTATCCCTGGCTGAAGCTGCCTGTGTTCTCATTGGAGCCGGGAGGGTGTAGTGTGATGGTTTTCGCCCCTCGGCTCCATTCTCTCCAGCCCTCAGCAGACGTCGGGGCAAGCCGGAGGCCCTATGGAAAGCGGGCCCGATGTCATCCCACCCAGCACGGGGCCAATGAACGCCGGCAGCCCCCGCCCCGCCGCACACGGACACACTGACAGCATCTCAATGGCCTCGGGGGCTCTCCAGAGCTTTATCAGGCCAGGCAAATGGCAGCTGGAACGGGCTGGCTGCTTTCAGTGGCATCTCTGAGCCGGGAACGTTGTGGTGCTGTGGTCGTATAGGAAAACAGCAGCAAACAAAAAGCAGTTTGGTTTAAGAAGGAAGTTATTATAGACTCAAGGGAGATAAAACTTCTATTTTGATTTCTTGGAGACGAGGTAGCCCTGGGGCGGGGGCCAGCCATTTGCAGGGGGCACCTATGGGGGAAACACACGACTGGGACATCAAGAGGAGCCATCTGGCCCTTTCTGCCAGCACCCAAATCACCTGGCATTGGCTGCCTTCTTCCTTTCAATGAGCCCTTGTGGTAAACATGGCTTAGTAATGAAATATCACAAAACTGGCGTATATGCCTAATGACAGCACAATATAATCAATCACAGCTCTTATCTTCCTTTTACATTGGTCGTACTCACCTGCAATGTATTTCTTGCACTAATATGGCCTTCTTCACGCTCTTTGCTGCCTCAGGAGATCAGACTCTGATGCTCATGTACATTTCCACCTCTGTAGTTCCTCTGCCCACATCTCGATGGACTGCTGGGACTCTCAACAGTGCTAGCTCCTTTCAAATTATTCAAACTAAGGTGCTGGTGTGAAGTAAACTTCTTGTGGGAAATGTGGGGTTATTTGGAAGTTATTTGCTTTCAAGAGGAAGTACCAGCTAATTTTAAATCAGTGAAAGTGAGAGTAAAAAGTTGGCATAGGCAACTCAGAAGATAAGGCTGGAAAAGTCAATTTCCTGAAAAACAATAGCTCATTTATTTTTTTATTATTACAGTCAAGGTAAGGAGTAAGTATGTATAAATATTCTTGGCAAATTTAAAACAGTGGTTTGTTGGATACCCTCTCTTTTCTAGGCACCTTAGGAATCCTGTTCAGCACAGGCTTGTGCTGTTAACCCAGTTATCCCACACAGGCACCCCAAGGCCAGGGAACATTGTGAGGGGTGTGTGGCCACTGTCACACAACACACACAGCAAACTGAAGCCATCTCCATTCTAGTGACAAGCACAAACTATATTTTACCAACACTGGATGATCATCATTTATAAATAAATAAAAACCAAAATAAAAATAAATATGAAAAAAAAGTGGTCAAAGTCTTGTGTGGGGAGGGGGTGAAGGGACAAAGATTTAAGGCTAACAGAGTTTTCAGCTACGTTTCTATTGGTAAATAATTAACCTTTCCAAGACTTCAATAATTGCTTGAGGCTGTAGAAATGTAGCTTCTCTCAGATCTTCTCTCTTTAACTCCTAGGACAACTTTTGTGGACTCTCATATAAATGCATTATCATCCAACTTCATGTGTGTGTCTGTGTGAGCTCACGCCAGTGAAGAGCATCCTTCCCTGAGCAACTGCTTCCCTTTTACAACTGCTGCTGCTCCCTGAGTTGCATTGAGGTTGTAGCTGGAAGAAGTCAGAACAAGAAGTATGATTTCTGTTAGGTCTCGTAAGCCAACACAGCCGTGCCACTGCCAAGACTGACTGGAAACGCATAGGATGTAAAGGGAGAAAGCCCCCACTGCCTCCCAATCTATTAAAATGAGCCACAAACACAACACTGATGTGGTAAGTCAGGGCAATATGCAAATGGCTGCACGTCCCAGAAACCCTAATCCTATCAAGAATGCAGAAGATGTTAATTTGACCATCTTTCACAGCTCATAAATCTATCTGTAGCAAAGCCAGGCTGCCAGATGTCATCCACTAGCACTTCTTTGAGGCTGGCAGTCTCTGCATAGATGTCCGATCATGCCTCAGTAAAGACCAATAGAGAGCATTGTTTGTGTGGCCTCAGGGCAGCTTCTCACATTTTGCTACAATAGAGGAAAACAGTGGGAAATGTGAATGACTGATTGGCAGAACTGGTGGTCTTGGTTGTCCTGCTTTCCACATAGGGAGCTACAGATTTCACATGCATTTTTCATCAGCAGCAAGCAGATTAGTCTACCTTGCAACATTTAGTGGTATATGTTCCCCAGCTTAAGTTTTTAATACAAGCGGAACATAGTTCCTTTTCTCTCAGGCAGATACTCCTTATTTACTTCAAACTACTTAAAACAGCAAACAGTTTTTTATGATGTGATCTTACTCCTAAGATTTAACATCTAGAATCGAAATACTCTATTTTAAAGCAAACAAAGGTCTGTAAATAAAATACCTCTAGAACAATATACTCATTTTATCCTTCTCAAATACAAGCTTTAAAATTTCAGTTGCAATATAGCTTCTTTAATACCAGCCAGAATTAATCTAATTTTTACTATGAGGGTCATAAAATGGTGGCACAGGTTGTCCATCCCTGGAAACTTTCAAGTTGGACAGGGCTCCAAGTAACCCGATGTAGTTGAAGATAGCCCTGCGCATTGCAGGGGTTGGGACTAGATGAGCTTTAAGGGTCCCTTCCTACCTAAACCATTCCAGGATTTCTATTTCTATTTCTATTCTATTATATTCTAATTTGTTTTAAAAAGGTGTATATTGAAAGCACCACAGCAGATATTTTTGTGTGAAGTTACCTGGGAGCAAGGTGGATGAACCTCACTCTTATGAACTGAAATGTCTTTCAGCATCTCAGTGGATATTGTGACTGTCACAGAACTCCATGTCAAATCACTTTATTACAGAGTTGGGCTGAAAAAAGAAACAAGACAAAATTAAAAAGAATGCTGTAGAGAAACAGGAATTTCCAGCAATAAAAATGACACGTGACTGTCTGCTATTACAGGTACAGGCATCCCCATGGAAACTGCAGTTCATTTAGGATGTGTGCATTCCTGTCACAAGCCACCCACATCACTTCATTTTAGATCATGAAGGTGTAGCCCCATAGAACAGATTTCTTGTTCAGATCACACAGAGGGTATAGAGAAGGGTATGCTCTGAACCGAGAAGCTGAGGTGCTTAACGCTGGAAAATCCCTGCTCTCTGCAACAAGGGAAAAGGTGCAAAAGGCAGCCACAGTAAAATAATTCTGATTGGTCTCAAGAGACAAAATGGTGCTAAAAAGAAGAAACCTGAATAAAGTCAGTTTTAAAACTAAAGGACATAATGACTTTGCTTGGGAAATCCTGGTTGCCTTTTACCGTTAGAATGAGATATGACAGGGGAGAATGCATTGTATCTGACTAGGAGACAATAAAGATTCTGCTCAATAACATTAAAACATTGTACTGCTAAATTACGGTATAAATATAGTTCTGATTAATTTTCCTGAGACTAACAGAATCATGAGGCAAATGCGTGTTTATGGATATGAGATAATTAATTATACTAAAATTAGTAGGTCAGTGAGTTCAAACCCACTATTTTAACAGTATTTTAAGTAGGTTAAAAATGCTGAACCACAAACTCCACAAAATATGTACTGCAAATTCAGTCCAGTGAAAGAGACATATTAAGCACTATTCTGTCATTTGTTTGTTTTTGTAAAGAAAAAGATGTTATTTATTGCTATTGCAGTAAAACGTCTGTAATACATAACAATGCACCCTATTATACAATAATATCTAAGCTATTAATTGTACGAAGTCACACCATTATTCTTTCTTCTTTACAAAAAAACTAAACACATCTGAAACTTGATATATGAAATATTCAACTCATACATTTTGTTCAACTGCTTTACTGAAAAGCTAGTATTTCTGAGAAAGAGGAGGGAAGTCTCAGAAGACACAGAGGAGTCATACCTAAACCCAAGAGTTCATGGACTATTTCATATGAGTCCCTGGCTTTTAAAAAATCTGCCACATGGACAAGGTTCTCTTGCAAATTATTGTTGTGATTTCAGTATTTCTGCTGGACAATGTCCCTACAGCAGACACATGGTACTTAATTGAATAAAACTATCAAAAACTTTAAATCACATCCCTGAATAAATCTATTTACAGTAAGTGTGAAATTTTCCTTCTAACTGAAATATTCCACTTGACTGCTCCAGGTCCAAAATTCCTATTATTTCTTTCTGTATTTTATAAATACCTGTTCTTTTTATTAGTGTTTCCAAATTTATAATTGACTAAGAACACTTTTAGTAGCAGGCGGTATTTCAGAAGTGCTTTGGGATATGGTCTAATACACAATTACATAAAAAGGCAGGTTTCCATATTTGTCTGATCCTATCTATAATGGGCTATTCCCATTAGAATTCCCCCTGGGACTTATCTGCTCTGTGCTACTATTGAGAATTGCTTGAAATGAGCTAGCTCATCATTCTGCCTCTCCATCTCATTTTGAGTCTGATTATACAAATGCCAAGAGATTTTAAAGTTACTCAAAATGCTTGCATGGCATATATATGTAGGATGTTGGATAGAAGGTTCACTGTAAGTTTTTTATTTCAGAAATTCAGCAATCTGACACACTTAAGAGCAGCATATTTCTCTAATTTTTCCTCCTTATCAAGACACTTGGTGCTTTCACTCTAATTTAGTGCAGACTATTTCAGACCTTGTGGTGTACCACTGACCTGATTTTCTCTGTAAATGTAGTTGCCACCACTCTGAGATGCTCAGTCAACTACACACGTACCCACATCACTGCTCCTTACTTTTTTTTAACCTATTTTTTTTGTCAAGTCATCTGTTCTGCACCTTCAGAAATCCCTATCTCTGGTAATGTGCTAAGTGGTTCTGCATTCAGAGATTTACTCCCAATAGGAGAATGTTTTCTTAAAACCTATCATTTTGCAGTTTCTAGTGCATTTTCACATTCTTAATCTTCTGAAATAAGCTTTAACATTAGTCCATTTAGTTTGAAGTCAGATTTTTTTCACTGTCTGATTATTTGGTTCAGAATCTTTGCATTAAATAACACCTTTGACACAATGTAATTCAGGGGCCTCAAGGTATTACTGGAACTATGCTGTAAAATTGCACTTATTGCTGTATTTTTTGATTATTTATAAATCTTTAAGTTTTAGTACCCAACTGAGTAGTTTTTTTTTCCCCCTGAATTAGACTCTGATGAAAACTAATGCTCTAATGAATACTTATTATTCAAAGTAAACCTTTTTAATTTCAAATCCAATTAGTTAATTTCACATTTGCAATGCTTCAGTAAAATACTTTCAAATAGGGAATCACTATCAGACACTGGTCATCATATACAGGCTTATTTATTAAAAGACGACACTTTGGACTGCTTAGTAGCTCACTCTATCATTAATTAAAACAATACTTAATGTGACTGCTTTCAGCTTCTACTTTGACTAAAAAGCTATTAGATACAATATTCCCCTCAGCTGGGTCATAAATATTAAATAGACTAATTGATTTACTAATTTTTGCAACAAAATCTGATTTTACCTTTCACAGAATCACAGAATCAGTAAGACTGGAAAAGACCTCCAAGACTGAGTCCAATCTATCTGCTTAATTTATTTACCTGCTTAATTTACTTACCAGCTTCTCGATCAGACTAGTAAGAAATTCTATTTCTGTACACATCTATTAATCTATGATGCCCACAGCCCCCCAAAATCGAATAAATATCTTGTTGTGAAATAAGCTTCCAAATGCATTGCTGGCAAAGGTTACCTTTTTGAAGAGCAGCTGGACAACACAAAGCCAGACACCTTTGGTCCTGAAAAAAGCGACTACTTCCCAGTCCACTTCTCAGGCTACTTCTCTCAGCTACACCATTCCCTATTAATCCTTCCCCACATGCACCTCCCCAGATCTGTACACAGTATTACCAGCTGGCATGAAGCTGCTTTTCCAACTTAAAGAGGCTTCATTCACACATTCTTAGGCATCTCCTTTTGCTCCTTAAACAATTCACATTTGTTTTAAATGTTAAGGTTTGCAAATACCTCCACCATGGTCTTTTGAAAACTACTAATGGTCCTAGTTTGAAAATTCTGCAAGGAAGTGTTCCCCTGGCTGTGTCACCACTGCACATTAGGTCAGGAGCCACCCTAATATCACCTTTGGTGCCACCCAGGAAGACCCCAGCTGAAAGACACTCATAAATGAACCAGTTTTATTGAGACTGCAGATGGAGAGATGCATCTCACCTCCACTTCCTTTGAATTTTCTGGCTGCATTGAAATCCCCACCTCCTCATACACATCCTACCACTCTACAGAATCCATGGATAATTTAATGTGACATACTTTACTCTTATGCTATCTACTGGAGGTTTTCAGCTTGTCTCTGCTAATCACTGCTTCAAAACCAAAATTTTGAACATCTATTGTACAGAGCATTTGCCTTTGGTATTTAAATCCTATTTCTTTTCTTGCACACACTTTTTCCCAGGTCTAACAATGTTCTGAATTGGCTGCGACTTTCCCCTTCTAAAACACGTGTGTTCTTCTCAAGAGGAGCCCTTTTGAAATCCCTGTAATGTCTACACATCAGTGTTTGTTTGCTTTTTTATGTCAACCATAAACTCGGAAGCTGATGTACCACGATTACTTTGGCCATTCCTAACAATCACATTTGTTATTCCTACCATGCTTTTTCAGTGCATGTACATTTTGCCTTTCTTTTTTTGCAGGTTATTACTTTTTTCTATTCTCTCCCTCCTGTCTGTCTTCTCTTAGCTGCCAACCTTGCCCATTTTAGGGCAGAACCTATTATCTTCAAACCAGTCATCTGCATGCTTTTCCTTTTGCATTCTGTTCTGGCTGCCTGTAGCTTTTCTGATCTAGTGAGCCACAGGGAGAGGGAAGAAACCCCTTGATACTGTCAGAAGCACCACTGCTTATGCTTGCTGCACTGGGGCAAGAAGAGGGACACACCTTTCCTTATGCCCTCCACTTCTCTTGCTGGCACCACCTCCACCTCCTACTGCAACTTAAGCACAGCTCCAAGAACCACAGAGAGGCAGTCCTCAGTCAATCTCACTGCCAGGTCACTGAAAGCAAGAAAGCAGCCTTGGTTGCTCCAGCTCAATACCAATCAAGTCTCTATACCATTTATTTTAACTGGAAGGCAGAAGGAAAGCCACCCATGGGGCTGTTTCCAGTGAAAGAGAAAATCCATTTTATTATATTAAGTTCAGGAGATGGGCTGAAGAAGGGGACACGGCTCCTAGGCTGCAGCACTCTCACTGACAAAGATGTTCTGCAGGAAAAGACACCTTTAAAACTTCTTTTAAATTTTTTTTTCAGAGAGTGAGCAAGTGTGTGTGTACTCACAAATACACACACACACACATAACATGGCTAACGAGCAAATTCAGGGTAGAAAGGACAGTGGCAACTCCTTTATATAGTCATTTGCATTCAAAATGAGTGCCAACATACCTCTGTAACATGCACTGTATGGATAATACATACTTCTTCAATTATGTAAGATAGAAGAGTGTGGCTGAATTGTTTTTTGATTTCTAAGAACTAAAGTCTAACTTACGAGTAAATTTTTTTAAGAAAAGATCCTAATATTTTCAAATTGCTTAGTTGTATCACTTCTTTATACACTTTAAACAAAAACAAATTAATGTGGAATGAAAAGTTAATTTTTTACAACCTAGATAGGTGGAATTTTCAGGAGCAATTTTATCAGAAGTTGTGTTCCCAAGACCCTTTAAGGATTTGCATTACCACTGATCTTAGAAAACATTTGCTTTCCTGCCCTCTAGTGCTCATGTCTACTTAAACTTTCTATAGAAACCTGGTTTTTGAAACTTACCACCATATAAATGGTCCTACTGAAATAAAATTACTTACTTATTGCAATACTACCAGTGATCTAAACAGTTCCTTCTGTTGTTGCTCATGTATTAAGACTGGAAATGCAATTATCTGAAAGGTAAGACTCTTTAGGCTACTTTTCATTTTACAAAACCAATGTAAGCAAGTTTTCTTTCTCAGTTCTGGACCATATAATGGAGTTTTAAGTGCACAAGTTGAAGCTTACTTCTGGGTTTATTACTAAAACATTTTCATTGCTAGCTAAAGATGTTAGTTAGCCATATACCAAACGACAAGTTTCCACAGTATTTACAGGTTTTATCCACATTAGGAAGCTCTTCTACTTAATTTTGCCTCCAGTGATGCAGTTTGTTACAGCATTGTGCATGCTTACATTTAAAACAACGGGTTAACATACTACATCTGTAATTACTCCCATGCTACCAGAAAACCAGTGAATTAAATTTATTTAGTGTTAAATGGATATGGAATGTCATACAGTACATGTAAAGACACTTCAAGATGAGTAAAGCAGAACTAATTGCACAAGGGATTAAAGGTTCACCTCAACAGTCAGTATTATCAAATCATTACAGCTTCCATCTTCAGAGTGCAAGGTATGTCATGCAAAAAAAAACAGCTCAAAAAATCCCCAAACAGACAAAACAAACGTTGTGGTACCACTTAAAACGCTATCATACCACAATATTTTACAAGACATAAGGTGATCGTTCATATAGAATGAAGCATTTTAGCAACAACAAAAAAAGTTTTAAACATAATTAACAGATTTTGCATGAACACAAATTCCAGCATTACTATACCTAAGGAACAGGCAACATGCTGGGAGAAAGTACCTAAAAATCAAAGCCTTTTTTATTCATAGCCAATATTACTTTCTGCAAGAACTCTGCAATCTTACTCAGTTTCCTCACATAACTGGGTAAGGTTCAATACATTTTTACATAGAGCATAATCACATAACCACCACATCAGCAAGAGGATTTCATTATCTTGATCAGTTACTACATTTAAAACCATGGTAAGATAACATGCCCTGCAAACAAATTGTCTTCTGGGACAGTGTTCCGTATGTAGAAATATTAAACAACTAAAATATACTCCTACCCACTTTAACCCCAAGTAACTTATAATCTGTATTTACATATTTTTGAAATATGTAGGTAAAAACTGCAGATGGTAGAAAAGCAGAATACACACGAGAGCTATGACAGCACAGACTGAGCACATGGGTGCAGTCAGGAACCCTGAGTGAGACCTGGACAGGGGCTGCACCTTTTGCACTCTTCCTCTGTCCAAGGGGCCTCACCAGGGCTACCAAAGGCAGCTGCTGCTGAGGCAGAGCTGCTCCTCCCCTCCCAGCTGGCTGAGCTGGGAGCAGAATGTGCAGCCCACCAGATCCACTCAGCTGAAAGCAGACAAACACACTCCTACACACCTGCTTCAACCACAGCTTGCATGTTAACAGGGAAGAGACACAGGAGATGACAGGATGGCTTTCAACATTTCCACCTTGCAATGCTCATTCTGAGGGCACCAACAGGTAGATTAATCTACCAAAGTAAGCATACAAAAAAGGCCAAGTTGTTTGTCCTCATATTAGGAATAAACGATTTAACTTTCCGGCTTAAATGTAAGCAAGAGAAACTCAAGAAAGAGCTTCTTGAGGTTAATTTTCCATCTACATTCAAAGAAAATAATTTACTAAAACTGTAACTTGCAAGGTCTGCTAGCCTTGAAGTGAGGATATAGGTTAACTATACCTATAGTTAAATAAAAAACTTCAAAAGGCATTTTACAGAAATAAAATATGCAACTCTAGGAAGTGGGCTGAAAACCACTTTAGTATTTGCTGGAACATTCTATTTTCATAGCCCATCACTCAGGAATGTATATTTCATAAATAAAAATACAGAACAAAAATTAGTGTATTCAATCTAAAGTCGGATATTTCTAAACATCATCAGATAAAATTTGCTTTCTCCCTCACAATTAAGTGATAAAACCTGGAAAAAAATTGACTTTTCAAATCTATCTTGCATGAGAAAACATAGATGAACAAATCAACATCTGGAAAGAACATTTTGTACAAGATTGCAGTTCTAAAACACTTATATTACAAAGCAATGTAAATAAATACCAGGATAGTACAAAAGCTCTTATTTACAGTTTTACAAATGAAAACATTTTCAGTGTAAATGCAGTGTTTTAAAGAACACAATATTAGTAAAATGAGTTCCTGTATAGACCATTACAATTTCTGCTAGATTTGAATGCAGTATTGTACAAAACCATTGTTTCAAGTTAATTTTTGTTTATAATTTAGTACAGCCAAACCCCAGTTTATGCCTGGAATGATATCTGTTAAAGTGCTGAAAAAGAGGACATTTCTGAAATTTTAGAAAAACATACTGTACATTATTAAAGCTTTATCAAGTCAAAACTTGTATATTTTGTTCACATTTGCTACCACACCACCTGGGAATGGGAAGTTTTTCAACAAAAACTTGTAATTATCGGGATGGCAGCTGTTGATATCTTCGCATCCAAAGTCTGATGGTTTCCCACAAGTAACTTGTCTTAAGCTTCAGTGGTGGCTTCAGGTTTCATAATCTGGTAAGTAATCAAGTATTCTGGATAAGCCTGGAAGAGTGACACATGCATTGTTTATTACCATTTCATTCTCTGGAAAAATTCAGAATGTTTGTTAGGGAGGAAAAGAAATTATTTATGTAAAAAGGGGCAAGATGTCAAAGGTAAAAATCCCTGGATCATTCAGCAAACATGCATCCTTTCACCTGCAACTGCAGCTGGAGTTTGTTATAAGGAAAAAAACAAGTCCTAGCACCACAAACCTAGGGAAAAAAACCCCAGTGCAGTACATGCCTTTGAAAAAGACAGAACAGAGTCTGTACAACCAACCCAAAAGCTATCTACCTGCTCTCCTCTGTAAATGACATATTCTGCCAATGCCAATCCATTTACACTGGGCCGCCCAGTCACGGAGTGGTGTCCCGGGGGAGAATGAGCCATTTTCATCGCACTGAACTGCAGGAAGGACTTGCCCAATGTTACACGACAGAAGAGCAACTGCCTGTGTTGAAAGGGAAAAAGGACCATAAATACATAATGCTTATGACTTTGAACCTTGAAGCCACTTTAGTCAACTTTCATAGTTCATACATTTCTCAGGTTCTCTTCTGCAGAACAAAAGTTACACTGGCTATGAAAGGCTCTAGCCCAAGGAGAGGGTTGGTAGTAACATGGAAAAATGTTTATCTTAGTTACTAGAAACAGCATGCTTAACAGTGTACTCAAGGATTGCTACCACCTTTTCTTTTTTACTTATTTTCTTTTTTTTTTTGGTTTTTAAGGAAAAAGTTTTTTATCCCCTCCCATTACTCATCCTGACAACATAATTCACGAGTGTTCTAACGCCAGATTTGTATCCAGCAGCCAAGTCAACATCAAGGCCAAGTGCAAACTCTAGGTCAATGCAAAATACCTCAGACTAGCATCTGTCAGTTTGTTATGCTGTTTTCACTATTAAAAGACTCAACAAGGGCTCTTATTTCTGTACACATGTACCTACTGCAATGACAATCCTGGAATCCTGGCATTTTTATAGACCAAGGTTATGTATCATTTCACTCTGCCAAAACTTTTGCTTTTTTCACTCTTTGCAGAATTAAAACTAAAAAAACCTTTCTTATTCAAAACTTGAGAAAGCATGAAAAGATTCTGACATCCTCTGTAACTCTGGAAGATGATCCTTATTATTTGAGAATGCCAGGAAAGAATAAGCAACATGAAAAGAGGGAAGAGACTCAAAGAAGGATACTGGAAGGATGACTTTATCCTTGTAACACCAATGTAAATTAGGATGCACACAAACACTAAATATTCTTCTGGTTGAAATGAATGCCACAACCAAAACTGACTCCATAACCTAAGAGTTTATTCTGAACTGATGGTAAGACGTAACAGGTGTTTCTGTAGAAAAGTGGATTCAAGAAGCCAGTTACTGGCAGAATTCACAAAACCACATCTCTGTTTCAGGTGTGAGAAAGAAGCGATGTGAGGGCTGACTGTTACGAAGTACATCCTCCTGCATCATATTCAGATGCAGAAATACAGCATCTGAATATCTCTGAGTTTCTCCTTTCTCTGTACCAGGCAATGAACAAAACGCTCATATTGCTGCATCTTTCATATAAGCATCTAGCAGATCTTCACTCTCTGGCTCCCAAAGTCTGATTTTTATATTAAGTTAAGGGCAAAGATATGGTTAAATGCACTGAGGATGGTCGAGGGTTCTTTAGGACTTAAATGTCAAAGTTTTCTGGAAGTTTCTATTAGGCCCAGCACACAGAGAGTACTGAGAAGGTCTGGTTACCAAGCAAATCTTTCTTCAGAGAGAGACTGCTGCATTGATAGTCTAGGACACAATGTACAAAAGCAAAATCAGATTCTTTCAAAGGACTTACCTGTGACAAACATAGCAAGATCTATCTTTGTGAATTGGACATCCAGTGCCACCTCCAATTCCATACACATACTGATTGCTTTTGGAAGAATTTTCAGCAAAATAAATCCCAGCTCCAAACATGCCGCCTATATAGGCATGTCTCTCATCAAAGCCTTTGTGAATGATTGCATTCACAAACGGGGAGCCTAAGAGAAAGAAGCAAAATGTTGAAAATACAGTACACAGAGTTTTGTACATACCACAATTCAATCACTCGTTCCCACTGTGCTGGGAACTATGCTGCCTTCCTTATGAACATGCACTGTGAACTTTGCTCACCAGGACAAACCCTGTATTTGTGCACAGGAAAAACTTCAACTGGCTTTACCTTGCTAATGATAAGCTATCTTTTCTGGAATGCTGAACAAAACTAAGTTATCAACTTATAAAATCAGGAAAACAAACAACAAAAAAAAATCCCACCCCAAAACAATCCTTAACAGAATAAAGTTTGACCTTTAACCATTTTGGTCATACAGCTGATAAAACAGACTCGAGGAGGCACACTACTTAATCTCCATTCGTAATTGCTTACATGTTTTCACTCAGATCTTTGAAGTCTCCTTTGGGAAGAGACAAGGAGATGTAAATTTCAGAAGAACAATACAGTACATTTTATCATCCCTTGTGAAATACACAAACACTTGTTCACAAAAACTCATGTAAAACCTAGAGCATACTTCCACTGAAAAAATTAATTTGTTTGAGACAGTAGAAAACCCTCCAATAGAGCGCTGCTGATGAAGTAAGTTCATAAAGTGCATTTCAAATTCTCACCGTGAAACAGCATCCTTTCATTGGCATGGTTATGATTCTCTTCAGAGACCTCTTTCCTCCTGTGAGTGTATCTTTCCCATAGTTTTTTGTTGCACACTTTCTGAATCTGAAACAGTCAAAATGATACTGAAAAACTCTGTTCACTTTACTGGACAGAAGTACAACCTATAGCCACAATATTACAGTACAGTTACACTGCCACTGGAACAAGAACACTTTCCTTGGGACTCAGTGAAATACAAATTGACTTGTCCCACACAAATTGACTGTTGTAGTATGACAAGTAAATAATAACTATATACTTAAGAATCAATTCATTTTACAGAGCCCTTTGTCAATAATACTTAAATACTCTCTAATTTAAATGTAGCAGGCTCAGTCACAATTCTTCTTGATGTTGAATCACTAGTAAAAAGATCAATCAGTAAATGAAGAAATGCCTTCCATGAAGACTTGTGTAGCACTTATAAAAGAAAATAAATTACATACTCCCTGCAGAGGTATGCTGGGCATTGCAAAGTCTTGTGCATGTAGATATAGCATAGCAATTTCACAGTAACTTCAGTTCAGAATAAAACTTAGCAGTACTTACTGGCAAATCAAAATATTTATGATATTAATGAAAATTACCATTACCTCATAGGGAAAATAACATAAATACGAACCAAAATTCCATATTATTCAAACTTGTCTACTGCCTCTTTTTTTTTACGTTTGTCTGATGTTAAATCAAGCCAAAATAAGAGTTCAAAAGTTATGCTTTTCCTTCTTGTGTTTTTTTTCCTGCCACTCTCCCTCAAAAGACACAAGATTCTCTCTTCTGTTTCCTATAAAACCTTCTGCCTTATTCTTCAAAAATTCTCTGGTTTTCAGTGAGATCCTTCTATAACAATTTCTCATAAAATTTCTTCCTGACTATTAACCTAAGTAGCTTTTCCATATAAACTTAAGTCTTTGAATTTCCATGAAAGATGATCTTTTTCCTGTGCATGTCTCAGAATGGCACATCTTGTCACATTATGGAACTCAAGTGTAGAATATTTTATGGATAGGTTACTTTTAGACAAAACTCCAAAGGTGTGAAACTATTGGCCATAAAAAAAGGCAACAGGCACCTTTAAGATGTTGTATCTATTGAAGACTCCACCAGCATGTCCTCCATCTCTGTGCTCTCGGACAGTACTCTGCATCTGAAAATTGAGAATTTAAAGAGCATTACATTCTTTCAGAACACATTCAACACGCTTCCTTTACACAAGTCAAATAACGGAAAGAACTAATTATGTATTAACACAATTAAAAATCGTAAGAGAAATTTTTAGGTGACTGGTTGTTAAGTAATGCCAGATTTTGCGAACGCAAATGAAAAGGTTTAATGATTTTTTTAAAAAAACAATGTATTTTGACTGCTCCATGGTCTAGTTTACAAACTGGAGAAGACTGTCACTAATCTCTTTAAAACTGTGTTTGTCCAGAATTTTGCCTTGTGTGATTACGGCACTTTGAAAGGAAGTGATGTAAAACTGTGTATGACAAACAGGCAATCCATTTGTAGCACAGAACTTACATTATCTTGAAGAGATTTGATACACAGTAGAGGTTTTAAAAATAACACAAGCAAAAATAATATAAAAAAGAAAAAAGTTACCGACATCATGAGCACAGATTAAGTGGCGCAGTCGAAGTTGGGAATCCGAAGCATCCTTATGCAAGTTTTCTTTAACTTAGTGATGTTTACTGCACTATTAAACTGTCTACCAATACTTTTTTTTTCTTTAGCAGAAATAACAGAAATACTGAGAGACTACAAAGAATGGCATTTACCTCTTCCTCTACTGACTGAAATTCCTTGTCCTCGGTGGAAAGGTCTATGAGAATAGTTCCGCTAGCAGAAGTGTTTAGAGTCAGGTATGGGTTAAGTCCTGTGAATATAATGAAACACAGCAAAATGTATGTGAATGTATAAAAACAGTTTCAGCAGTCATTTTCTCTGATCTGTGGACACTGATTGATCCTTCTCCCAGCAAGAATCATCATGTCAGATGCACTAACCCATTTGTCCATGCTTAGCTCAGTATCCTAATACACACAACAGGGGAAATACTTGTAAGAACCTGCTTACTTCTGAATTCATTTCAACTCTAGGCAGTGACTCAGTGAGCAACCAGTCCCTGTACAGAGTCCACACCTACTGGTAGCAATGGCACCATGAATGGGAAGAGCAACTTGAAGCACTGATTTAGTAGGAATATTTTTCCCATGCAGAAAGAACTGATAAAAGAACCAAGTCTGTCAGGCCAAAAGGTTTGAGCCTGGCATTGAAAGCTTAAAAGATATTGAATGTTTAAAAGAAACTTCTCTATCTTTCAAAATATGCAAAAAAAATTTGGAATTTTACACAGAATCCAATTCAGTTTGCATTGGACAGACTGCAATCACAAATGGCAAGTCATGGGAATATAATTACTGGATATAAGAATATGAAGACAGTGTGTATCAAGTGTCTTTTATGGCCATGGCCTTTCCAGACAATTAACAGATGACCAGAATTAAACGCTGGGTCTGCCATGAGCTCTTTACAAGGAATAATCCAGGAAAAACGGAAATTACAAATTTATGTACAGTCCAGAGCCTCATGTTAGCAGTGTGCAACTGGAACAGTGCTCACGAGAAACAAACTGGCAAGAACTAAAATAAAGCTCATTCACTGCTAACCTCAAAACAATGGTTATACTGTGCTCAGGAAGAGATGCCAAAACACCATTGAAAACAACTCAAGAAAATTGACAATAATCCTCCCCACCCCAAAAACGCACCCTAGAAAAAGATCAAGAGTTGTTGAAATCTTGTTTAAGTACTTATGCCTGTGGTTACAAATAAAAATGTCTGCCTTTTATGGTCAGGTGGTGGAGCTGAGAAAGAACAAGGGTGGGAGTGGTGAAGGAGATATTTGACGTTCTCTCTATATAAAGACATATTGAAATACATATAAATATACATATGTTCAAAAATACATCAGGCCTACTTAAAAGGCGAAGTATACGGTTAGTGGCTATGAAAACTTTGAAGTCAAAATCACACCTTAAAACTAACTTTTATCCAAATTACTTAATGAGTCTGTCCAGAAAGACCTGATAATTATGAGAAAATTATGGAGATTCACTTAAATACTTCATTATCACGAAAAGAATTACCTTAGGGTTGGTTCATAATGTTTTAAGGAGCAAAAAGTAATTCAGAGCTTGGGCTAGTGACTCATTACTATGGAGTGCAAATTTTAAAATGAGAATTGACAAATAGTGAATCAGGAATGGAAAAAATCCTACCAATTCCAATTTATTTAATTTCTGTGAAACACAGGAAAAAACAGTAAGTGGTATTTCAAGAAGTCAAAGTAGAAGAAAAAGATTTGGAGGGTTTTATTTGCCTTCTATGCAGCTATAGTTAAACAAAGCACACTGAATTATGATGAATTCAGGACTGCTGGGACTGTGCTGGTATCAACAGTCCTGCACAAATAAAGAGGCTTTAACAGTAATTTCAATGTAAGCTAAAGCTGTTGGACAAAGCAACTATGTTAATTTTGGTTCACTGCAAGCACACTAACTCTATTTTTAAAGAAAAGTGTAATTTCAAATTTCAGCTGGCTTTCTGAGTGAGCAGACAGCATTCTGTGGCAGGAGCCAACAAACAGTACATAACAGGCCTGAACTCGTCAATGGAACGTGCTCTGCTCTTCAGAGTGCTTTGATGAAGAGAAATACTCCCTATCTCAAGGAGCTTATGAGCATTTTTCACTAGATCAACACTTCACCTAAGCAAACACAAAACAGTGACTACAGAGAAAAAATATAAATAAGAGAACTGAAAGGCAAGATTCACAGTAATTCACAGCATAAATAAAAGTACCGAAGTTTCAAGTCATTACCATTTGAAGTGCCATTTTCTAGGTAAGGTTTTATTACCAATTTTTTTTAATGAGATACAATTTGGAATAACGTAAGTAATTTATAAAAATTGATTAAGTCAAGGCAGTATTATGTGATAATTTAAAATAAACATATACCTTGTTGTCCAGAAATAAGTCTTTCAACTCCTTTGATGATTTTATGCCTATGTCCATAAGCATTAATGCCAATTTCCTTCAATTCTTTGTGTCCCATTTCAACCAGTACGTCCAATGTTATCTATAATGAAAGCAAGACCATGGTTTTGTATTAGAACAACTGCCAATGACAGTAAAAATGTACCTCACAAGAGTTGTGAGAAACAGCAAGCATGTAAAGAACAGGAACATTAGATGCTTCAGTGGATTATTTTTGTATTTTACTTTTACTCAATTGCTTTCTTCTAACTTTTTGTCTTAAGTATGCATGCTACAAATTACAAATTGTAACTTGAATTGTTTGCAAGGACCTTGTTTCTGACTAAGAAATACTCTTTGAGACACATTTAAACAAACACTGAAATTACTAATTAACACAGACTACTTATTTCCCCTACCATTTATAACACTGAGAGAAAACACTGCTACAACTGTTAAATTGATATGAACACTATTCCCCCATCTATTAATATATACACGTATATTTTAAGATCCATTTATTTTATATATATCAATTAAAAACCCAGTTACAGTCCTTTCCTTCATTCCACTCATTTTAAGAGTCACTCATTGAAAAAAATCTGTCTCATCACATTATGCTAACCAGTCACTATTTATTCCATTGCTTTCTAGCCCAGAGTGTTTGGAAAGAAATATAACCACTTACCTGTTCTCTCTCAAATATGTCAATTAGATGTTCAAGGCCAAGGTTCCGCACAAACTGATTAATGCTAAAATCTACACCTGAAACTGGGTAAGAAGAAAAACTCACAATGTACATTCATACCTGTACTATAAAATAAGGCACACACATCTCTCCCTGTCTGTGGCAACAGTGAGAGAGACAGAAATTCCTGGTCTTTTGCAGATGTGGGTTAAATACCTGTATCACTAACCAGTAGCAACTAATCTGCTCTTCTGCCTCCCTAGAGCACTCTTTGTGCTTCCATAGAACAAGGCAACCAGCTACCAGAAATGTAAGTTACTACAGAAAATACACTGACAAGTAAAATGTCATAGAAGCAACCTTGTAAAGATACCTGATCTGAGAATAGCCTCTTAAAAATTAGATAAACTTTGTAGTAAAATACATGTTGGTATGCAGCCAAATTTCATTTGACTTCTCTTAAAACACAATTCATCATATTGGTTCTGTTCAGCAAAAAAAGCATTTTAAAGGCTCTGTAAGGGGAAAATAAAATCTTATACTACAAGACTTTCAGACTTTTGTTCCTCATTAATGACATCATAAGGAATCTAAATATTGTGTGTGCCATAATACCTCTATGAATGTATGGGAAACTTCATACTATTTGTTAAGAAATATTATTCACTCCTGAGAAAGCCTCACCTTCTTTTTTCTCCAGAACAGTAGCTCCCTCTGCACAGTTTGTACCAACAACAGAGGGAAGTTCAGAAAAACTACCAGACAAGTTGTCAAGACTACTTGCAGCAGACAGACTGGATGGACTGGATGGAACAGAAGAGAGGGAATCAGCTGCAGAACCTGTGGTCTGAGACACACTTATAACCTGAGGTTTGTAGCAAGTCGGTAAGGCAGAAGGAGGCATTGCTGCAGTCAGTAATGCACTGACATCATCTGCCTAAGGAGCAGAAAACAACTCATTAAAACAGAGGTACACTTTTGCACAATGTTTTTTTCCTAGAATGCACTATCATTATATCAGATTTCTTAAGTATACTGCAAAATAATATCGGGAAAACATGCACTTTACAGTGCAGCTAACAAATGGCATTTTCTGCCAACAGCATATATGAAACTCTCCAATGTATATACATAAAAGCTGTAAAAAGGTAAAAAGTAAAGACTTCAGTATCTCTACAAAAATTTAGGGGCAATTAAACAGAATGAATTTGCTACAAAAACTGAACAGAAGCTTCTACTGGCAACCAGAATTTATGAAACAAAACAGGTACTCTGGGTGTAGTTTTAGATTACATTATAATACTTAGAAACAACGCTCCTAAAAACTCGACAGATAGTTTCTGAAATTTATGCTGCTACAAGGTTTACTCATATTTTATTGCGAAAATTTTTGTATTAGTCAAACTGCAAGCACTGAATTCTAAGCATCAAATTACAACCATTAATTCATTTTGTTAGCGTTTTGAGGTTTTTTTTCCCCCTCACTCCATACTGAAATAAGATGCCTGAAGCAAGAAATTATTTAAAGAAGGTTTATAAAGCTCTATCGACTTCCCTTGCCAGGCTCATACACAGAAACCACAGGATTTTAAATTTTGCATAAGTGGTTGTATTACTGTTTTTCTGAAGGACAGTTTTAAATGAGATATCACACATAGATAAGTACAGATTTCACAAGAGGAGCCCCATCACTTACAGTGACTAGGTCCAAAGGTGTTTGTCCTTCTTGGTTTTTCAGAGTAGGATCAGCCCCATGTGCCAGTAACAAGGCACAAAGCTGAGTCCTTCCTTTCTGGGCTGCTTCATGCAGCGGTGTGAAAGCCCATTTGTCTGTAGCATTCACACATGCATTATACTTGATAAGTAAAGCTGCTACATCAACATGCTGGGAAAGTAAAAACACCTGTTAAATTCCAAGGTACCACAGTGTACTAAAATAATTCAGAACTATTACTGCTATTTCTCTGTAATCAGAGTATTTCTGAATTTTATTAGAATGCATTTAATGATGATTTTAAAAAGTATTAAAGCAAGGTGTTCTCTTCCTCATCTATGACATACAAGCAAAAAGTTAAGTAAGATTTGTTCTCTTGTGAGAAAAGGACAGAGTAAAACAAAATTCCAAATCTAGAGGAATCTTAAGGAAAAAAAAACCTGATTCTGAACGTCCAGTTTGGAAAGTTCTCAAACTGTTTTGGTTAAAGACTTGATTTAAGGACAAAGATTCAGGAAGTTCACAAAAACAACTGCTGTCTCAACAGCAGCCATATAAGTGAAAGAGATCTTCCTGATAAAATTTTGACTGGCACGGGTAAAGAAAGGCATTTTATAGAACACCTTTCAGTCTGCTGGTTTTTTCGGTGGTCATGGTCAGAAAACTGCATTTGTGATTTTACAAATTCATAAAAGTCTTCACCTATAACATAAGCTGTGATCTAGTTATTCATTCTGTGTCTTACAAATAAGATTACATTACAACTCAATAGCAAAAGCATTCTACAGTGGCTCAAAATGTGTGAAATGCACCATTTAAAAAAAAATAAATAAAGTCTCAGGAAGTTTGAGATATTTACCCCATAAGATGCTGCATTATGCAGAGGAATCAAGCCTCCTTTATCCTGTGCATTCACATCTGCTCCATGCTGCAACAGGTATTCTGCAACCTCCAAATTATTGTAACCAGCTGGAATTGCAGAAGGACAGAATAAACATCAGAATTAAAACATCACCCCAAACAGGCTGTGGAGGAGTAGTAATTCACTAAAATTACCCAAAAGTAAATTAAATTGTCAATCCCAGTGAAGACAGTGTGACACCTATCATGAAGGACAGCATTACCTTAAGAGTATTCAGTTTTAAAACCTGTCAATAAACAATAAAAGATCCTCTCTGGCTAGACAGAGCAGGAAAATAATTAATCAGTTTGAAAAGCAATGTAAGATTAATATGCACAAGATACTATTTTTTAAAGAAGTAGTGAATCCTCCAGCTTGAGGCTCCACTCTAAACTTGTGTAGACACAGAACGTTCAGCCACAGTAATTAGTAACTGATCTAACTCATTAACAGAACACTGACCTGCTAAATGTAGTGGTGTTGAATGACGTCCTTGCGTGTCCCGACAGTTGACATTGTCAGGTGAACAGAGCTTTTTTACTCGGGCCAAACAACCTTTCTTTGCAGCATCTAGGAGAGCTGCATCTCCTCTAAGCAGGTCTTGAATATCAGTATCACCATCTTTAACAAGGTCTAGAGGAGTATTTCCATCCCTGTTTTTCTTTGTAGGGTCAGCTCCATGCTGTGCACACCAAAAGCAGGTGGTAAGTATGTCAGAAGAACAAACATGCTGCATCTTAGGCATCTAATGCCTTGTTGAGCAAACATTCTGACACACACTGGAATCCTGCAGAGCCTTCCATTTACTGTCTGAGAAAGGACAATGCAGGTACTAACAGTATCCCTTTTACTGAAAACATTTAACTACAATAATTTAGAAACCACTAATCAATTTCTCAAAGAAATCCATCTACATTTCAAAGTGAACAAGAAAGAAAAGAAAGTAACCTCTCTCCAGCATATGTAATACCTGTAGCAGGAGTTTGCAAATCTCGTATTTTCCTTTTGCAGCAGCTTCATGCAAGGGAGTGAATTTCCACAAGTCAGCTACATTGACAACTGCTCCATGTTTAACCAACAGTTCTGCAACTTCATAGTGACCATACGAGCAAGCATTATGTAAAGGGACAAGTCCTCTGGAAAAAAAAGAAGAGAAAAACTCTTTAAAAATAGGGTATTTTTTCAACAAGTGATATAAACTTAAAACACAATGCATCTTTAACCATATCAAAACATAACAAAACCTTCTCCCTTGAACCCCAATATCTAATGGTAGTAAAAACTTAATTGGTGGGGCACTAAAGAGAAGTAAAAGCACAGGGCCAGAGAAACTCTTGATGCTCTAATCTTAAAAACTGCAAAATGCTTTTGGATATTCTTAACATCTTCATTCTAACTGAAATTTCCATGAAAATAAAAAAATGTCTGAAGAAAAACGGGATGCTGAGAATCTAACAATATTCAAAAGCTGATAGATATGACCAGTTACAATTGCCAGGAAAATATATATTCAAGCATTTACCCCTTATCTTTTGCATGTACATCAGCTCCATGCTGAAGAAGATACTCCACAACGGATACTCTGTTATATCCAGCTGCAAAATGAAGTGGTGTAGACTGACGTCCTTCAATATCTCTGCAGTTCACACTCTGGATTGTACACAGCTTCTGTGAATTTCCCCAAACAAAACATGTCACTACATACAGTGTTGACACCTCTAATTTAATCATAGAATACTGTTAGACACATCTAATTTTGCATAACTGTTTTCAACAAAACCCTATTTTTACAGTTTTTACTTTTTTCAGATTGTAAGATTTTTCTTTTTCCTAAGAAAAAAAATTAATGTTTTTTATATAAGGCAAACATCTGGAGGTGGTGAATACTGTACTCTGTAATGTGTAATATTTGTGCAATGAAAAGGTTTTAGGACAGTTAATAATTCTAAAGCAGTCCATGAAGGGCTGTTTGATTGCTTGCTTTGAGAAATTATAAACTGACCTATAATTCTGTGCTACTTTGGCTGTGGTGGAGTTAATTTTCTTCACGGGGGCTAGTACGGGGCTATGTTTTGGATTTATGCTGCACACAGGGCTGCTAACACAGAGATGCTGTTGTCATTGCTGAGCAGGGCTCACCCAGAGCCAAGGCCTTTCCGTGCTGCCACGCTGCCGAGGAGGCTGGGGGCAGACACAGCCAGGACAGGAGACCCAGCTGAGCAAAGGGGTATTGCAGACCAGATGGCATCGTGCTCAGTACACAAAGTGGGGAAAAAGGAGGAAGGGGGCAACACTTGTAGTGATGGAGTTTGTCTTCCCAAATCACTGTTACCTGAGATGGGGCCCTGCTCTCTTGGGGATGGCTGAACACCTGCCTCCCCATGAGAACAGTGAATTAATTCCTTGTTCTGCTTTGCCTGCATGTGTGGCTTTTGCTTTCTCTACTAAACCACCTTTATCTCAACCCACGAGTTTTCCAGCTTCTCCCCTTCTGATTCTCTCCTGATCCTGCTGGGGGGAAATTGACCAAGCAGCTGTGTGGGGCTTGGTTGCTGGCTGAGGTTAAACCATGACAAATTCCCTCCTACTTTTAAGGAAAGGTTTTAGCTTACTTTCACGGTATCCACATCTCCAGCCTTTGCAGCCTCCAGCAACTGTCGATCTGCATCAGAATTACCTAATGGGATACCTTCTGCAAAATAAATGAGATTACATGACAGGTAAGTGTAGGCAGCTGAAGAAATTTGTTAAGACAGGAAATAACTTGAGTTTTTTTTTAAAGGGGAATCCTTGAAATCAAGTTAAGCAATTACTGACAAGTTTTGTCTCTGTTTACTATACGCAACTATAGCTGCTAGAGCTGACAGTGTTTGGAAAGTTGACTTCAGCAATGTGCTTCCTGTATGTTTTGGAATATTGTGGAACCAACACATCATTCCTATTTCAATTTCAGAAATAGACCAGATCAAGTTTATGTATGTATTATCAAGTCCAAACCTTACTCTTGAAAATCCATATACACTGTTGCCTCCACTCACAAATACAAAGCAGGCATTTTTTGTTTTAGAAAATTTTCTACTTTCAAGATTCCCCCCCACCTACATCCAGGAGGCTATACTCCAAAATCCTCATCTCTGATGACCTAGACAGTAAATGATATTATCAAGTAGGGAGTAAAACATCACCTAGTACTGTCTTTTGTAGATAGCTGACTAGTCTTTTTGTTGACTAGTCTTCACTATTATTGACAGCACTTAGACGGCAAGTAAAACAAAGGACCACAGTGGATCTTGAATAACTCAGCATACCTTGTAGTAGCTGTTGCACACTTTCAGTCCCCATTTGCAAGGCTGTAAAGCCCTGCAGAGACACGATGGAAGGATCACATCCAGAACTCAGCAGCAACCTGCACGTCTGAAGATGACCACAATGTGCTGCTCTATGAAGAGACGTCTGGCCAAGATTATCTAATGCATTAACCTAAAAACAACACAGACAAGAAACACCACCATCAAGTTAGTATTACAGATGTTTTCATTGCTGACTGGGAACATTTCACAAGTAATATCCTTACCTTAATAAAAAGAACATATTTAGTATATTTCCAAAGGTGATGACATTTCAAACAAAAACAGTTCATAAAGCAGTCCCCTTTTAGAGGCATGGGAATAATCCAGTGCATTTTTACCACAAACAGGAGTAATTCAATATTTTGCTCCTTGCAGTACAGATCTTCAATGCTAACATGTAGAACAGCTTTTACCTTGCATTGGCTTATTGTGGTTTCTCAGGCTGAGGACTTCCTATGTGTTGGCTAAGTCAAAGTGTATTCAACAATTTAAAACTCTGCACCCAAACCTTACTTTTATTCCCTACTGTTCCTCTGGTTTTGGAAACTTCACAGCAGTCAGGCTATAATCAAATTTCCATGAGAGAAATTCAACTCCCAGTCTTGGAGGATTCAAGCACTAGAGAGACTCTCTCTACATTTTCTTTTTGTGGAAGTTTGAACTAATCATTGTGTTACGACAACATTTTGACTTCATTTTACTTTTTACTGCATACAACATCATGTAAAGTCTACCTGTCACACAGTTCAGTTTAGCTTGTTGCTCATGTACACCCCTCACTTTTTTCCTTATGTATTTTATTATTCCTGCTGGACAACGAAGCACTGAATGAGACACTTTGAAAGGTTTCCATTCACAGAGAGAACTACATCTGCATTTCTTAAAAATAGGACCAAACCAACGATGATTCTATAATGCATGGATGTACTGTTCTTACTGATGGATTGATGGTCTATAGCTGAAGTCTATAAATCTAGAACCTTCCAAAACTAATTATTTTACAAAAGCTGTCCACTCTCATGGTATGAAAACCTGTATAGTACATGAATGTCAGAAAAAGTATGATACTCATACCTTAGCTTCATGTTTCACAACTACTTCAACAACATCATTATGAGCCTTTTCTGATGCCACATGCAGAGGAGTCAAGAAGCTTAAGAAAAAAAAAAAGAAATAATTCAAAATTTATTTTGCAAAATCTTCTAAACAAACAGTTAAGAATATTCATTTGTAACCACTCACTCCTTTGTTTTTTCATTGATATTGGCTCCTTTCCTCAGCAGCAATTCACATACTTGTTTCCTCTTAGGATATGGAGATGCAGCAGCACAGTGCTGTAAACATCAAAAGTTTACAATTAACAACCAGCTAGCAATATCCAGGTTTTATTACTTGCTGATCAGCTGGCAGTTAATAGCTGGTGGCATACAAAGACAACAGAAAAAAAACCCCAAAACATATAGAAGCTTATTAATTTGGAAGATTCCACATGGGCTTTTGTATTTACTCTGGTATTTTCAAGAACTCCCCTTTCTAGTAACTGCTGAAAACCATCAAAAAGAGCTAACATATATAGCTTGCTATTGCTTAAAATGATTCTACAAAACCCAGTCATTTAGACAATCTAAACAGGCTTAAATCATTTATGTTAGTCTTAACACTAACTTTAAGAATAAAATATTAATCAATGTTATTTGCTTAACTAGACACTGGCTATTCCAGGTTGGTCTGAATTACAACACTTGACACTGCAATATCTACTGCTAAACTATTACCTTGTATGCTTAGGTTAGCCACAATATATTCAAAACCATTAATAAATCCTGAGATATTACCAATGCTGTCTCATGTGTCTGAGGATGCTTGAAGTTCACTGTTTCCAAAGAAAGATGCTTCTTTATACGAGCTACATCTGATTCTCTTGCAGCCTGTAGCAGTGAGTGACCTTTGAATTCATCTTTAAAAATCAAAGAAATACATAGCAGAGGGTTACACTCCTTGGCTCAAGAAGGATGAAGAGAATTGCTTCTTTCAGTTAAAAAATTGCATTTTATTCAGCAGACCATGAAGCACACATTTCCAAGTCTGACTCAAGCTATTACATCACTTGACAGAACTTGTTAGTTAAGTCAAAACATTACACAAATTTTGCTTTGTATCTAATCCAAAGCCAGACGCATCCAAACTGGCTGCACAAGGTCTATTTCACTCACTACTCTGTAGGTCCTACTGCTCACATAGGTACTAACGCAAACAGAAAAATCTCTACTTCTGACCTATTTTTGGAAAACCATTTCTGGATGCTAGCATGAAGCCTAATGTAATATTTACTGACAATTTTTGTAAATACCCCAGAAAGTTATTGCTTGACCACTCAAGGACAAAATCTGAGGTCACTCTTTTCAACTCAAAGTTTGCTGGACAAAAATCAATGCCCTTCAACAACTTCTTTGAACTTTCAGTGACTGTGGCACACTAAAACATATTCAGCACTCTAAACAGTTATTTTTTCTTTTCTTCAAACAAAAAACTGTGGAATAAAAAATAATATTTCAACAATCAATTTCAATGACAGGAACAAGTATGGGAAATGAAAGTGCATTGGCAAGGTCATGAGGAAAAGCAGGTATAGGGGAAAAGCTACAAAACCCATCACAACCACTTGACTATAAAACTGACAGTAAAAGTATTTTAAATGCCTACATTCAGAAAATCTAGCAGTTTCAAATTATAAACAGTGACATATACTGCGCAACATTGCACAATTACTTTTCAAGTGTAAGCATTTTCCGAATCTGGTTTCTGGAAGGTCACTGTCTAGGGAATCTAATTACACATTGCAACTCTAACTGCAGAACTGATCCCACTTTATACTCACATGCTAATCGTTCTTTTAATTGGGGCGTTGGAGCCAAATCAATGGTGCTTTTGTTGTGGCAGTTCAACAGTGTTGGGTCAGCACCATAACTTAACAAAAGAGAACATACTTCCACCCTGTTCTTAGAAGCTGCTTCATGCAGAGGGGTGAATTGCCACAGATCCATTGCATTCACACATGCTCCATGCTTGAAAGGGAAAGGGGTAAAAAAAGATGCAATCAAAACCAGGACGTTAGAAAAAGACTATCTTATTAGTTTTAACACAGTAGACTGTTAAAATAAAAATCAATGCTTATATGCAAACTGTTCTCAAGACACTCATTTTCAATCCAACACAACATTTCAGCACATGGTGTTTTTTAATCACCTGGTGTCCCACAGGTACATTCAAAGAAGCCAATGGCTAGCTAGGCTTTTCAGGCTTTTTTCAGAAAGGAAGAACAGATCAAATCAGAGAAAGAGAAATATTCACATCCTCCAAATCACCTCTGAAACAAGCTCTGTTTTTTTTGAAGCTCTAGAAAAAAACTGGTCTAGAGTGACCAGCTGCAATAAGATAAATACATGTTCTGTGAATAACCCCCAAGATATGAGTGCCACAGTATCTAAAACGAGATGGGCACTCAAAGTTAATTTTAATTCGAAACATTTAGGCACAAGATTCTACAAGCAACGCTCCTGGATGAGTAATGTATGTGTAATTCTTCTCCAGTAACATTTTGATTGCACTTCAAATTCAGCCTGTAAGCAAGTATATCCTCTTTCCCATTGCTTCTCTTAAAGCTGTATGACTCTGCAAAAAGTCATTCAAAATTCTCTGGAGCACAAATCCAATATGGAATACAACTCTAGCTAAATCGTTAAGACACACAGTAGTGTATAGGCAGAAGTCCATTTGTGGGGTTGTGTCTAGCATCACCATTGTAAAAATTCACTGTACAGCTGGCCCCTGAAGTAAAAAAATCATGACTCTTTATACTTACTACAATGTAAGCTTATTTCAATAGGTTTTTTTTTTACTTTTTTTTTTTTTTTTTTGCTAAACAAATAGAAAGATACATGGAATTAGTGGGGGCTGAAATGCACAGAACAGAAACGAACAAAAGCTATTCCCTGAGCAGCCAAATGTCTGGAGTTAGAAAACAACACTCTCAGTTGTTGCACTGATCTTGATTTGCTGTGGCAGCTGAGAATAGGCAGAGCTCAAAACTCCTTTGGTGGAGTCAACACATATCATGCTGCAGCCCACATCTTCAAGCCACTAGTTTAATGTGCATCATACTTATCTTCAAGACTAAGGAAATCCAGATAAACCACTTCCATTCCAAGAGGTCCCTTTTGTTAGGAAAACTGACAGGTTTCTCTTTCTTTGGGGTGAAGGCTACAATTCACGGCCAGAGCTGATGTAGTGAAGTTAATTTCCTCAAAAGAATGACTGCTCTTTAATTTTAAAACATTTACTATCTTTACCAGTATTCTTTTTAAACACCTCTATTGCTTTGTCTTCTAAAATATTCTACTGTCAAACTCAAAATATCACTCAGCTTGGAGGGTTTTTTTTGGCGCTTTTTTTTTTGGGCGAGTGTAGAAAGATCAAGATAATCAGTACTTACTTGGTGGTATGAAAATACTCAACTTTGGAGCAGAGAGAGTTAAAACCAGAAAGCACATTTATAAAGAAAAAGCTTCCTTGCAAGCAGAAGATTCTATAGCTCCAGCTTAAAAATCACTAACATGTAGAGCAAAAGCAAGTTATCATTCTTTAAGTTTTGTAAATCTATGTACAAAATAAAAAAAAAGAAACTTGTATTAATCTATTATAAACTGTTCTTATTTAACAATATGCAATTTCATCTCTCCAAAGACCAACCTTTACTAGAAGCTCCGTTACTTCGTAATGACCATAGGAACAGGCATTGTGAAGTGGCACCAGATCTCTACATAGAAGAAAAAGGAGAAGGATGATTATTTTAGTACACATATATTAATTTCAAATGCATCTAACACACTGCAACTGGTACAATGCTTTACGTTGAACATTTTACAAAAAATGACAAATGTTCAAATGAAACTATGGGGAAATAAGAAGCTGAAGAAGAAACCAGAAAATCCTAACAGCATTTATCAGAACGGTAAACATCAAAAATAATCAGAAGATGAGAAGTGAATTGCATTGTCTTGCTGCAGATGAAATGGTTCCACTCAGACTTGGAAACCTAAGCAGAAAGAACTATCTGTAGGGGATGTTCAGGAGTGACCCTAATCATACCCTTTAACACAAGAACAATACTGTAATATCTTCTCCAGTAAAAACAAATCAACCTGCCTTTTTGTAATAACAGAAAGGTTAAAGGTCACAGAACAGTCTCAAGTTGGAAATTCTTCATGGTTAAAACAGTATTACTGCTCTTTACTTCACCCCAATTTTTAACAAATTCTGTTTATTCTGAACAAAAGGGAAAAAGGAGCCTACCCTTTATCCTTAGCGTGCACGTCAGCTCCGTGCTGCAGTAAGAGCTGGACTATTTTTACACGGTTATACCCAGCTGCTAAATGCAATGGAGTAGACTGAAACAACAGAATGTAGAAAAAAATCAATTATCACAAAATCAAAGGTTGATTTTATATTTCTTTTTTCACAACTAGCTAGTCCTAAATGCTGAACACCTTCAAGACGTACCAGTTTAAAAAAAATCCCAGAGTGCTTGAATCAAACATGTGATAACTATTGACTACTCTGGTTCAGTGACTACACTTGAAATCAACATAAACACAAATCCCAAATTTACTCCATCACTAATACAAAGACCATTTTTGGCTATTTAGCCTACCATAGCTATAAATACTTTGCTGGCACAAAGGATGTCCTTGTGAAAGGGCAAGTAGGAAGACCATTAACAACAATGACTGCTAAACTATGATGAAGTCTCTCTGCCAATCAGAGAAGTAAGTTTAAAAATCATCAAGAAGGATTATTATCCAAATTTGTGAGTGCAATAAATGAGCAGGGTGTGGGGGAAATTTCATCCCTTCTAAACTCTCACCCTCCACAGAGTAGACAGATAACTGCTCTACGATCTTTTCTAGGAAATGCATTCAAGCATCAGCAGCACTAATGGCAGAGCTACAAATTAGCGAGTAGAAATCTCATCCTCTGCATTTACAAACCCCTTCACTGAACCAGATTTCTACAGCTCCTAGAGGATGAGCCTTATAACTAGATGAGAAAACAGAGATGCATCAGTGTTTTGGAGATCCCAGCATCTTACCAGAAAGCCTCACAAAGGAGAAGTAACTAGATCAAAACTTGGGTGAATGAGTACAAATACTTAATGAGAATAAGGATGCCAAGAAGTGATACTCAATAACCTGAACCTTCTGTAGGCGAGGTGCTGAACCAAGACGACTCAGGATTTTTCAGAATTCTGAACATTTTTTATGTTTTTCTTTACCATTACTTACAGCAATGAACAGCCTGCTCCTGAAACAGGAGCAGTAACTTGCCTAGGGGTGCATGTCAAATAAAGCATCTGTTTCTCCCTCATAGGGACAAAAGTCTGTGACAAGGCCCCACTTCTTTATCACTGCAGATATGAAGGTCAAGCAGAAGTTTCAACTGAAAAGGTGTTTATTGCTCCTATATAGAATTACTTGCATAGTCCTTTTAAAATTAAAAAACAAACAAAAAAACTCAGCTGGCTGCTAGAGAGGTGGAATCTTATTTTCCCACATACAGTGAAGAAAATAGATTTTATGTTTAACATTTTTAAAATCTGGTCAAACAATAACTGGATCATGTAAGAGATAACTACTTTTAAATCAGGTTTTAAACAAAAATACCTTTCTGCCATCACTTGCATGACAGTTAACATTTAATGGTGTAAGAAGAGACATCATCTTTTCCTCGTTTCCACTCCTGAAAAACAAGATGCGAAATGAGCAGAAATATTCTTATCCCAATTTTTAGTAGCTTATTCTGGTTTTATATTTTTCACTGTGATAATGTTCAACAGATCTGAAGCAACACATTCCCTTCTGTATTGTCAGAATTAAAGGGAAACAAAAAAGCAAACTACTTTTGTAGCTTCATTCACAGAAAACAGCCAAAGCATAGCATCTAGATGGAATGCAAGCTCCAAAGACTATATACATATCTATACATTAATTACACAAAATTCTGAAAATGTAACTAATTCCAGTTATTTTCCAAACATACAAACCTGGCACTCTCTAAGAGCTCATCTTTCTTGTATTCACCTAGAAAACAAAAGGGTTTTCTTTAGTTGTCAGATAAATATCTATATGTGAAGTTCACTACTTATCCTCCTCTTTTAAAATTTTAGAGAACCTAAGTGCTAGAAGTACTTGCAAATACTCTTTTCAGTTGTCAAAGGGAGCTTTTAAAAAAGAGGAAGGGTGAGTTTTTACACAGGCAGGTGTAAAAATCACAGATAGGACAAAGAGAAACATGTTTAAACTAAAAGAGGAGAGACTTAGATTAAATGTCAGGAGGAAATTCTTTATTCAGAGGGTAGTGAGGCACGGGAACAGGCTGCCAAGAGAAGTTGAGGATTCCCTGCCCCTGGATGTGTTTAAGGCCATGTTGGATAGGGTCTGGGCAACCTGGTCCAGTCAATGTTCCTGCCCATGATGGGGGTTGGAACAATGTGATCTTTAAGGTCCCTGCCAACCTAAGCCATTCTGATTCTAAAAATTTGACAGTTCATTATTGAACTGGCATGATAAACTATCCAGAACACATGCCATGACTGAGATGATGAAAGCCATGAGGGAATTCTACTTAGAATTATAAACCAGAGACAAGTTAAAGCAGTATCAAAAAGACAAGCCTCAAACTACTGTGTTACAGTTAAAGCAATCTAAAGATTATCACTTACCAGTCAGCACTGCTTTTGCAGACGGGTCTGCTAGATCCAAAGCTGTTCTCCCATCTGTGTTCCGGATGGTTGGTTCAGCACCGTGCTGCAACAGTACTACAAAAATGCCAAAGTTTTCCATGAGAAAACAATTCTACAAGACAAGGTTTATGAGACACATCATTACTGTAATCTGCAAGCAATAAAAGAAACATCCCAACTTCCTTTTACAAATTTTTAATATCAGCATTCTGCAATGTCATCTGTGACCGGTGTATCTGGTGAAACATGTCTAGACACATTTTAAGAGAAAAAAAAGCAGATCAGAAAGAGAACAACCACAGACTGACAAGAGACAATCTCAGTTGAAAACTTGTGACTGACCCACTGCAAAAGCTCAGAGCAGCTATTTTCCATCAGCTCCTGAGCGTGCTGTCCCAAATCCTGTGCTGCCCTAACCCACAGTCAGCAGTGGCAGGCTGTGCATGCTGCACTCATATCCAGGCCAAACAAGCAATGTTATCTGTACGGCTCTCTAGAGCTTTACAGCTCTCTTAAAAGTAAATGGCAGCAGGCCACACACTCAGGAAATGTTTCTTGACTACGTGTCCAACTTTCTACCTCTTCCTTCTTAAGAGGAGCTTTACCTGTAGGTAAAACAGGTAGTCAATATAATTGAAGTTTCCCCATCCTTAACTAATTTAACACAGCTGTTACACATAAGACAGAATGAATCCATTATTAAGATCACTTTTGTTGTTTCCATTGCACTGTGATCGGGAGCAGAAGGCAGCACAGGAGTCTAGGCTGAAATAGAAAGGAATTTAGCTCCATCATGTCACTTTAAAGCACTTTCCCCATGATGTCAATGCGAACCTTTATAGGTATACAATTATAAAAAATAGATCCAAAAACTTGTATCTTGTAACAGTGACACATGAACTGAAGTTTATTAAAGATGTTTACTTTTAACCCTTGTATCAGCCATAGCTCCACAGAGTGAAAATTGTCTTTAAAGGGTTCTTGATTTTTCACAGTGAAAACAAGTGAGTCAGTCACAGGAAGAGTGGGAGAAAATTACCAATGCAGACATCTGTCTTCCCCTTAATGGCAGCCTCATGAAGAGGAGTGTAATTCCAATTATCTCGAGCATTAGGATCTGCACCGTGCCGCAAGAGCAGATTCACAACTTCAGCATGGCCAAAAGAGCAAGCGTTGTGAAGAGGAATAAGGCCTCCATCATCTCGAGCGTGGACATTGGCACCACTTTGAAGTAAATATTCAACTACATCCTTCCGACCAAAACCTGGAAGAGGAAAAAGGAGAAAAGGCTTCAGGGTGGTCTAAGAGAAATTCCTGCCGCAGAGGTGCAGATTAAACCAACAAACTTCAGTAACAGTAATCACTCCTAAAGATAATCACAAGCAGCATGCTTTACTGAAGAAGCATTTACACACTAAGGATGTTTCTGAAACTCTTAAAAATCAGATTAAACTCAGTAAAAAAAAAAAACCCCTAAAGATTACAGGAATGATATTTTGAGAGTTCCTTCACATTTCAACTGTATCTTGCATGCTTATACAATGGCAAATGAACTAGGACATCAAACTGTATCTATATTTGCTCTACATCTCCACATGAGGCTTTAGGATTTCTAATGTAGCCATTATCCCCATCTGGTTATGTTCCAAAGGCCACCTCAAGGGCTCCATGAATGTCTCTGTGGGTCTCAGCAATTATTAGGGCAGGTAAGAGCCATATTTTAGTATGTATCAGTCTTCTGCCAAGTACCTTCTGGGAAATTAACTCATATGCACAGGACTTGGCCTTCCTTGCTTTAAATACCTGAGTTACAAAACTCTTTTCCTGAACAGATCAAGATCTGGATAAAGTCTTGAGCTTGCCCCTCAGAGGGAATAACCATGAAGTTGCCAACACCACTGATATCCAGACTGCAGCAAATCTAAACTTTGCTACAGATCATCCACAGAACGCCCATGATGGGTTTAAGTCCTTGCAACCATAACCTAGAAATGATTCTAGGTACATTCCTGATAACAACACAGCATTTCAGTGACAAAGTCACCAAAGCATACAAGTGTCAGCATTTCAGTTTTAACTGAACTTTCAGTCTTAGCTTAGTTGTGACTGAACCTTTTCATAGCATGCTCTTCACTAAACCTGACTCCAGTAAATCCCTCTCCTGGAGCAAGAAGCACTTTCACCACCTGGAGTGGAGCTCCCAAAAAACCTGCTGCCATCATTAAACAATTTCTGGATCCCACTTGCTAAGAGAAGATCTTGTAGACAAGCTGTATATGTCAGAGAGAGAGGCCTGGACAAGTATCCAGAAATACTTTAGTTAAATTCTCACTTTAGTCTTCTTCCCTCAAGAGTCTGGTAGGGAACCACATTTACCACAGATTCGTCATTATTGTAACAATCATTTTACATCAAACTTTTGAATCACAGCATGAACTTCAAGACCTTTTCCAGTAACAGTCACAAGGCTATACTGGTGATGTGCTTCTTCAAAATACAATACTGGTGATGTATTTCTTCAAAATACAATACTAACTACACAAATCTTAGCTTACTAGCACCTTGCCTACGATAGAACCACAGACCCTACAGCAAATTCACTTTTGAGTCTCACCATGACACTTACTCACCTTGCCTGTCCTAACAGAGAACAGGAGCTCAGCACACTTGGGATGAGAACTGGATCAGACACAAGGTCCATGCAAAACCAATTTATCTGCACAGGCACAGTAAGTCATATTCACTGCACATGCACGCATATTTCTGCTGCCAAAAAAAAATATTAGTAGCTATACCCATGCAGCCTTATTGTCTGTATTACATTATATGCATCATGTTTCTCATTCCTAAATATGTTCAGCTATTCTAAGTATTAGAAATACTGTTATTTTCTTTAAATGTGCCCTGATATTTTTCTTGCTTTCTTCAAGCTTTCAAAAAATTCTGTTTATAGTTTGAATATATACTCAAAATGTACTAAATTATTTTGAGAAACTACTCAAAAGAGACCCTCACATGTGCCAGAGCCCTGCAAACACATAATCAAAACTGTTATTTGATGACAGACTGCTTGGTATTTTCTTCTTTGAGTACTAAAAAATATTCTTCAAGACTGCTGCAATTATGTTAGAAAAGACTCTGATCAAATTCTTTGTCCAGAAGTTACATATCTGGAAGCTAAATCACTCATTTTTGTACAGAAGGCATTTCTACCCCTCGAATTATTGATGTAAATGTTTTTACAGGTAAAATTCTTCATCAGGAATCAACATCATAATTGAAAATCAGCTGTAGTAAACCTTATTATAGGCACAGAGAATTCCCCTGGATCTCTCTACTTTATACAGAGGTTCAATCAGATACAATTCATGAGCAATCCATAGCTTTTCTCTCAGCAAAACCTGCATCTATTCAGAAAGTACCTTAAGTACAGCAACACCCCTCAGCTACCTGATGTGGATGAAATTAACTCCTTTGGATCACACCAAATTTTGTAACTTCTCTCCAGCACTGAGTGCACAGCAGGGACTCCGTACTTCCTTGGGGAAGCATCTGTACAACAGGGCACCATATATGGAAGGGGAATTATTTTGCCATTACTTTCTAAAGGATGCATGAGTACAGAGGAAGTGGCCAAACTGCACAATGGTCTCTGCCTCTGCTGTTTTTCCTGAGAGTGGAAAGCAGGGGCAGCCTTTGCTATCACGGGAAGGCAGTCACTGCTTACTCTAACAGTTCCTCCTTACCGTTAGTTGGCTGCAGTAAAAACTATTTCAACATTTTAAAAAACCCCAACATTGTAATTTTTAAGAGGTAGGGGTTTTCTTTAGCTCTTGAGTTTTTCTCAAGAGATCACCTAAAGGGGATCACAGCTTTCAACTGTGCAAGGTAATGGTCTTATCATCATGAACTCTTTTGTTTTTTATTGACAAGAAGAAAGGCTGGCTACTCAGGACCTTGAGCCGACACTCCTCTACCACCTGTGACAGTTGAGCAGCTCACTGCACTTGTTCCCTGGAAAGTTACAAATTTTTAGCTGACAATTCCCAATTATTAATCATAGTAGAAATGTACAACTGTGTATAATTTAAGAAAAGGTATTTATTTACAGTCACTGTGTGTCATAATTGACATTCAGCTACTTTTGATGGGATAAAAAGCTAACAGAAAAAACTTAGCTCAAATTCTTGTCCCCTACCCTCGACGTTCATATTTTTTATGAGTTTTAGATTGCAGGAAGGGGATTTTGGTACCTGCCAAGTCCTTAAAACCTTGTGATACTTTGAACTTTGACACACGCTGTGATGAAAAGGACTGACTTGAGGAAGTAGTTGCAGCTTATGATGGGAGAGGATGGAGCCTCTTTTATTGTGAAGGGGGTGGGCCCTTGACTAAACTTCCACTATAACTTAACCATCACACACACACAGTTGTGCACTACAAAATCCAAAGAGCAACCTCCAGCAAAACTCCAATATGTATTACTTCTGACTAGGACACATTTCTAGGGAGAGCTTGAAGGGTTGTTTTTTTTTAAATATATATATATCTTTTACTTCAAAATCCACCTTTACAAACTGATACATGGAAAAAGAGAAATTTGGTTTATTTTATAAAAAAATTGTCAGGTAATATCTGGGAAAAGGCTTTAAAAAACAGAACTCACATTCAGCCCCAGAATGCCACTAAAAAAAGGAAAAAAGGGCAATACAAAACATAGTGTATTTCAGCTTCAACTCCTCCAAAAAAGAAGGCTTGAAACTGAATGAAACTAGTCAGAGAAGTTTTGTAATGTATTTTCGAAGAACACCCAGACAACTAGGATAAACAAAGCCAGAATACAACAGTTTTTGCTTTTACTTCCTGGAACGCGACTCCTTTAGAGGCAAAAACAAAAGAAGTGAGTATTACTCCAACTATGAATAACAGGGGAAAGGCAAAACCAAACAAAACCTGTCAGGCCCAAGTCCAAGAGCTACTTCTGTCCACCTTTCACACAGAGCCTATCGCAGGTGGGCTGACAACAGCAGAGTTCGACCTGAGGCAGTAAAGACAGTTCCATCGAGAAACAGCTCAAGTGTTTTCTATCACACCTGAACCAGAAACTCTCAGCATCTCCTACAGGCCGGTGAGAGCAGCAATTAATTCCTCTGTGCCAAGGCTGAAGAAGATTCGGGCATGACAACAAATGCTGTCTCCCATTTACACACCAACTTGTTTAACATTAGAAATCTAACGACTACATAGACTTATGGCTATGCATTTTTTAAAGAAAAATATTTTTACAGATCAGGAGCTATTCAAAGTCAAGACAGATCACCCCTGTTCAGAGAGATAAACTAGATCATAACAGTGAATGAGAAACATCGTAGGCAAAAAATCCCCAAATTAACAAAAAACAAATAAATAAAAATGAGCCCTCGCTTCTCCAAAATGCTCCTAAAAAATACACACAATTGTTTAGAAGTTCAAAGTTTGTAAGTGGACAAGCAGGACTGCTGGATATAAAAAGATAGCTACACAAATTGTTTTCCTCTGACAGGATACTTTGTCTCCTGAGCTCCTTTGCCAGTCAAGCCTCTTGAATTTAAGAAATACTGCTGTCCTGAGGAGGACAAGAACTTAGATCTCCTAAGTCTGAGTCAAGCTCTCTTAACATGAGGAAAGGACACCTGAAGCAGAAACCTTTACCAAAACAACCTAATAAAGAAACAAACCATACTGCTTAGCTGAAAAGAAGCTGCTGTTTTCTGCAGCCTGTCAGCCTTGGGGTCCTACATCTAAAGCAGTAATTAAATCAAAACAACCAACACGAAAACAACAGTCACACTCAAGTCTTCGTCTGAAAAGCTGGGATACAATCTTCCGGCCTGCTGCCAGTGAAAGCAGTTGTCCTGCGACGTCAGTTGTTTGCTTACTTACGCCCTGAATTAACAAAGTCCATTTGTCAAAGATAAGAATGCAAAAAGCTTAGGAACGGTGCTATCCGACAAGCACCTTCACGAGTTCAATTCTAAAAATGCACAGGCCTGCTGAAATCCATGAGAACTGTACGTGGTACATGTGTCGCTGTCAGAGCTCACGCGTCACAACACGAACAGCACAAACCCCACTCCAGATCTGTCCTCAAAGCCAGATGAGGTTTGTTTTTAAAAAAAGGTTAAAAACAAAGGAAATAGGCGAGCAGACGCAGCTGTACCGCTGGGCGACCCCCACCGCGCGGGTGACACCGACTCGGTCCCGGGGCGGGGGCGATGCTCAGGGGCCGGCGGAGCGCCCGGAGCCCCGGCCGCGCCCGGCCCCAGCGGCGAGGCCCGAGCGGCGCGGCCCGG
>VXBQ01017097.1:1827958-1845341 GCA_013400175.1 Phainopepla nitens | reverse complement strand
GGGCCGGCAGCGCCGCCGCGCGGGCCGCCGGGGACGCGGGCCACAGGCCGGCTGCGACCTGCCCCTGCTCCGCTGTAAGGGATGGCGAGGAGCAGAAAAGATACGGCGCTAGCGATTCGTCCCAGAACAACAAATGCGCCTCTGCTGCTTTCAGTAATTTAATGCAGAGATTTTTCTGTTCAGGGATAGGACTGCATTTGGGTGCCAATGGCTTAATGACCCTTGCACAGTTGCTTATATAGCAAAATACTGCGACTCTGAGGAAGTTCAGTGCTTGCATAATAACTGTGAAATGGAAATTATACAACATAAATGAAATAGTTCTCTTTATTAATCTCGAAAAATAGATATTAAAAAAACCTGTTAGTTGACTTTGCCAATTCAAAGTTTTGGAAGAGAATGGAAAGTGTCATCGTCATCCCCCACCCCCAGGAAGCCTTGTCGGCTTGATGGGGAAGCCTGAGCCCAGATGGAACTGACTAGAGGATTCAACTGATAATTCTGAAATGTGGTTTTTTCACTTACACCATATTAAAAAAATACTTTGGAAAAGGTAGTTTAATAGGGTCAGTACCTTCCTGTTGCAAATGCAGAGATGAGTTACCTCCAAACTCAATTAATCTTGCAGACTACTGTTAAATTAGGAAATTAAATTACCTAAGTACAAGGAAAAGATCTAGCACAATTGTACAGTCTAGTCACTTCCATTCTGTGAAATATCTCTGTCCCTGAAATAAGGCAGTTACATCCAAAATTTCTCTCCCTGGTCCATGCTAATGCCTAAACTGCATCCAGGAATTTTTTTGGGGAAGACTACAAGCTGTACCAGGCTGTCACCATGCTCTAGTGACAGATCAAGGTCTGTTGCTTGTGTCTGTGTCCTGTTCAGTTTAGTGCTTTACACACAGCCACAGTAGCGGTGTGACCGAAGAATGCAGCCAGCACAGGCAGAAACCACATGCTTTGACAAACGTGATCCCTCGGTCATGTGTGTTTTCTGTAACCCCCCTGGCTGTTCTCTGTGTCTCCATTCAAGTTTCAAGCTGTGCTCAGCAGGCAGGGAACAGCCAGGCTATGTCCAGAGTCCCACACATCCATAATTCATCCACTGCTTTGCATGGGACCATAATGTTCCCACATAAACTGTCATCAAATGTGGCTCGTAGGCCTGCGGCCCTCTCAGAGCTTCCCAGCTTCTCCAAAGTATGCATGTGGAGAGCTTCCCTTCCTGCCTGCAGGCGCCACAGACTGAAAACAAGACCTGAAATGCTGCCATTTCTATCTTTTATTGCCACCATTAGCATGGCTGGAAAAACTATTCAAGCTTTTGAGTTCATAAACCCTTCTCTGGACCTACAGCACAAGTAGCAAATGCACTAACTTGACTGCTTTTATTTCAAAATTAAAGAAGGGACTTTGTATCTAGAAATCTGTGGAAGTGCAAATCCCTCTGTAAATACAAATACGTCCTGCTCCTCAGGTCTTCTGAGTAATTTTAAATCCAGAACAATATTTCACTGTTTTGCTGGAGCGTGATTATAAAGAGCACAGCCTGAAATAAACTCTACATTCTTTCCACATCACTATACCCAAAATATACTATTATTCTAAATTATCTATAGCCTGATTTCCTTTTCCAGCATGTCTTCATGGTAGCTTAAGTGTGAAACTACAGCAGGTCTTTATGAGTGGAAACAGTTAAAAAATATTATAATGTAAGAGGAGGATTCAATTAGCCTTGAATTCAAGGAGGCAAAGACTCTCAGCATATTTTAGGACTGGTGTATTAATAGCCTTCACACTGACTTTTGAGATTCACCCTACATAACCTCCCCTCTTTTTATGTTATTTATGTTTATTTATTTTATGAGAAAATAATCTGTAATATCCAATATTTTTCTTCTGTACAATAGCATGGTTAGAAAAGCACAGCTGATATATATGCCAAATCCCACCCAATACATATGGTAGGGACTTTTCTAGAGGCAGCAGAGGGTTTGTAACCCACCTGTTATTAACCCAACCTGAGAGGCTCAGCCATGAACAGCTCAGAAACACTTCACCGTTATTCCTTTTAGTGTAATTGCTGATATACCAATGGCCTCTACCTTTGAAGTGTGTTTATTTTGGTGGCATAACTTCAACAAAATTGATGTAAAAAATGAAGTATTTTGGAAGCGTGCTCAGTTTGTTTAGAAACATGCTTGGTTGGTCACTAGAGGGCAGGAAAGGAAAGGAGATAAAAAGGAAGGAAAAAGAAAAAAAGGAGGGAAAAAAAAGAAGAAAAATAAAAACAAATAGAGAAAGATATAGAAAAAGAAGGAAAAAGAGGGACTGTGGGGTATGGAAGGACTAAAGCAGCCTTAAAAATAAATGCTTTTCCTTTCTGCTTAGGAGATTAAGGTTTACTTATGGGAGGAGACATTGTTTATGCCAGCCTACAAGGTAGTCCATCAGATTGAGGATTTTTGGATGTCAGCCCTTCATATTTTGAAGATTTTCCAGTTCTTTCTAACTGGTGCCTGCAGTGCTTTTCCTTGCTCTTGGAAGCAAAGTGAAATGCTAGAATAAATAGAACATTTCAAGAATTCAGAAATTTAGCTTATTCCAAAAGGAGAATGATTTAAAATTTATTCTATTTGAAGTATTTCCAGATGAGACTTGGAAAAAAAGCCCAAACCAGGGATAATTAATATGTACATCAGGAAATAATAAAACATTCCTATAGAGAAAAAGGTTTATTTTGGAGAGAAACAGAAGTGATCTGTGGTTTATTACTAAATTTTTGTAACTATAAATAGAAACTTTGTCAGTGCAAGCTTCTTTTTCTAAATGAAAAGATCAATTTAAGAAATATAAGCTCACCGCAAAATCAAAGGAGTACAGGCTGTACATCAGCAAATATGTCTAATACTGGATCTTTAAAGAAACTTTCTCCCTTCTCCTCCTTATTTCATCCTTCAAGTACTTTGGCTATGACTCTTAAACAAGCAGGAACTAGTTCTTTTCCTCTGCCAGTTACCCATGTGTAGTTAGTGGTGTTTTATATGTACCATCTTGATTTTACCAGCAGCTGGGGGTAAAGTGTAATAATTATAAAGCATTGTTCTGGAATAATAAAGGGATTAAAAATAAAAAATAAAGGAGACACGGAGATGGGGAAATGCTGAGGGACTAAGCTTTTCAGAGAGGAGTGAACACAAAGCTGAGTGGTTCCTCTAAGAGATGGGCATGCACTGTGAGTTGCTAACAAGCTGTAATGGTAGGCCATTTAATTATCAAAATACTGTATCTCTGTATGCAGCAACCAAGATAATTGTTCAGCAGCTTCATGACCAGCTGTGGTGACAGCAGTTAGAGAAGATTCTTTTTAGTGGCAGGGAGAAGCTTGTGGTCCAGACACTAGCAGCACAGGTAAGTATATGAGAGCTCATGGAAACCAGATTACACAGGAAAAAATAGCCTTTAGTCCAGGATGCCTGTGATTTGTTTAAAATTGTTCCAGTTTTCTGTCAAAAACTGCTAGACAGAAACATGTCTAGAGAGCTTAAAGGGTGCTCTTGTTTGTTTTTCTGTAGTGCCTGGAACATTCTGGGATGACAGAGAGCTTTTTTAAATGCGTAGGCTCCTTGCATGCAAAGCAGAATTACACGGGGTGCCAGCATGGGAACATGGCAGAGGCCTGGGAAGTTGTTCTTTTTTATTGGGAAGAAACCACAAGCAGCAGAGGAGCAGTAGAGCCAAAGATCAGCGTTAACTGGGGATGCCAGAAAAACAGATTCATCTGTACCTCTAATAGGTATAATAATAAGAAAATAATAAAACAGAAAACCAAAAGCAATTAAAAGCAAACCAGAATATCTGTCCAACCATGAAATTCATTTTTTCTGAAGCCAATCAAAAGAAAAAAGATTGTGGCTAATTAGGTTATAATCTGTGTAGAACTGACTGAGATAGTAATAGGGAAAGAGCAATTCTCTTGAGAAATCATCTTAAGGGAGAATATTTCAGAGAAGTAACCAACAAGTAGCAAGAGACTCTCCATGCATTTAAATTGCAGTTCAAGAAACATTTTATTAACAAATCTCGGTATTTGTTTTCTGTCCAAATTAAAAGCAAAAAAAATGAAAAAGGCTCTGTAGAGGTTCAGACATTTTCACAATCTGTCCTGGCTATTTTACAGAAATGTCCAGGAACTCCAAGTAACTGACAAAGCAGGCAGGTTTCTCAGTGTTTTACTCTTAATTGCCCTCTGAAGCACTTTTCCTCTTTCCACTGGTGGCATAAGAAGCCTGTGCTTTTAATTTGGATACCTGAATTGATTGCCTATAGTATGTAAATACCATACAGAGCAGGCAGGGTGAAGGAAAGCAAAGAAGAAACTAAATGTAATATTTTTTAAAGAAAGTAGTAGTGTACCACTCCAAATAGTTGCATATAGATTGTCAAGTTGTTATTTCAGGACAGATCTTTGAGAGGCAATTTCTCAACAATTCAAATGATAGCTTCTTGGAACAGCTAGTTCCACAGTCCAGGGAAAAAAACCAGGAAAATGAACAGGCTATTCTTGACTTCAGCCTAAGAAAAAAGTTACTTAGTTTAAGAAGTTTTTATAGTTTCACCATGAAGTAATAACTGTCAAATCCAGTGAATTTCAGTATTTCTAATGGAAGGCTCCAGCTGAAAAGTAGTCCATGGCAGTGATTCAGAAGAGGAATTGTGATGAGAAGGAATGTCATTACAGTGATATTAAAATCAGACACGAAACCATTAAAATCCTAAGACTTACGGTGAAGAATATATTTATGCAGACTTTTAACTCAGAGGCAGAAAGTAGGAAACATTCAAATGGCTGTTGGAGTCACACTCTAGTGGTGAGAAATTTTCAGTATAAACCTATAAAAATAAATATATTTTTTTCTTTTTAGAAGGAGGATTATGAGAAGTGAACACAGTTATGTATAAGTCCTACTAAGCATAAGTTATCGTGGAGCAAAACCCACATTACAACTAGAAACTTCTCCTTTGGGAGGATTTTTCCCACGTCTTAAACTTCATTGTGAAGAGTAATGTCTCAAAAAAGGTAGAGTACATTTTGTGAGGGATATTCTTTTAAAGTGCCATTTTTCATTTTCCAAAAGAACCATTAAGACAATTCTTTTGTTCCTGCAAGCAAGGTTTAAAATCTTCATCCAAAGATATTTTTGTCTTTAACACAAAAAATCTCATAATACTCAGATATTTACCAGGTAAAGATATTTGCCTTCCTACCTGAATGCAGAGTAGACAGCCACACTGCAAATAAGTGGCTAATCCTCACTTAAGGGATATAGATTTCATTTATTTGTTCCATGAGTCAGTTGAAGAGAGAATCCCTTTATCAGACCTCTGAGATCAAAGAAAGCAACAGAATTGCTGTTTACACATTAAATTTATTGAAGAGTTGAGTCTAACAAAATTTAGAAAACATCAAGTAGTCAGAAAGTTCTAAAATAACTGTACACTTGAACAGTGTTGAAAGCAAATTAAATTGCAAAAATAAATTAAAACCCCTTAATCTGGCAACATTTTAACACTCTGTTACATAGGTCTTTATTTTTGTATGTATTACCTGACTAAATATGTGCAAGAAAAGGACTCTTACACCAGTTTCACTGATACTTTACAAAAGGCTTACTAAATTTTACACTGCAGTTTATTAAAACATTTTAAAAGTAAAATGTCTTTGGCACCATTCTCTCTCTCTCTCTCTCTCACACACACACACACACACACACACAAACACAAAAAAACCATGAGTAAAGTGATTTTAAAATGGAATAGTAAATTTGCTGGTTTTGTTTATTGTCAATATTATACATTTAAAGGGAAAATATTAACAAATTAAGTATTGTTGGTTTCCATCACAGTTCAGGGACATAAATGCATGGCAACATACCATTCATTTATGTGTATACACAGCCTTTCTCTGGATTTTGTTTTTTTAGCAAAGCACTTTATTCAGGCAGTTTATTCTAGGATTATTTCCGTGATCTACTTTTTTTTAATTCTCTAATTATTATAAGCAACTGAGGTTTCTTCTATGTAGTTCATATGAAACCTTATAGCAGTAATTTATGTCTTTATTTTTCCATTCAGTCCAGAAAATGACTGATTTTCTTCTTTTATCAAACATGGCTTGATTGTTGAAATGTTGCCTTGTGGTTCACTAGATCATGGGTACACATGGTATCTGACTGCCTAAATATAGTAAATGGTGCTGTATTTCACCTGGGAATGTGATTATTTAGCATGGCACTGTGTACTTGGCCAGTAGAGCCAATGCCTAATACCTGATAAATTCCTCTTTAAATAGCCATACTTTTTAGTGTATAGGGTAATGCTGTGTAAAGAGGATTTTAGCTATCTGGGAAATATATTTAAAAGTTTTCCTTTTTATATTTTAGAGGTTACTGAATACATTTCCTTGTGGGTAAAAAGTAGGTCATTTTTATAATTACGTAAATGCTAACTATTGCTGCTAAGATGAAGTTACGCAAGATGGCATTTCAACAGCAAGGTTACTTGGGGTTGGAAGTAAATATATCTCAGGTTCTATCCTTCTGGAATCGTTCCAGGAGAATGAATGGTCATCCTTCTCTCTTTCCTTTTCAATTCTTTGTCTCATCTAGGCAGACCTTTTGGTCTTCAAGATGAGAAATATTTAACTGAGTCTCCTACCTCACTTCCCCAGAAAATGCCCAGTGGGAGCCTGTTTTACTTCCAGATCTACCTCATGACTTGAACAACTTCAAGACTGGAAACAGAACAGCTGAATGCAAGGTTAGACTGGTGTGGAGAAGTGGGCATGATGAAGATTGTAAAACCTTAAAGACATTTGAAATGTTATCACTGCACACAATATGTGTGCACACAAATAAAGGTCCTATAGGCATCTAACAGTGCAATAACTTTTTCACATTAGGTTACTAACTGGTTTTCTTCAGAAATAATTTCACTGATGATCGTTTCTTTGCTGTCTGGACAGCTCATGGAGCAGAGCTACTGCTGTCTTCCTCAACACTGCCTTTGCATGGAAACTATTCAGTGTGGACCAGAATAGCCCTTGCAATCTAGATGACGAGAGCCAGATGTTGTTGTGGCCCTCTTAGCTCTTAAACAGAAGTTGTCTGCAACAGATAAACACTGGATACAAGTTGGCCTAATTTGTATTTGATCCAAGATAAATGGTATTCTTGGAAAAAATATATGGAATGCATGCTAGTTACTAGGGATCTTAAGCTGTAGGGAAACAAATAATCATTTGAGTCGGTTTGACACAACCAGCAAAGTCAGCCCTGCATTCAGAAGGGTGCAGAGCACTGCAGAACTGATGACAGCACATGTACAAATGGCTCAGGGGTTTTCTTCTCCATTCAGGCACTTTACACTGTAACAGTATTTAAAAATGCTATTAGGAAAATCAGTTTCCCTTTTTATTTCTACATTGAGTGATCCAAAAGCAGACTGTGCTGCAGCAAAGATCTGAGAGGCCACAGTGCAGATTTACCACAACAACTCATACATGCCTGTGTTCACTTTATCCAAGACAGAGCAATCACAGTAAGGAAAAATCAGGAAGTATTAGGAATCCTCCAATTTAGCCAAAAGAGCTTTTAGCAAAACAAACTTGGAATAAAATAAAATTGTACTTTTTCTGAGCAATTCTCACTTGGCATCTACTCAGGTAACAGAGAGGGAAGTTCTGGGAAGTTGGATTTACCTTACAGAGAGTGTGAAGTAGAAACTGTCTTTTACATCTAACAGCACAGTAACACCTTCTTCTGGGGGAGAACTGGTCTGCTTTTAGCAGAGATCTCACAGAGTCTTGTAGGTGTAGCCCACCTTGGCTAAGAGCTGAATTAGTTATTTTTTTCCCCACTTGGCCTAGTTCTGTCTAGCAAAATACTGGAATATTTGGAGTAGTCATGTTGACTTACATAGAGAGATCTGCTTATGGGAAGTTCAGTAACATGCTTAAATGCTTTGCTAATTAAGCTGGTCAACTGCCAGTCCCTTTAGGATAGGAGAAGAATCTGAAGGCTTTGCCTCTGCACCAGCAGAAGAGTGGGAGAGAAAGAAATAAATCTACTATGGTTTCCCTTAGCTAACATTGCTCAGCACTGTGTTATTTATTTCTGGACAGATTTATAATGTACTTTGATGCTGAGCTCATAACTTGCTTAAAAGGAATATTTAATAAGTCCCTGAAGAGAAGAACCAGAAATCAGAAGATATTATGCTTCAGTATAGTAAGAAATTAAACAAGCATTCATGCTACTTATATTGCTCAAAAAAAGCTATGGGAAACCATACTGGTTAAATTTAAATTATGCATTAATGGCCATCCTGAGATCACTCTCCAAAGCAACATCCTCGTCCAGCAGATGCTGACTTAGAAGCTTTGGCTAAGACATGGTGTGAGCTGGTGCCTTACACTGCACACGGCCACTAAGGCTGCAGGCTGCAAGGAACTGGTGAGGCAGCAGGATGGACAGAGGATGGGCAGGGAGTACAACCCTGATGTGTGAACTCTTGCAAAGCAGCATTTATCCAGCTATCTTGTCCTTTCTATTGAGGTAATTACCCAGTGGGATGGTAGAAGAGTTCACCGTAGGTGTGGTAAGAGTTAATTCAAGAATGAAAAAGGAGTAAAGTAAAAGCAGATGTTCTGCAAAGTGATATTAGAACCACCTAAATAGTTCTGTTGGCAGAATGGAGTGATCATAGCCTTGCTGTTATTATTAGTCTGATCAGAAACGATGAAATCCAAGCTATGCTCCCACACAGGTCAAGCTCACAGAGTTACTCAAGACAGAGATCTGTATGTATGGACAGAAGTCAGCTTGGCACAGCACTGAAGCTCCTCCTTTAAGAAAGCAGCCTGAGGAATCAGATTTAACCTTCAGTTACTGACTTACATTGGAAATATACTTTTTCTTGACAAAGAAACAAGGAATCCAAGACTGTGTGTTTGTATTTTGAAATTGCCTGGTTACCAATTTTTTTTAATTTCTAAATTACCCTTTGTCCAGATACTTTAGACAGAAGATTCATGGCCAGTTTTTTTTTTTTTCAGGCAAACTGCCAGTGTCCCACTTTAAAGCCCTGCTTCTCTTCTAGCTGTTCCCAGCATAAATGTGAAAGCTTAGGTAACATTATACTCTTTGGACAGGGGTTTCAAATTCAAACTCGGACAAGGCTTAATATAGCCCTTCTGTGTCTATACTGGGGAACTGTGCAAAGCAGCTGGGTATGTGGTTATTGCGGGTAATGGCAAAGTCTGATGTTCTTTTTAATTCTGATGCCAAGCACCCTGATAAATCTTAGATCATGACGCCATTTGGAAACACTGCCTTCTGTCCATTGTTTAGGGAAAAAGAAGCTGAATGAAGAGAAACCACCATAAGCATAATGTGAATAATGTGTCAAAAAATTCAAACCAGAAATTTTAAGTCAGTAAAGGACCTTGACTTTTTTTAAGATCAAAAAGACCTTGATTTTTTAAAGGTGCTTTTGTCATCCTAAAAACTGCATTGGAAATATGGCTAACAAATTAAATTGTAATTCTGCACACAGGATATTTTGTACCCTGTTCTTTTGCAAAACACCGCAGTATTTAAAATTATTAAATTGAACTATTTACATAAATGTTAACCAAGAATCCCAAACAATAAAAAAATTCCGTATAAAAAAAGGCTAAGAATTTTTTGAGTTTTGGGAGGTGAGGGGGAAATATTTTCACCAGTGACTGACAATTATCTGCACTTTGTGGCTGCTTAATAGGAACAATTATAATCCCTCTCTTGTAGGAAAAAAGTATGTTTACAAAATAATAATAAAAAAAGCCCCAAACAGTAAAAACCTTTTCAGGGACTAGTCACAGAGAAAGGTCTTCCACAGTTTTCTGGTACCTTGATTGGTGTTCACGTCACATTCTGTCTTTCAATTCAGGGATCTCTGAACAACTTCTTAACTAGAAAATTTTCTGTCAGCTATTGGAAGGTTTTAAGTTATCAAGTGATTAAGAAGGAAAAATATGAAAGAGATAATGGAATTTATTTTCCTGTTTGAAACTCACCTTGGACCAGTTCTGATGTGCTGTATACAAAAAGAACTTGGCATGGGCATGTTCACTGCAGACTAAATTTGTAAGGAATTCAAAGCAGGGACACAGTGACCTGAAGTGATTTATTTGAATGTTCTTTTCCTTTGCTATGTACCTTTTATTATCTTATGTCAGTCCTCCAAGTTTATCTATGTGAAACTAACACTCTCCTATTTTTAAGTTGCTTCTGAATATGGTGTAGAGCCATTCCTTTAAAATAGATATCAATAGTTGTGCATTTGTGCTACCAAATTGGCATGTGTTTGCAGCAGACCCACTGACACACTAACCTTTTTGTTTTGCACCTGATGTGTTGGCATATGGTAAAACTAATTCACTGATTCTGTGAGGCACCACTTTGGAGCTCACAGGCTGCTCACCTTGGAAGCTGCCTCTTAGCTGCAACTGAGAACAAGACTGCTCTTAGTCATTTTTCAGGACAAAGGAGTTCATCTCAAGTCCTGCTCTGTCTTCAGCAAATCCCTGACATGATCCTAAATTTCTTGGGAAGATTCACTGAATCAATTCTTGACTGTCTTCTGTTAGCTACAGGTGGGAGGAGGCAAGGATGAATCTGATCCCTTTCCCTTGTGTCCTCTGGGCAAGAATGGCACACTAAGTCCCTGTTACATTCCCTCCAGTAACCTGCCTTGCCTCAGTCCAGGGATGGGTTTTCCACTGTGGGGAGTTTGTTGTGCAGAATATGTAAGCCCAGCCCCAAGACTGGCACACAGAGCTGTTAGACACTCGTGACTAGCACAGCTCCTCTAACTGCAGGGACAAAAAAAAAAAAAAAGAGGTAGGAGGAGAAACAGGATGTCAGGAAAACGTGCTTCTTTAAATGTCACGTGTCATTTTAGCTGTCACCTTTTCCTAAATTTTGTGCTGCATCACTTGAGGCACAAGGTGAAGGAAACAGAGCAAAGGAAGGGCAGTGGCCAGCATCTCATCTGAATTAGAGACCTTATGCTTAGCACTGCTCAAGGACACTAATAGATTTTGTTGTTTTGTTTTTGTTTAAATAACACCAAAGACTAAATTTCTATCAGAGTAATGATGTTTAGATTAACTCAAATGTGCCTACAAAATACTTACCTGCAGTGAAAATACAGAATTTATGAAGACTTTAAATTTCCCTTCATATTTGGACAATATATCTAAATTATTTTTGCTTGGTTCCTTCTTGGCACATATTGCATTTAAATTATGACATTTGTGATGGGAGAAAAGGACCAGCATGAACTGGCAGTGCTCCCTTCTGGGTCCCCTTTGAAGAAAATGCATGATCCCATATAAATAGGGCTCTGTCATAGCATCTGCTCAGAGACAGGAGAAAGCCTCTAGATACAGAGCCTCTAGCCCAATTTTTCCCTAGCCTGACATCCATTTTTTCCCATCATGATTTTCTCCTGCTATCTGCCTCCTACTCCAAGTTCAACCAAATTTAGTAGGCAATTCCAGACATTCCTATTCAAAAGTGTCCCCTCACAGGAAATCAGTGCCCTGTTTTTCAGATTAAAAAAGAGCAAGCAAAGTAAGCATTTTCTCAGGATGTATGCTTGTATCTCTCTCATCCACTCTAAATCCAGGCATATGCTTTTTGCATCAGCCATCCTATCACCAGCCCTCTGAGCCTGGCTGCCAAAGGCAAATTTAAGGTGGTTGAGTAGTCAATTATCTGCAAGAGTGAAGTCTCAGTGGGTAATTGAACTCATCTGCTCAGAAAACTTAGAAAGGAAGAAAACCGGGTTTAGATTTCATACTATATATCAACAATACATTTTGGTAGTAGTTAAAATACTGTGTGACATAGCAGCAGCTCTAAGAGTTTTACCAGAGCAGTTTCAAAGAGGCTACAAGTTGTTGGAGTGTATATAATTTGGTTTATCTGTAAGTCATGTTTCCTTCCTGCTATTAAGGCTTGCTCTAATTCAGATGTTTGACCATCTAACTCTTTTGATAAGGCATGGAAACGTCGTCATTCCACTGTTAAACTTACACCAATATGAATCTGCAGGGGAAGTAGGTTTGCTCAGCTGGTCTGCTGAACCATTCCTTCTTCCAAAAATACAATACAGACAGATGAAATAAACGTTAGGCAACACTTCACGAAACTGTAAGTTTTGTATGGCATTTACTTTCAGCATTACAACAGCTTTGAGTTGGTTTTTGCCTTTTGACCTGATTATAGTATGCTGGTACCGAAGTACAGAAACCCACAGATTGAAAGGAACCCCATGCTCTGTTAAATTTCTGCAAAATATTGTGGCTGTGGGGATGATGCACAGTGAAAGTACAATTGTCCCTTGGAACACATCCCACTGAATGTGTTTCTAAGCATCATCTTGCCCCATGGAGTTTCATGCCTGGTAAGGAGTTTCAAGAGGGAGTTCCCATCCTAGTTATTAGTTGCACTGTAAAGGTTACACATTGAATGTGGTAACATTGTTCAGGGGAAGATCTCCAGGAGTATAATTACTCTTTCAAATTCATATGGATAAAGAAAGGAAATAGTCCTGAGAACAGAGGACCTCAAAGACCCATGAAAGTAAGAGACTTTATCTCTATTAACTTAGCTGAGAAGGTATCATTAGAAATGACAGCCAGAGAATCAGGACAGGGACTTTTCAAATTTATGTGGTAGAGTTATTCATACTTCACACCAGTCTGATGTGCTTACACTGGAGTAGGTCTCATTAGGAAAAGCTGGTTTTTATCAACTTTGCATCCAACTCTAAGAGTTTCTACAGTTTAAAAATAGAAAATAAATAGAGATTAATATCTTATTTTGATAAAAATTTTAGAAACGCTGTTTTGCCAACTTCAGCACACTGATGTAAAAGTAAAAGCCATAAATGTCTGAGTCCAGGAAGCTCCCTGTCTTCGACAGAATGACTTTTTCCTGCAAGAAGGATTAATTTGCCTTCAGTTTTGTATATGGCTACCATAAAAAAAAGGGCACAAGCATAAGTCTGGAATAAAAAGCTGTAGTATCCTATCAACTATATTACGTATTTTTAAAGTTCCATATGCTCTTTGAAAACATAGAGGACAAAACAAGTACTATACCACTTGCAAAACTTATAGCAAGGGATGGTAGAAGTATGATATACTACAAGAGACACTAAATGCCACTGACTCTAAGGCTGATCTAGACCTTTTGATTTAGAAGAAGACCAATGACAGAAAGCATAGCCCATCTCCAGTGCCAGCATCTAGAAAGATGATTTGACAATAGTCAAGAATACGTCTAGACTTGTGAAGCTTTAGGATATAGTATGTGAATCAGCATTCTTGGTTTTCGGATGAACAGATAATGAATCATCACTTCTCTTCCTCTATCTGTACTTACATTGTGTTACATAAAAGGGCCAGGAATACTATTTTATTTTCTGGTATTATACCTGCAGGGCATGCATAACCTGATAATAGGGTGTAATTTCTAAAACAGAGACATTCCTTTGACCAACACCCCATCCTGCTTTCAACATTGTTGTGCTATGAGTAGCAGAGAAGTTTCTCCTTAAATACCTTCTCTGTGGGATATTCAAATGCAGACTGTATAAATTATGAAAATGGCTATTATCTTGAGAAGCCAAATGTGTAATATATGATGGCAGTAATAAAATGAATGCATCATTTCTGTGCTACCTGTTTTATACAGAACTAGAATTTTTTTTTATGCTCACTGTCTTTATTACTGCCCTGAGAAAAAAAGCTACTAAGGGAGAAACTTTTCTTTTCCTTGGGGTACAGAGAAATTAAAAAAGTTAGTAATTTAAATGGGATGGGAAAAGATTTATTGTGTAAATATTTTAATTCCCTCATTCCCTCACTTGCTCCCAAAGGACAGAACCGCAACTTCCTCTCCCATAATAGCCAGTTGATATGGCCAGGCCCTGGCTTGGTGACAGCCAGCTTCTGTCCTATGAATAGGCTGAAAACTGCTTTGACTGGGCTCCATCTCTCTGAGCCTCTCCTGTTAGAGCTATGCATCTTTGCATGCATAAATATACTGCAGAGAAATATATGGGTGTATAGAAAAGGATCAAGTACTTCAGGATGGGTTTTCCCTAACCTAGGAGAAGGACATGAATGCCATATCAACAATACCATGTGTTACTTTGTGTCCCATCTCATTCTCTGCAAAGGGATCCTTGGCAGAACTCTGCTAAAGGCAAAGAGAAAGTTTGGCTTTATTGAATTTTTTTTTAAAATGTTACGTCTCCAAGAAGCACTCTGTTGGACATTTATTCCTTTAAACATTAGAACTTCATTAAAAGGAAAAAAATTCTGACTACTTCTGGGTTAAGAGAAGCTTTTTGCTTTCACCTAGTCTGGGAATAAAAACAGAATTCCTTTTTCCCCCCTAACACACTCAGTGATTTCTCTTCAGATGAAAGCCCTCAACTCCTCATACCCTTAAAGTGTACATTATGACTAGGAAATGCATGTCAGTGTCACCAAGGTGAGATCCATGCCTTTGCAGCAGAGTAAAGGGTAGATGAAGTTAGGGCATGAGCTGTGTTTTGCTCAATGAACTACGTCCATCCAGTTGCCTGGTTGACACAAAGTGGTTAAAAAGGACTCGCCAGGAAGGATGTGTGGGGGTTAGGTTTGCACTGAGAGCAGTGGAAGGACACTGGCATTGTTAGTGGCCTGGAATGTGCTGCAGAAGGTGAGACTGAGGGAGCTGACTTTGCTTAACTTGCAAAGGAAAGCTAGGTTAGAGTGGGTCAGAGTGCAGCCTCCCACTACTCAGAGGAAATCGAGAGAAGGTGGAGCCAGACTTTCCCTTGAGAAGTATAGCAAAAGGAAAATAGGCAGCGGTCACATGATGCAGAAAAGGAATTATCTGCAGACAGATAAATAGAAAAAATTAATAGAGTTGTTAGCACTGGCACAGGTTGTCTAGAGAGGCTGTGTCCTTGAAGGTGTTAAAAGCTCAGCTGGACAAGTAACCTAAGCAGTCAGATCTAACTTTGAAGTTATTCCTGCTTTGAGCAGGAGACTGGATTATGTGACCTCAAAAGGCCTCTTGCAACCTCCACTATTCTGTGATTGCAATTCTCCAGAGAAGCATGCAAGATTATTCTCACTGATTAAAACCATTTTAAATCTTGCAAAACTTACTGTAAGCATTATTGTGTATATGGAGCAAGCACATTTTGACAGTAAACCATCTGTGTTCTGGGAAACAGCATCTAAGAATAACCCAAAGAAACCAATTTATTGCAAATAGATTTGTGGCCTAAATAATATTCCTATGCTCAGGACCATAACTACTTCCCCTTCCACTGCAGGATGAAAGAGGACTGATGATGCTACAGTACTTGGATTGAAGAGCTTAATTCTTTCCAGCAAATCTACAAATGAAGTGAATGTCTGCATGAAATTTGACCCTGTGAAACTGGGGAAATATACATTCATATACATACATATGCTGCACCCAAAGAGGGATAACTAGGTCAGATCCTGCAAAACTCTTCTTTTTTTTTTTTTTCTGAAGTGGTTAGAAATTGAACTAAATCTGAAAGAGAAAAGATTCATTCATTCATCTCTTAGACATATGCCATAGGGGAGCTTTTGCTCCACACAGAAAATCCAAGAAAAACTTGGCACAGAATTTCCCTGTACTGATTTCTAAACCCCATTCTTCCCTTGTGATACACAAGACAAAAAGGACCTTGTAAGAGAACCTAAAATAGAGAAATGGATCATGTCTCTTGAGTGGCAGAACAAGGAAAGGAGTGTTCCTCACACCCTTCAAGGGCTTCTAAACACTCTGTGTGAACATCTTGCAGCTGTTGGGCTGCTGTCAGATATAGCAATACTTATTCAGGGTGAAGGTTTTATTCAACATAAATTTTATGGGAATGGTAATCATATTGAGTAATCATGTGGCTCCTGCAAGTCTGTAGAGAATTGTGCACATGTGGATAAAAAAAATCACATTTTTCCTTGAGAGATTGCAATGAACAAGAATACTACCCAGATAGCTGATGGAAGTGTCTGCTCAACCAGCATTTGCTTCTTCACACAACATTAAGCATAAACCAAATTGCACAAAGCAGTATTTCACTTACTGTTTTCTTTGGAAAAGACTATTCATCAGCAGAGGTAATTCCTTCACCTGGGCATAGGAAAAAAAAGAGAGAATAAACACTGATTATCTGCACACAGCAACATGATTTATATTTATAAAATATAAATACCTATACAGATTATGAAGGTTCAGCCATCTCAGGTGTGTGGTTAAAAATAAAATTCACTGAAAATGGAGAAAAAGAATGTTGTAACATTGAAATACTGCATTTATTTCAGACAACTAGGAGAGCCTTTGCACTCTTAAAAGTGAATCTGGTCTGTATTTATAAGCCAGATTTATACTCATGTATAAAATGCATGTATATGTTTTGTTTCCTGCACTCTTGTAAAACACTTCATGGAAAGTTCGGGTTATTCCAAGAATGAATAACTAGACTTATGCTCTTCCTTCTTTGGGTTTTCTTTCCTTTTTTCACTCTAGATTGCAGCAATTTAAAAATAATGTGGCATTATCTTTATTTCATCTTAGTACATACTAGCAAAGCAATTATACTTCTAAAAGACTGTATTTTGCATAAAATCAGTTTAAGGAATTTTTCTCAAAATATCCTGAATTTAATATAATCACATTACATTAAACATTTGAGCAGCCTGAGATACGTTTTCTTGCATCTTCCCTGTCACTTTTTTCAGAAAGCAATGCACTTCTCTGCCACTATACAAGTGATGACTCATGTACAACTGACTAATTTATCATTAGTCAGCCTTAACAAGATTAGACATTTTAAATCAATTTCTAGCTTCTAATTCAGTCCAAAGCTTTCAGTTTCAAGGAATTTAAATGTCTTTGAATTTAACCTTAGAAAGTTCCAGGAGTAGTAAGACCTTGCACTATTGACCAAAATAGAATGAGACCTAGAACCCGCATGAATGCCCAAAGAATTAGACCTGTGTCCTGTTGCTGTAAGGAAACATAAACCCCATCCATCTTTGCATGTGCATTTGGCTGCATGTTGCTTGCCCTGCTCTCTAGGGGATAGTTGTGGCAGTATTGCAGTGAGGGCAGTGCAGTATTTTTTTCCAGACTTTCTCTGATTTGCCTATTAACAGGTGATTACAATTTACAGGTATCTCAGTGAGGGCTTCCCAATGGCTGTAGCATGTCGGATCTGGTTGAAACCCTCCCCC
>VXBQ01017097.1:1782903-1823815 GCA_013400175.1 Phainopepla nitens | reverse complement strand
CCCCTTTTTCCCCCCCCTCACACTGCAAAAGCTCTGGTCACCAAAGTTGCAGAGAGTATTTCTGAAGCCTTAGTTCTTTTCCTAATAAAGCAAAGCAAATGTTGATTAATTTGATTTGGATACTCTCCTCCTACTGCTTATTATGGTAAATAATCCACAATTAAAAAAAAAAAAAAAAGGCTGAGGGCAGCACAGCTTCTGCTTTATTTTTGGCAGGGGTCTGGAATACCAGTGAGGACTCTGGGAAGCAGAAAGCCATCTATTTAAGTGACAAAGCAAATGCTTTTCTGTGACTCAACAAAGTCTGCATTTCTAGAAGGACTGCATTCATCTCAGCAGGGATGTGCTACAGTTGCAGCCCTTTTTTAGAAATAAGCTATCTGGCCTTGAGTGGGCCATAGCCTTGCACAGTAATTTTGAAATCCAACATCTGAGAGGGAGGGTTATGAGTAACTCTTTACAAATACAACTGTAGCGTTCTTATTGAATACTTGCAGTAGACTTTCAGCATGGTCTTTAGGGATTATCAAAAATTGTTTTAAAGTTAATTCTTGAAGCCTAATGAGGTGAAAAAATACTCGTCTCCCACTTTTTTCCCCGTGGTTCACTCAGCAGTTGACATTAACAGTGCAAAGAGCCCTATTACTTAGACATGGGTTCATAGCTCATAAAAATATTTCTAAAGGTGCCTAAGTATTTTTATTCAACCAAACAAGTGCCTAAAAAGATCAACTAGTAATTGTTCAGAGCCACAGAACAATGGTTCTGCATAAAGATGCATAGAATCTCATCTGATGCTCTGATAGGCAACTTGCTTAATATAGTGCTGTCAGTGCTCAAAGATGAAGCAGCTGACTCAGCTCGTTGGGATTTTAAAAGACCTCACTCAGGGCCTCTAAGAGGGAAGTTCAAGTGGACTCGCACTTCCACTTTGACTGGATCTGTTTCACTTGTTAGTAGAATGTTCTTTTCTGTATTTTCAAGAAAATATGTTCAATTAGCTTTCACTAAAATCTGTTTTTCAGAAGTTTGGATAAAGAAAGGAGTGTAGATTTGAACTGAAGTAGATTTGGTTTGAATCAAAGTAGATTTGAACTGAAAAAGTTCAAGATTGTCAAGAAATGGCTGACTAGTCTCGCCCTGGTTCCTTAGGTAGAACTGTCAATTTTGATTTGGGCTGCCTTGTTTAAAACTGTGCAGAGATGAGACTGTGAATAATTAAGAGAATGGATGAATAAATACACATTCTTGAGAAGCTTCTTATCTGATGTAATAAATGATAACATCCTGTGTTTCCTCTCCATTCAGAATGATACAGATCTTGGACCCGAGGCCCTTGCCCAGCTCCATCATGCCTGTGGATATGGCCATGCGAATTTGCATAGCCCATTCTCCGCCGCTGAAGAGCTTCCTCAGCCCCCTCGAGGAGTGCCAAAGAAAGAACTTTGTGAACAGACTCAAACCTCTCAGGCCGTGCCTTCATGTCAGGCGTGACTCGGAAGATGAGAAGAGCGGCTGGACCCACTCGCCAGCCCGAGCCAAGAAGCGCGTGGTGTTTGCAGACTCCAAGGGGCTGGCCCTGACGGTGATCCACACCTTCTCCGAGCTCCAGGAGCCCCCTGTGTGGGATTTGCCGTTTGACCTCTTAGGCATTGAGGACATAACATCCAACTTAAAACTGCATGAGGAGAAAAACTTGATTCTGGGTTTCCCTCAGCCCTCAGCTGACTACCTAGACTTCAGGAACCTTCTGCAGAAGAATCTGGTCTGCCTGGAGACCTGCACCCTGCAAGAGAAGGTGCTGTCAGGCACTGTGAAAGTAAAAAATATGAGCTTTGAAAAAAAGGTTCAGGTTCGTATTACTTTCGATACGTGGAAGACCTACAAAGATGTTGAGTGTGTGTACATGAACAATGTTTACAGTGACTTTGAAAATGATAGCTTCTCATTTACCATTGATTTTCCTCCTGCCATTTCCTCTGAAGAGCAGATAGAGTTTTGCATTTCTTACCAAAGTGGAGGACATACCTTCTGGGACAACAATGAGGGTCAGAATTACAAAATTGTACACACAGAGTGGAAGCCTAATGGTGTTCAGATACCATCTGCCAAGGAAGGCTATGTAGATCTTCAGACTTCAAGGAGAAGACAAGAGAGAGAACCTGATCAGCTGGGCAGTCCAAGGTTGTCCAGTGGCCTCTTTCCCCGGTGGCAGAGCTTGGGTCAGACTGAAAGTTCATTACCATATTGGTGATCAACACTACTGAGGAAGCATCCTTCCATTTGGCAACAGAACAGTGCTAGTTTTCTGGTTCACATACTGCATGGTGAAACCACCTGGCAGGTTTTATTTGCTGTCTGAACAAATCCGAGTTCATTAGACTGTGGGACTTGTTAAACCATATTATGCTCCTGAAGTTCTTAGCTAAACCTTATCCTTGGAAGGAAAGAAAAGCAAAGTACAGCTCATGTGTTTGCTACGTACTATAGGAGTAGCTTGCCTGTATCTCAAGTATATGCTGCTTTCTTCCTGCTGTCAGCTCTCCTGGGTCACTAGGAGAGAGACTTGCAAAGTAGTATGGGAGGCAATGGTGTCTCAGCAAGCTGTGGTAACTGTGTGAGAGTATGTGTGTGTGCACAGGGATGGAAACAGAATGTCACAACACAATTTTGCACCTATGAGGAGTGCAGTAGATGCTCAGGAGGCTTGCTGTGACCCTCTACATGCTTGTAGCCGAGGCAAGTAGGGATGCATGGCAAAGATTTGTGGCTTCAATACATGTTAAGAAACTTGGGGAGGATAATGGAAAAGTGGAAGAGGGGAAGAGGTAGAATGTGCTACATAACTTGGAGATGTGCAATGTTCTAATTACTTCCTTCCAAAGCTGTTTTTCTAAATCTCAGAGGAAGATCTGTGGGATTAAAAGGAGACTAAAGAAAATGATGCAAAGTGAATAGTAGAGGTGACCACTGCTTTAAGGAGGCATCTCTGTCCTTACTGTCTTTGTGAAGCCTTGCATTTGAAAACAAATGTAACCTTGACTTCACCATCCTACTTATTTAGCAGGCAGAATGTTGCCTTTCAATGTTAAAAGAAAAATGTGCCTTGGAAAAAATTTTAAAGCCACCCTAATATGTCAAAAATAGGGCTAGGCAACAAAACAAAGCGATTTGTAAATTTCCTACTCTGTAGTATCAGTAGGTGATTCCACTCATCACCTGATCTAATCTTACAGCATCTGATGGTTGAGTATCCTGCTCCTAATTGCAATGTTAGCCATGACTTTTCACAAGTAACATAGGCAAGGTCCTTCATATTGAAGACAGTGAACTAGCTGCACTTTGAGAGAGCTAATTTCTTTAAAAGAGCAGAGTTGTTACTAGTTTATTTCTAGACTGAATATAGGCTTGCACATAGAAAATTGTTCTGGTTTATTTTACCTCATTTTTTAAGGTTTGGTTTTTTTTTTTTTTAGATTTTAGTAAACTAGTATATATATTTTGTATCTCTGTGCTTATAATTTAGCTTTCTGAGCTGTCAACTCTAGATGTTATCTGGGTTTCATGCAAGACTTGTATGAGAAATTGTCCAGTACATTCTCAGCAGGTGTGAATGCTGGAACACCTTTTAGCTATACAGAAATGGTGTTAACAAAAAAATAAATCACACTTTTGTCCACGGCTAAGAAGTATAATAGCCTGAGTGTGAAGCTACTTGCAGTGCAGTGAGATGTTAAATACTAAGGTGAAATAAGCCTCCTCCACTAATTGCACTTTTCCTTACATAAGCTTTGCTTTTATGTGTAAACTATCCATTTTAAGAATAAATTTTATTTTGATACATCTGGTTCTCACTGTGTCAGCTCAATCTATTTTTCTCAGCTTCTGTAAAACAAACTTAGCTGCAATATAAGGTACAGCCAGTTTGTTCTGTGCCATGGGATCTGCTAAAGCTGGCTGTGGTATGGCATCTCAGGTCAGAAGCTGCCATTACCCTGAAAATGAAATCCAAGCTCTTCACTAAATGAGAGATCCTCGAAAATATTCACGTTGCAGGTTGTATAATTTTAAAAAACATCATATCTCACTAAATTTACCTGGAATATTTTGTTTTAACAGATTTTGTCAAGGATCTTGCTGTGCTGTGGGCAAGTCTGGCAGGAGTGCATCTTATTCTGAGGGCCAGACTTACCTGCTGAGCTAGAGCATATGTGATGTGTGGATGGGTGAATCTAGACACCAGCACTTAATGTTTTCTGGCTTGGTTTCACCTTCACTTGGCTAGTTGTGCTGCCTCCTGCAGCTATGCCGCTTTCAGGGCAGCGGGAGGTTGTACCCAGGAATCCACAGAACTGCCATCAGTCCCAAAGGACTCCCTGCAAAATAAAGTGTCTGCTCTGAGCCAGCCCTGCACTTCTGATGCTGCTGTGTGGCCTCACAGGCACTGGGAATGGAGATGAGGGTGGGGGTGGTTTCCAAGGCCCCTCGTCCCCTGGGGCATGGGCAGAGGGCACCCCTGCTTGTCCTCCAGGGCCACGGACAGCTGCACAGAGGGGGATTTCTCACTACATTAACTACTGACAAGATGCAGTTTAATTCGGTCTGCTGCACACCAAGTCAAGGGTTTCCAGACAGAAATCTAGCTTTAATTGTGAAAAAGCAATTGCCAAAAGGCAGAAGTCACGAAGCTAGCAGCAAGTTGCTGACCTGAGGAATTAATTTAGTGCTTCCACACAGCTGGACACAGAGCTCCTCTACCAATCTCAGACTCAGTTACTAAGTACCCTGGGTCTTAGAGGGCAGGAGCTCCTATATACTGGACCACCAGGTCTCTGCTCTAGGAAAAAAAAAAGTGAACTAAAGAGATATTTTTAACTTAAATGGCTTGCAGGCTGCTCTGCCTCAATGTGAAAATTGGCTTCAACAAACCAGATGTAAGGCTACTGGGTAAAGCAGAAGCCCTCTAGCATGAGGAAAAGCAGCACTTCTTATCCTCCAACCAGGCTTTGAGACCAGCCAGCCCAACTACCCTGCTCCTGACTGAGACATAAATCACTTAAAAATACCAGAAGACAGATTCCTTTGACCAAGCCTTGGCTGTAAGCCAGCTGCTTTGCAAAGAAGCCTTGCAAGGTCCTACTTACCAGCAGAGAGTCAATGTGGTGCTGCAGTGTCACTCAGCAGCTTCAAAGTCCTCTCTCAGCTGAAAGGGCAAAGGATTTCTCCTTTCTCCACTCCCTACCAAAGCAACACAGTTTAACTCCTTCCTCTTTGGAAACAGCTCATGTTTAATGCTAAAGCTCACATCCATCAAAAAGGTAACAGGCTCCTGGAGAAAAGTATTAGCAACACTAAGGTATATTAACTGAGAAAAATACTAGTCTTACCAATCTTTCTATCAAACACTGAGAAAAAAATAACCATTGGAAAATTGTCTTAGCATTCTAGATGCTGCCCTTTCAGACATATCTGTTCCTAAACCTGAAGGTATACAGGAGATGTGGTCCTTGAAATAAAAGATTGCAACCTGTGGCATCATCTCATTCTCTCAGGAAGGCACTTTTTCAGCTGCACTATAGGTCTAATGTGGTCTTCCACCACTAATGTGGCAGCAGTGAACAACTGGATTCACTCCTATACCTCTGCAGTGTCTGACTTTCAGTTATAGCCTATGGGTGGCACAGTGCTTACAGACTTTATTCTTCAAACATGAGTGTTTCAAGTTGGGTTCCTAATAGCTGTGCTCACTTTTGAGAAGCTAGATCTAATTTTGCCACGCAAAATTAAATTAAAATTTGCTGGTGTTTTATATTAACAAAGATCTATCACCCTGGAAGATCAGTGTCTGAACATTTCCTGAGAACATAATTAGAATTTTCATGGGCAATTAGTGAATGTCTTTTTTCTGTAGTTAAATATAGCTAAGCAAATCACCACAATTTAGATGGCAAATCTGGTATATTAATGGTAATGTGGTAGATGTTACAGTATTAAATATGCATAAAGCAACAACTCCCATCTCTTCCAGACACTTCTGAGATTTAAAATGAAATGTAATCAAGAATAAAATATTTCTGTGAAGCTAAAATAAAAGAAAGTCAGAATTTGCTAAATCCTCTTGAGAGGTTTCTGCTCCTGTTTCAAGAACCACCTGTACTTCAGCCTTTGCTTGCTTGCATTTGCTTCACCTATTCTTATAGCCCTTCAGTGATGGTGGCTTCCAATTATTCTTCCTCATTTTAAGAGTCTCCTCAGGTCTTAGCCTGATTAAAATTAAGCTCTTAGCTTCTTGTTTATTCTGCATAGGCAAGAAGAAACATGTATTTCTTTCTTTTTAAAATAGCCTGTAATGGTTTGAGAGCAAAGAACAGCTTTCTGTCCTCACCCCACATCCCTTCTCTAGGCTATGGAACACTTCATTTCATTAAAATTAACATTTTGACTTTCCATCCTTGTTTGGAAAGAACCTTTTCGAGCTTTGAATTTTCCTTAATGCTGAAATATCACTCTTGACTAGCTCTAGCAAAAGCCTCATGGTGGTCCTCAACGTCACCAGTGAAAACTTAGCACAGCTCAGTACCCATTTTTCATTGCTTAACTGGCTTCATCTCTCTCACTCAGAAAGGCCTGGGGAATGCACAGCTCATTCCAGTGCTTGAGAGCCTGTCTGTGAATCCTATGACAGCTGGGCAGATTGAATGACTGATGCACTTCAATGACCATTTATTCTAACGATGGCATTTCCTACATTAAAAAACATTTGTCTTTTTCCTGTTCCTCCTCCCTATATCGCAAACTGCTCCTAACACTCCAGACTCTACCTCTTTTCTGGAATAGTCATTAACTTAGTGAACTTTCCTTTCTTCTACATGAAGTGCATCGTTCTGTGCTCCAGTAACAAAATTCATGTGAGCTTGACAGGACAGGTGCAGACAAGGCCTAGGGACATTTGTTTTTGCAGTGCTTGCTGTGGGTGGGCCAGTGTCAATTTTGGTAAGTGCATCTTTCAAACAGTGAGGTAGAAAATACCAGGGTAATACCAGGGTTAAGGCAGAGCTGCTCTTAGGCACTGCAGCCTGAAGGCACAGCAGTTGTGTACCTGTGTTACAGCCCCAGTGCTCTCTGAGCACAGGGGGAAAACAAGGCTGCTCAACAGCTAAAGGCTTGGCTCTCTGACAGCAGGGACTGTCAGTAGGATTATGGTTACAATAAGCTAACAAGCGGATTCAGGGGAAAGGAGTGAGTGTTGAACAAGCAATCAAACATAGCACAGCAGAAACTGTAAGGGTGCCAGACAAAGAAATTGGTCTGCAGTTTACTATATTGTAAAAAGAAATAAATGGGGAAGAGTTAAATAAAACTATTTGCCTCAAAGGTGTTACTGAGGAAAAACATCTGCTATCTCTTCATATTTCGGGTCATTGTAATATTCTATATGCTTCTGGACTTGCAGCACTCTAAACCTTACTTTCAGGAACAGCATTAAAGTGCCTGTTGCTACAAACTTGGTGGCAATGAGAGTGTTAGGGCAATTCCCCTTGCTTGCAAAAATGGGAAAACAAAACAAAAACCTTCACACAGCAAAACTCCTGCCCTAAATAGTCCCCTCATTCCTGAATCACACACACAACAGTAGTTAACCATGAAGTCAAATCTGTGAAATTGTTATACCAAAAGCAAGTATCTCAATTTTTTTTTTCAAACAACAGCTCTTAGTGATATCCCTTTGGGAAAACAACATTTTAACAGATGAATTCAGAGTATGCAGCAGGCATCATTAACTGAAAGCAGCGGAAGGTCAGGGTGAAGTGGTTTTTTGTGTGTGTTCTTTCGGGTTTTGTTTGTTTGTCTGTGTTTTTTTAAGTGTTTTTCTTCACAGAGCTTTGTCTTTTTCTCCTGCCTTCCAACTCACAATCTCCCTCCAGTTTTCCTTGCCTGGAGCTAAACCAATATTGAACCAGGAGACGGATAAATTCTCAAAGCCTCCAGGTTTACTTTGGCCCAAAAGTGAATAGAATTTATAGAGATATACAACAGAATTTATAAAAACATACCAACCCTCAAACAAAAACCCATAACATACCAACTAAGCAAAAATCCAAACCCCTGGTTCTTGTTCTCAGTTTAAAGCTAATTACACTATCAGGTGAGGTGCCAAGAATGTTAGGGTACTTAACAGACACGTCTGACTTGGCTCTGAGCACCATAGCAAATCTACTGACCCCAGGAAAATAGATCTGTCCGTAAACTCAGAGCTCAGCTACAGCCATTACCAGCCACTCCTCTTCTACCCATCAGAAACTCAGGTCACACACTGCTACAGCACAGAAAGACACAGGAGCTGCAGAGTTGGATGGGGAGAGTTAAAGATGATTTTTGTGTTCAGGTGACACAGTCACATGTCAAATATTGATACCCTTCAAACTCTCCATCTAGCAAAGGCAAGTAATGGAAGACCTCTTAATATTTTCTTCTGCACTTTTTTATTTTCTTGGAACAGTCCCATTCTTCCATAGCCCAAACCAGCCCATGGTCTCTATGTCTGTAACTATCACCTCAGCAGCTGCAGCACCAAAAACATTTCCCTTTGCTCTGCATTGGGAAGTCAGGAAAAGTTAACTTCCAAATCACCCTCCCCAGTCCTAGAGCTTCTTTTCTTTTTCTATCAGGCTGTAAAATCCTCCTTTTCTTACCTGCCGTAATCTTCTGAAAGACCATGGTTGTCTGAATTTCTGGAAAATATCACTTTCAGAGGTCTGTCATCATCTTTGTTCAGGAAGGACATATATCCTGGAGGATATAATCCCACTACAAAGGAACCATCAGGTGGTGCAAAGGCAACCCCAGCAACTGAGGCTGAGTTAGGATCATTCATAGCTCCAAAGGACAGGAACTGAGCCACTTCCAGTAGCAGGAGATGGAAATAATGCTTGAGGGATAGGTGTTATTGCTGAAGCAAATTTCCTGCAAACCTGATGCCATCCTGGGGGTGGTGGGTGAGTGCTGCACTGGCAGCACCTGAGAAAACGGGGATAGCAGGTGCTGCTTGTATAGCACACATGGTGGTTATTTGGTAAATAAAAGAATTACATTCCTTCTCCTCCAATCAAGCCTTTATCGTGGTGAAGAAAAAGAGAAGGAGTGTTTCACAGGCCCCTACCTCTGCATCCTAGGTGTACTGAGACCAGCTGGCCAACTTTGTGCATTGAATCATGTTGAAAGCATGAGGTTAAATCACCAACAGAGAAACCCTCCTGGAGTAACATCTGTGGTACAGAGCATCTCTGCTCAGCTGGAAGAGAGCAATCAGGCACTACACTACATGACAAGGGTCTGCTCCTCTATTGCAAAATCCATGAGCAGCTGAATACTGAAGAACTCAACTCTGATATTCATTTTAGCTAGTAATTAGGAAAAAATAGTATTTTTTATTTTTGGTGAACTGCAATTGTCAATTATTGTATTATTATTATTCCCAAGATTGGTTATGTAAACAACATCACATTTTATTCTGTATAGTGAAAAATATACTACCTCAAATATAAAATGTCATACAAATGCTACAAGCGTACATCCTGGGCATGTGCAAGTTAAGGTGTCATGTAGCTACAGCCTCAAGCAGCTGACTGACTGAGAAGGTTATGCTGGATTCCTTCCCCTCATGCTTCAGTCATTATTCAGAAGGCGGGAAAAAAAAGAGGGATGAAAAGTGTTTCTGAGATCACATCCTGCTAACTGGTTATTAGAACTCCCATCTTACTCCTGCCAGCTCCAGGAGAATGCCCAGGGCAGGATCATGGTGGCTGTGAAGTCGTTCACCCTGTATTCTTTCTTGTCTCTTGTGGTAGTGTGGGAAAGAGTTACTTTCTGTCAGCATGGCAGTGATGAAAAATCACAGAATCAAAGAGAGGTGATTCTGAATCACAAAGAGAAGTCTGTGTAGTCATTCTATATAATCAGTCACCTTTTCTGGACTAAAAGCTCCTTAGAGAAATAAAATTTTACCCTTTAGGACCTGTGGTTCAGAGGTATGTACTGATGCCTTCTTCAGCCACTGGTGAACATTCCAATGCCTTTTCAATGAATAATTAGGCAGAGACATATATTTATAGGTAATTATCCTATTAGGGCAGCAAGAGCAGTGTGAATTCCAAATGCAAAATATTGCCCACTCTGCCTTTCCATACAGATTATATTAGCCCCTCTGGTGTTTGCTTGTTCCTCTTGGGAGCCTTTTCAAAGACTTCTCAGCTCTGAGATTCAATGCCTGGCATTGCTGACGTGCAGAATTAAAAATGTAAAGCGTATTTGCTACCTTTGGTTTTTAGATTAGCAATGGAGAAAATGGTCCTTGACCTGCACATACAGCTAGAAGGGCCCAAGGGACGCAGCTGCAGTGTGAGCAGAGTGGGGAGAAGAAAGCCCATTGCAGGCAGCCCGGAGGGGTGGAGGCACAAGTCCCTCTGGAGCTACAGGAGCAACTGGAGGAGAGGGAAGCTGTAGATAAAAGCCCTATCAAATGTTCATTGCTGGCATGGAGATCTGTTTGAGTGTTATTTCAGGAGACAAGAGAAGAGTGGTTTTGTCTGTAAGCCAGGGAAAGGATTGGGTGGCAGCTTTACTGATATCCGCAGTTAGCAATCAAGTGGTTTGAGGAAAGAGTAAAACTCCATGACTTTCACTGGATGTTTCTGATGTGCAAAACTAAAAATCTTTCATTAAAACAATAAAGAGAATAAGAAGAGTGTTTTTCCACTTAGAGTGAACATTATTAACAGCTCTAGTGTTTGCTTCTTGAAGTGGCCTACAGATAGTTTCCAGACACCATGCTACCTATTTTCCAATTTGGCTTGTTTATTGAATATTTTTTAAACCCTCAAGGCATAACTATTGAAACAGTACTTACCAAAAAAGTTTCTCATGACATTTTTGAAGGATTTTCTCAGACAACAGGGTTACCACACCACCCTTGCATGACTAGAAACCAGAATAAATTCCTAGTATTTTAACTCTATTTTTATACCGTTCTTTTGGTAAATAGAGCAGTGTCATTCACAGGTACATACCCTGAGGCTTAGGTGCCAGAGACTTATTTGCCAGAGGTTTAAAATAATCTTGGGACAGTGGTGGGTTTTTTCCATTTATGTTTTCAATTTTTGTCAGAGCAATTTCTTGCCTTTCTGCTCTGAGTCACAAGTTTGTGCGAACAGAAAGCAGCTCCTGAAAGTAATTTACAAAAGGGTTTATTTGTGAGCCTTTCTAGAGACAAATCTGCGCAGTGGTTTGGGATGCATTCTTTCTCAGTTGAAGTTCTGGCCTCCCACAAATAACCTTTCATGTTACTATGAATTTGCTGGGTTTGTGACTGCACTGGTGAAGGAGAAGTGTCAGTAGGGCAGTTTCTCTTAAACTCATGCCAGTCCTGCTGGAAGTGACTTTGGCTCCTTATGTTCAAGCATCTTTTGTTCTCCAAAGGGCATTCCTTTTCAACACCACAAGCCCACATGATTTCTTGGACAGTTTGGATTTTCCTTCACATAATGGTGCAAATTAAGTGTCTCTGGCCTCCAGTAAAATTGGGATATGTGTGACTGCCTCTCAAACTGGCAAGAAGCACAAAAGTGGAAAAGGACAGATCGTGAACTGAAGTCCCTGGATATTTTCCACCATCCGGCCATTAATGCTTGCCATAGCTCCTCACTTCCCACGCCGGCTGCCAAACAGAGCCCAGGCAGCTCCAGACACAGGGCTGAGGGGAAGGCAGCTCAGTGCTTCTAGAGGAAATATTCCTCTGCTCTAAGGAGATGCTGAAATAGTTGTACTGCCAGCATCTGCTTCCTCTTAGACATCTATTTTTCTCCTACATTTGACAGATGGACCAGTGATGGGGAGATGAGTGCTGAGAGCCTCCTGCTAATTTCACTGATTTGGAAACAAAACTGAGAAATACGTATATTTTTATCTCTCACTTCTTTCACAGACGTTCTACTCCTTCATTCAGCAAGGCCAGAGCTACAAATCAAACTTGGATTTTGTTTAGCAAGGAGTGGAGTAGAAGATGGAAGTGTGGCTGATCTAAACCCTTTCACCTCTTTTCATGATTCTACAGGCCTGAATATTTCAAACACAATTAAAAATATATTTTTGGTGCAAAGACTGCTTCTGAAGTAGAAGGAGCTATTTTTCAATATCCAGCTGAATTTCCAACTCTATTCTGAACATGCAGTAAACAGTTAAAATTTCTCTTGGACAGCTCTCGGTTCTGTTGGTCAGGTACACAATAATTCTGCTATTGTGCTTGCCCCTGTTCTTGGGCTTCCTGCAATTTTTTTTGTGATACACCCTCAGTTCCCAAACTTGCTGTGGATCTATTCTCACTTCCTGCCCTGCTTGAAATTCACAGGCTGTATGTGCTAGTGTGAGTCAGCAGTAATTACACTTCATCTGTAGGAAAGACAGTGGTGAAGGAGTTGGAGGTGATTCAGCAGAACACTTCACTGGCAATATCACTCTGGAAATCACCACACCTGAGTCCTCAGGTCGAGGGCTTCACAATCACAGATCATTTTGTACTCGACAGCCATCCTAAAGGCTTTCAGCAACAGTGTGAAATTTGCTATCCCATTATACTTAGACTACCAATCGAAGCACCATGGCAGGGCAGGGAAAGTGCCTAAGTGCTGTGAGCAATTTCCCATTTGTTCTCCATGTCAAACGTTCTCTCGATTCTCACAAAACACAGCACTGTAGTTAGAAGTCATTTGAATCTGATGAGTCAGAGCACATAGTATTATTCTGGCACAACTGAGGCACGAGCAATTAAACCTTATTCTTCAGTTGTTCTGCCCTTTTAATCACTGCCAGTTCTCATGTGTTCCTGGCTTATTGGTTGCTTTGAAGGAGCTGGAGGCAGACAGCTGATCAGGTATCACAGAGATGTGCCATACTGATGTCAGTCTAACTGCAGAGTTAAAATAATGTCCGATCAAAAATAATTGGATTTATATAAGGAATCGACCATGGAGTTTTGTTGCCACAGTCATTAAAACCAGAGCAAAACAGCACTGCATACCAATATCATAAAAGGAACCAGCAGTTAATTGTGTGATTGGCTTAGTTAATTTTTGTTATGAATTACAGTAATTAGCAATGTAAACCAAAGACAAAGTAATTTCTTCCAAAATGTAACTATTTCTAATTTCTTTTTAACCCTGTATGGGTGGGAATAGCTCTTTATGAGGCTGAACCCTCACTGGACTGGGCTGGACAGAGCAGGCTGTTCTGTGGGACGTGTAAGTCTGCATGTTCCTCTCCAGCCCTGCCAGCAATCTAACCCTGCCTGTGGTATCTTCCTTTCTGGTCTCTCCTTCCAAAAAAAGCCTAGGAATTGCATGATACTTTGTACAAGACAAATCAATAAAGGGTCAACATAAGAACAAGAAACTCCTAGTTTGTGGCTTAAGAAATGCAATGCTTTGCATATTTTTCATATAAGTATTTTGCAGCAATGACATGCTGTCCTCACACTGCTTTATAAGGCCAAGGCAAGATAATCTTTCCTTATCTCCTAAATATGTATAATACCCTGAACAGCATCTGCAGATGCTAATAAAGACAGTATAGTCTATGGATGTTTTAATTTTAGAAAACCACATTTCATTATTTTTTTATTTAGTATATTATCCAAATATTCTCTTTAAGACTGACATTATTTTGAACACATGTCAGCACTGAAGTTCTGGGTGTTTAGTATCAGCAGAAGAGACTGTCTGAAGGCCAAGTAGGGAAAGATGTGAGTGGAATGAGAGCACTGTGGCCATGCAGGGGGGGGTCACATTCAAGAGCAGATGTGAAAGCTGCTAAGCCTATTACTGGATCTTAAACATGCAACAATTTTTCCCTAAATTCAGAACTGAGACTTCTCTTCCTAAGGGGAAACAAGACATTTCAGGAATAATTCTGTAAAAGCTACATGGTTATGGGAACCATTGAAGTTAGCCAATATGAAAGTGTGCATTAAGTCTTGCTCCTCTCAAAAACTTATTTTGCAATTTACTAAATCGTACTTCAAAATTTTATCTTAATTCACTGCTGCCAAATACTTCGATGCTTTTGGTTTCCCCTCTTTTTCTTAAAAGCCTGAATTAAAACCTACTCATCTCCTTTCAAGATTCCCATTTCTGTCAAATAAAAGAAACAGAAAGAGAGATATAAAGATAGCAGAGAGACTAAGATTAAATGGAAATGGGATTTTGGTAGCTTGGCTCTGATAACTCCATCATTTCCTCCCTCTTTGCCTCTCAGGCACTGAACCACAAATGGGTCCTTCTGCAATCACGGAGTTAGTGAGTTTCTGCTCAGCACTTTTCCTTCCTGCAGGACTCTGACAGCACTGCAGGTATCCAGTGCTGTGAGGAGCACGCAGGCATGGAGCCAGTCAATGCCCTCATCACCAGTTCAGTGCTGGCACCTCACTGAGAACCACACAGAATGGTGCATAGTTCGCATGGCAAGCACAAGCTGAGGGGGCTCCTGCTGCCACTGCTGTCTAACACCTTCATTTTTAGATTGTCACTAGCTACCTCAACACCAGTACAGGACATCCAGTTTGATTCCTTTTCAAATCTGAGAAAACTAATAAATATTTTCTAGAAGCGTCTCCTGCCAACGAGATAATGTTCCCTTTGGATCTAAGTGAAAATGCTTGGAAACATTTTCAGGGTATTGCACTATGCATTATAGTCAAAAATCTTCCTTGCATACAATAAATGAATAAATCTTAACAGTCTGCTGTTTAAAGTATTAGCCTGGCTTGCCCTGCCCTATGAACACTTAAGTATTTCTAAATTACCATTGGATAAAATGCACAAGCAATTTCTGAAGCTGTCCAGGGGAAATGTATTCCTCCACTTATCCACAACAGGAGAAAAATGGCAGAATCCCTCTCTCAAATGCATACAGTATTTGCCTTTTCCAGAAAAAAAACCAGACCAAATTTCTTTATATGGTTTTGCAGAGTTCCTATACAGTTATTAGCTGTGAAAAGTTAAATTTTTTCCAGGTATGTATAGATGTATTGAGCATTTAACAATGGATAGAAACAGTCAACACTGAAGCATGCATCTAAGTTCTTGATAAATACCTTTTTTAAATGTAGTTGAGATGCCACAAAATATTTTCCCTAATAGGAAATAAAACATAATCATCTGTTCTAATTGCAGTGCTGCTGATGCAGCAAAAGATGTATTTATCAATTCACTTTATCAGAGAGTATCCTAAGGACATGATAACCACATTTCCAAGGAGATCCCACAAGAAATCATATTTAAACAATGTTTCAGCTTCATTTTCAATGAACAGGATTTTCTTTTTAATTTAAAAATGAAACATGATCTGAAATGTACATACACTTACTCAAGGTGTGGATTAATGACGCCCTGCCTCCCGCTGATGCCTCTATTATGCAGCTCATAACAAAGTATTTTATGCCCACTTCAAGAGCACAGCTCTGCCTTCTTTTGGTTAAAGCTCCTGTTTTTAGAGAGCTGACAGCAAAGGTGAACACACTCAGTATGTTCTCATAGCCTCATTTACATATTTTTTATATCACAATTCTTTATCAAGGTTATCCCACCTCCCCCTTTTTCTGAATAATTGAGCAGTGAGTATACAGCAGAACTGGGTAATGAAGAGGAAATATCTCAGGAAAAGGTTGTACCCCCAGTAGCTTCCCAGGGACCTCCAGGGAGGCTGAAGGGAACTAACAGTGCACTAAGGCAGGTTTCTACCTTCTGGATCTGGCCACAGGGTAGGAAGAGCTCAGCTCAGGGAGGAGCTGCTCTTGTTCATCGTGGCTTTGAGCAGCTGGGTGGGCTGCCCTAAGTTACAAGTTGTTGGTTCACAGAGCACTTTGGCCTGATTATATTTCTGACTCTCCATCTTGTCCTCCAGGCCTTTCCTGAGGTCAGTCTGACTCAGTGACTTACATGTGGGACTCCAGGGGCAATGCAGACTGGCAGACTCTTGGGCACCACAGCCACATAAGTCTTCACAAACAGAGGAGGAAAAGGGGGTGTGTATCTTCTGCCAGGCCAGTTTATAGCACAAAGACTACTAAATCACCAAATTATGCAGGGTCAGGTTGTGGGTTTAAAAGCATAGATGTGAAGAGTATGAGAAGGACCCACAATTTTGACTTATCGCAGAGTCAGAAGACAGATGTATTTACAGCCCTAAATCTCCAAAAAAGGAAGGGTATAAGGCCTCTTAGTCTGCCCTCTGGACTCTGTGTGCTTTGAGGATATAGCAGTCATATCATATCTCTCAGAACCTGTGACTAAATGAACCTTAAAAAAAAATACAAGAGCAATTTAAGAGGTGAGGAGAAATGCTAGAAGTGTCAGTGGTAGGCATCCTTTCCTACCCCTAGCCCACCAGCCATGCTCAGTGGGAGGTTTTCTTTGCTGGAACTGCATTAAAAACACTTTGTCTTGGACTTGATTTCCATGAGAAGTATTCCACATGCCCATGCCAGAGCTTGGCCCCAAGCTTACATTCCCACTGTCAGAAGGTGCTCTTATGCTCAACACAACAACTTGATTTCGACCTGCAAACCACAGACAATTTTAAACTAAAACAGGGTAGATTTAGACTAAATACAAGGAAGAAATTTGTATGATGAGAGTGGTGAAACACTGGATCAGCTTCCACAGAGGGGTTGGTTGTCACTGTCCCCAGAGGTATTAAAAAGATTTGTAGATGTGTTGTTAAGGGACATGGTTTAGAGGTCAACTAGACAGTATCATGGTTATGGTTGGACTCAATGACATTAATGGTAATTTCCAACCTTAATGATTCTGTTTACTCTTGAAATCCATTGTAGACAGTGAGTCCTGATTGTTCCTTATGCTGCCCTCCTCTTCTAAAAAATTCCCCTGCATATACCTCAGCTCAGTGCACACAAGTCCAAACTCTTCCTCCACTCCTTTGGATGCTAGAAAACAACAATAAAAAGAATTCCAAAAACAGTGCTTCTTTTAATAAGGGAGAGAGGGTTCATGTGAAGGTAATATGCTATGCTATAAGAAACACTCATTCTCTCTACAGAAAATCAAGGAAGACCAGTGAGACAGTAGCATTCAAGAAGTGCTTTCTTACAACCTTGTGCTAGCCTCATTGCTTCTTGAGAAACGTCTTTCTGGGTAGTTCTCTCAAGAATTCATTATTCCACCCAGTGATTTCAGTTTACTCCACATAAAGCGGTTATATTTAGAAAAGTTGCAGTCAAAACCATATGATGCCATCGTTGATTTATGTGCACAGCAGCAACAATGAGTAATAAAGCTAAAATGCAATAAGAGAGGTCTAGCAGATGGGCAAAACACAAAAATAAATGTTCTAATAAAAACACAGATTCAGCAAACCACCACAACAGCAGATTATTGGGAATCTGGTTTTATTTGGGTTAACTAAGTAAATTTGCTAAGAATGTCCTTACACTATTATAATATTAAGGCACAGAGCATGGCCAAGGACAGTGGAACATAATCTGGATATCAGAGGATTAGGATATCAGAGAGAAAATACAAAACATACTGTAGCTCAGTTGCACTTTGCCCCCATCACATAAACATCTATCTTTCTAGAAGAGCTGCCCTTTCCCACAATCCACACCACTAAAACTAGATGCAGCAGGTATTTGTGTACTCAAAGCCCTCAGCTACTGTTCCTCACATCGTGCCTCCCCATTCTGTATGAAATTGTTTTTATTTCAGGAAACTGGGCTCAAACTCAGGAAAAAAAGTACAATAATGAAAGTGTATAAAATACTGAGCCATCTTAATGGGACACGTAAATTTGGCAAATAACTTCTCATTAACAAGGTTTTGGCTCAACTGGGTTCCTGTTTCCTGCACCAGGATAGGAAAGATTAGTTTAATAATACTTTTATATTGGGGAATGTGGCTTCATTATCACTGGGGAATCCAGTGCCATTGCCAGTAGTGGCTTGGGTGAAGATTCTGAAACTCAGCAACTCCCTTATTTCCCATATCTGAGAGCTTTGAACCTGCTCACAGATTCGTGACTCTTCCTTTTGATTAGAAAAAGACAGTCACAGGCTTTACTCTGTGATAATAAAAGCTGATTTTTAAGTGGACAGCCCAGCTGCACAATCCATTGCAATCTGAAAATGAAATGGAAAGATTATGAGGAGCATGGTTTTCTTGTATACACAGCTTCTGTACAGAACTAACATTTAATTATATCCTTTTGTGTTAAGAAGATCTGAAAGTAGCTTCCAACTGCAATTATAACCTGTGGATGGCAGAACATATTTCCAGAGATAATCACCTGTTCTGGGCAGATAATGAGATTTACATGGACTGAAGTTTCGAAACACTTAGGGAAATAATTTCTACCATGATGATTTCTCAACAATTCTAAATGAATCCAGCTGTAAGGTGCATTTGCCCTGCCATCCTCCATTGCCTTTATGTTTCCTGCCTTCTGCTGGACCTGTGGAATCAGACAGTGACAGAAAAACACAGGTGTAAAACACAGGTGTAAACCAGGCTCTTTCTTAGCGGTGTTCAGTTTTCAGCAGATCCACGGTTTTGGTTACAGCAGTGCTTTTGAACCACATACAATCCCAGTACTTCTTTGACTGCTGTAGATGAATGACCTGGTTTGTGCTGCAGCAGCAGCAGCTCAGGAGGACAGGAGCTGCAGTGCGCTCACCCTCCAGCCCTGCGTGGTCCCTGGTGCCCAGAGCTTGCAGCCTGGAGCCCTGTGCCCACCCAGGGACTCCTAGCCTTGGGCAGAAACCCTCTGCATGACGGGGAGCAGGGCTGGAGGACAGGACCTGCCTGTTTGCTGCCAGCTATAATCTCTGAGCTTGAGCAAACTTTCCAGTGTGAAAACTCACAATGAATAGAGTGTTATAAAAAAATATGGCATGCAACTCATATAAGCAGGTTTAATCAGAAACAAAAGCTGAATACTGTACGAATGAGGAAATTTTGCTCACAGGAGACTGTGGAGCAGTTTTCTCAAATATGCATTTATTTGGCTATGGCTGTCTCAGTCTATCAATTCAACATTTTCTAAATTAAGAGGGATTTATATAAACAGAGCATGGTCTCTAAGGTGCTGTTTATGGTCTGTCTGGTATAAATATTTATAATCATTCTAAAATTAGTGATTTTTCTAAAGTATGCTTTAGTTTAATACAGCTCCTGACAGTCTCTGTTTTAAATATGCAGTTTTGTTTCTTATGAGAGAAACAGAGGCAACAGTGAAACCCACTGAAAATACTGCTACAATGGTGGCTAATCAATGGAGGGTCGTTCTCAGCCATGAACTGCAGACTCTCTGCTGTCTGAGAATTCCCTCCTACACACTTTTCCCCAGGGCACGCAATCCTTTTCCCACGTGCCCATGCAAACCCATCCATGCCACGCAGGAATATATATTTAGGAACAGAGTGCTGGGAGGAAGTGCTGGAGCGGCTGCCTCCTGCAATAGAACACGTGTGATCACACGGAGTGCATCTGCTTACTCAGATCTGGTGTCAGAATGATAATTCATGTCCTCTCTGCAGAAATAAAAATAAACTGGGTTCAGGCAGAGTTCAACAACCTAAGGTTGCATATTAGCAGTTACCAATCTTCCTGGGAGGTGAGGCATTTATCAAGTTCCCACTAAGACGAAAGAAACCAGATAAAAGCCTGGTGCATGATGAGGGCATGGTGCTCACACTGACATGACTCATACTCATTGGTCGTGACTTCAGTGGGCTTTTGTGAGCCTTGACTACAGCATCCTTTAGCAGGATTTCCTTGAGTCACTGGCCTGTCTATTACAGATCTATAGATCTGTGGAACCTGAGCAAGTTTATAGAATAGACTGTTCCTGTTCGTGTACTGCATTACGAATTGTAAAGTGCAACTGTGGGTAGACTGTCAATTCATTTCTATCTTAATCTCTCTTTTGAATAACAAAGCTGTATTACAAAATTGTAACCATCTCATTGCCAGATCTTGCACGTAGAATCTGCTCTTAGTATAGAATCACCAAATAAGAATAATAAATGACTGAAAATTATTATGAACTTCCAAGTCACTCACCAAATTCAGTCATCCAAACAGTGTCCCTTCTTCCTCTGCCTCTTTCCATTCCCACTCTTCTCCCTTGCTACACAGCTAGGAACATGGATTTCAGAGCAACAGTTAGGCAAGTTTGCTATGGTCCTCCACTTGGACCACTTCAGCAAATCTCAAACACAGAAAAAAATTAAATTCATTTATGACAATTTACCAGGAAGATGGAAAACTGGCAAACTGTAAAGAGGACAACCCACTGCTATAATTCAATCTGCACGAGCTGACAAGATGAATGAATTTTGCAAATGGGAATGAATTTGTCCAAACTGGGAGAAGCCAAGCAGTAGTCACTGAAAGGGAAAGAAATGGGTTCTAAAAAGAATTTGAGATCACAGGGAATAATTAACTGAATATTGTATTATTGTTGATAAATACCTGATAGTTGTGGAGAGAAGGAGAGAAGAATGAGCCAGACTCTTCTCTGCAGTTACAGGACTGTGACAGCACCAGAGGCAATGGAGAAAACCTGAAACATAGAAAATTCCCCTTAAATATAAGAAAACATTTTTTCACTGGGATGTAGGGAAACACTGAACTGAGTTACCAAGAGAGATTTTGGAGTATCCACCCTTGAAGATACTCAAAGCTGGACCAGGCAGAGCCCTGGACACCAGACCTGCCTGAAGCTGCTCTGAGCAGGGGACTTGGACTTGACAGCTGCCAGAGGTCACTGCCAACATCCACCTCTTGTGATTCTTCAGTACCTACACAGAGGTCAGAAATACGAGAATAGAAGGAACTTATCCATGGGACAAGATTCAAGAAATTGGAGCTGATAATAAATGCTTGAAGTTAATTGCAAAGTTCTGACAATTTGACTTGCTGGAGCAATTTGCTAAGGACTATTGTGGACATTCCAACAATACCAACTTTAAAATCAAATTAGACTTTATTCTAAATATAGTGATGGGACAAGGAGGAATGGCATTAAACAGGAAGAGGGTCTTTTAGTTAATGGTCTGTTCTATATAAAGAATATTTGTTTTCCTTCATAAAACACATTCCTGAATGGGACCTATGTCCAAGGGAATTTAAGTATCTTGGTGCGTCTTTCAGCTCATGATTTTCATTACATTCTTTTGGCCTCAGAAATTTGAAAAAATGCAAAATATGTTTTTTTTGCATAGCATCATCACCAGGTAGAAAAATCCTACAGTGAGAAGACCAGTGGGTATGCATTTTGAACACCATAAATATATTTTTAAAGAAATAAAAGCACCTTTGAAAAAGAAAATATATCAAAAGAAAGCCCTGAATAAGCAATATTTCTCCCTGGGTAGCCCTACAGGATTGGTCTTTGCAGGGAGAGAGTACTGGTGTATCTCTTAGGCTGTGGCTTTAAACAGTTTTTATGAAAAAATCTCCCAAAGTACAGCTGTAACCACGATGCCCAACTTTGGTAATACCTGTAAATTTGTGGAAGATGTGCCTACTTCCTTCTGACTACAGAGAATGGTCAGGATGATGGGCATAGAACTGGAGCTCACAAAGACCTTTTGTATTCCAAGCTAGCTCAGAATATGGGAGCACGTGCACCTGAGCAGCACAATTTCTCTCTCTGCTGTCTGCTGGGACAGCTGCCAGTGCATGCAGTGTGTGGCACGTGAACAGAGTGCCTGAAGAGCCTCCTTCAGTTCAAATATTTACCTTGTAGATAGCACACAGCCTGGGTTCATGCAGCCTCTTTGTCCAGCTATAGCGTGCTGCAAACATTCAGGGTACAGCACCCATTTTACTGCATGCCTAGCTTCTCTGAAAAGCAGAATCCCATCCTTCACTTTGACTGTGGCAATTTTCAGAAGAATCAGCATCTTCTGCAGGATGGCTGGATAGTGACAGCCTGGGCTCCACACTGGCGTGAGACAGACCAAGAGAAAGCTGGGGGCTGTTTTTTGCAGCCTTCTGTCAGGCAGCCAGACCAAATCCCTTCAGACACAAAGAGGGCACTTTTAGAATAACTAATATCCAGTCAGTGACAAGCTAGAGAAAGTGATGTGTTTCAGAAAATTGTTGCTCAGGAAGGAAGACGGGAGATATCAGGGAAAGAGGATTCTCAGCTTTACAGAGCCATATTAAATATGTGCTAAATCTTTTCAAAATGAGAAGAAGTAAAAGTAAGTTGGCTAAAACCACCAAGTATGTTTGACCTTTCTTTCCTATAAGCAAAAATCTAAGCGTTGAGCTGAAGCCTCTCTCATACAAAAAGAAAAGATCTTGCTCCCTCCGGTATGTTCTTCCTTTCTAGATGTGGGGAAGATGCTGTTTGTAATCTGTGGGATTCCAGCCTTTCACCCTAATCAAAAGACCTGCCCACGAGATGGGGCTGCATGGCAGATTCACCTCCCTACAGAAAGCAAAGCTGTGCATTGCCAATGCCTTGGAGCACTCTGGAACAGACCTTTGAATCTGCAAGAATCAGGGCTAAGAAATGCCCCAGGCATCTCCCCAGCCTTCTCCTCTACCCTTCAACTCAACTTTGTTTAACAGAAAACCAAACAAAGATATCACGCACACACAAGGAGAAATATAAAGGAAGTTTCTCGCAGTTACAACTGCATTGAGTCTCAGATCCCTTCCTCCCCACTCCCAGACTCCCCAGCCCCCAAGCAAAAGTATCTGGAGAGGCTGCAGCAGCCCTGGCAAGAGTGCAGAAAGGGCACAACTCGCTCTCTCACATGAGCAAATTTCTAAATACCCACTGCGAGTAAATTAAATACCAACATTATTTGCTGGGACTGGTGCTTTGTTTAAGTGATTCACCCACAGAGTTCATTTTGTAAAAGAAGTGCAAACAAGCACTGCCATTTCTTTTTTAATCTGAATCTGATGACGGGCAGTGTCTGTACCAGTTTCCTGGGCTGCTGAACAGTGGGTCACCTGCCCAGCACAGAGTTAAAAGAGTACCTCACAACTTGTATAAAATAATTGTTGTTGGTGTTCTTTTAAAATTTTTCATTCCTTCAAGGAGAGGAGAGGAGAGGAGATGAAAAAGAAAAAGAATTGCTAACTTATAATGTTTGCTGTGTTTTTTTAAAAATGCACCAGCATCTTAAAATCCATTACAGATGAAACCATTCAAATTTTGTACTAAAAAAGTTGCATTTAAGCCCTAGGGGAGATGAAGTTTTTTGATCAGCCTCCATGCATTTACTAATGTGCAGATGTCTAAAAATATGTATTTACCAATCAGAGGTTACCCAAGTTTAATAGATGAAACAGGAACTGTAACATCTGTTAAAATTTAACAGTCCTCTTCTAGCTTGCGTGGCTGCAGACTCCGAAGCCATGGCCACAATCAAGCAGGGGTTCTCTGGGACTCACCTGATTTGAGCACGGTTAAAGGGTAACCTTTGAAGGACTGCCAATACAAATGATCCTTCCTGATAACACCTGCCTTGAGCATGATGAAATGGCTCTTGGATCTAATTCACTAAAACATTCTGTCCTCATTGGGCACCTTCCAAGTTAAAAAAAACTCACAAAAATGATCAACAAAAATCCCATGGAATTTCAATGAAAAGTTTATTCTAATGATAGGTCGAGATTAGACCTAAAATGGGATTGCCAAAGCACTTTGCATGTTTTACTAAATAAAGGTATTTACTCTATAGTGATGCTAATTAATAAATGTCTGATGGGCTGATTTGGAGACTTCACAATGGGGCTGAACAACCAACAGCAGTCTTTTCTCATTTAGTTTGCATGTGCTGCTAAAATCAGACCTCTGCCTCAGCTCTCCTAGGATGAATTTAGAGCAATGAAGATTGTTTGCAAAACTGATTTGCTTGCTGCAGCTGGGATGTAAAGGCACTGGTATGCTCATTCCCTCCTCTCCCTCCTTTCTCCAATACAGTGGTACCATTTTCTAGTATGCAGCTTATGCTGAAAATACCACAGAGCCCAGATGCAGACAACTACAATTATGCAATAGAGAATTTTAGTCCACACTGAGCTTCAAAAGTCTCTTTTAGGTAGTACTTTAAAAATGGGAACCTGAATGTGCCCTGTACATACCTTGCTTTGCATCTGGGAGGGTGAAGGGAAACACTAGGTACATCTTTTTGGTCCATTTTTCTTATTGTTTCTTCCAATATGCAGATTTAAGAAGGTTTTGTCTGGAATCTCAGTACAACCATTTATCTTCATTTGTGGCAGGATTTCCTAAACATCTGAAGGCTGATCCTCCTGCTTCAGGAAAAGGAGCAAGGTCCTGGCACTTGGCAGTTTTCCTCTGTGCCCTGAGTGCTTCCTCCCCATCCCCATCCTGACCCACTTTGAATAACCCCTAGGCTTATCTAGCTTTTCCATGGTTTTAGAGGCTGGAAATCAGTGTAATCGCTTCAACTTCATGTTTGTTTATTTTTTATAATTAAGTGCTGATTTTATTCCCAGGACTGAGAGCACAAACTCCTCCAGCTCAGGCACAGGGCCCCTAGGCATCACCAAAATGTTACAGGGATCTCTGAAGCCCTGCAGCAAATTTCAGACTCTGTTGGAGATGCCATGGAGAAAATTTCCAGCAGAATGAAGAACCTCTGCTTTCAGTAAAATTAACAGCTATCACCAAATGGTGTTAACACATAATGGTGCTTCAATTACATCTGCCTGGTTCAAAAGCACATGTAAGCTTGGATTTTAGGATATGACACTTAAAGAGCTGATGTAGGCATGTAAGGGGGTGGTAATAAAGCTGAAAGCTTTTGTTGTGACCTCTGCAGCAGAAAGCAGAGATTATTTGTCTGGTTATGGGAGAACTACAACTCCTGACAAAATCCTGTGCCATACATGAACTGCACGAAATGGTTCTGAAATGTGAGAACCTTCTTTTTCTTGATATATTTTAGAACACATTCTCCCACTAATATCTTCCATAAACACACAGGACAACTCTGCTGCAGCACAATAAACCATTTCTTGGCTCTGTGCTTTTTGCATTTCACCACCCTTTCCTGGATTCTGCTCTCAGCTAAAAGAGATGGGTTGTTTCTGCATTTAGCAAAAAAAAAATGTAAGTACTCTAAAGTTTAATGAACTTAATTTATGTCACGAACTAGAGGCCTTTCCTTCCTCTCCTGCCTCCTCAAGCAAGCTTTTCAACTGGCCTCTAAGCAAGTTTTTAAACTCCTTTAAAAGCAATTCTGTCAACAAATTAAATCAAAGTAGCTTTCACTCTCTCTTTACACCTACTAGCTATTACATATGGAAGTATCTTGGGACTAATTTTCTGATAGGCAGTCCTATTGTACTTTCAGTCCCCTAAGAATATTTTAAATTATTTTCAGTCTAAGAATAGTACAAGAATAAAACAAAAATGGAAATAGATTTTGATTAGGAAAAAATATTTGTATGTTGCTTAAAACACTGATAGCAAGTGTAGGAAAATATATTAAAATTATTTTGCTATGAGCCATGAGGTAAGGTGCTAGAATTTTCCAGAAAGAAAAGAAAATGTGGACCAATAGATTCCCTTTCTGGATACAGAAAACACAAACTCCCCTGTAAATAGCTAAAGTGCTACAGACAACCTTGTTCACATGATGCAACCCCACAGGTCTCATCCACCAACCCTGGAACAAAAGCCAACTGGGTAGTTACACCAAATAAAATCACTCAAATTTTTTTTTTTTCCTGTTATGTTTAAGAAATGAACATTTATATCCCAGAGCTACACAGCTATGATACGAACTCAGAGAGGATCCACACCGCCACAAACACAAAACACAGACACTAAGAGTGACACTGCTCTGATTCTGGTTCTAGTAAAGCCTCCTTAGGGAATTTTGTGACTACAAAGAGGGAATTGCATGGTGTCAATGTTCCTAGCAGCTGTGCTGGGGTCACAGCAACTGGTATGCTAAACAGTGCAGACCTGACCGCACCTCACCAGGTGCTGAAGAGCAGGAAGGGCTGTTGTGGTGAGGAAGTGGTGGCAGACAAAAAGCAACTTGGTAAAAAGGAACAAGAGCAGCACTCCAGCACCCCAGCACCTTGCTTTGAGCCTGGATAAACAGAAGTTGAGGCTGGCTGCAAGTTTGTGGTATTATTATGCTGTCTCACAGACTCAGGACATTATCCTATTTGCCCTCTGCAAAGCCTCCCATGAAGAAACAAAACAGTCCTGAGATTATGTTGGTTTGTAGCAAAAAACAACCACCATATACAGAGACATAGGCTGCCCTTCCTTACTCTGCCAATGCAGTGCTAACAGTCCTGGAGACTGTTGTCCTGGGGAAAACTTTCTTTGGAAATGTGCACACCCTTCTGCTTTAATATGGTGAAGATTTCAGTAAATAATGATTCCATGCATAAATGAAGTCTGATGCTTTAATAATACTTTTAAAGAAGCTGAATATGGATCAGTCTTGGGGGAAGGTGATCAAGAACAACACATTTCCTGTGAAAGTGGGCTGCTCTCATACTTATTAGCATAATTCTTTATTGACGCTATCAGCTTTCAATAACTGACTAGAAGTTGTGGGTTTAGCAGCCCTCAAGCATAAAACCATCACTGCCACACTCTTTCAAGAAATTGCAAAGTTTGTTTCTTAGGCTGTGATAATGTTATTGCGAGTAGGCTGAGCTAGATACAGAGAAACAAGAAACAACCATATAAAGGCAAAAAAATTCTGTTGTAATCATAGGCTGAGTTAAATCTGTGTTGTAAGAAGTGTGTCAAGTCAGCCAACAGAAGCTGGCAGCTATGTGTGTGCAGCAAGTTTTTCCAAAGAAAGGCCAAAGTAAAACTAGTGTGTTTATTCTGGCATCAAGACAGTCTCACCCCAGCTGAAATCTCAGCTATGTTTGTTCTAAGTTCAGCATTATCTTAATTCTACTCAGTGTATTCCTTTCAGATACACTGACATTCTTGAAACAAATAATAACCTCCATCCAGAAGTAATATTTTGGGGAAGGTTAGCTCTGGTGAGGTTACCTGACCAGTTAGCAATCAAAAAGGCAGCCACAGTCTGCTGTCCTTAAGTGTCAGGAGCTTTTATAAAACCTTGCATTGCTCTCACTTTTTCATATGGAAAAACTGAAGCCTAGGGAGATCATCTGACGTACTGCAGGGTCAATAATTACCCATATTGTTGCAGCCTCATTTGAGAAAATTGAAAACATACTATAATTCCCAGGTAAAGGCTACTGGTTTCCAAACCGGAGCAGTAACAAAGCACACCAATGTTTGCAAAAGTCACGTCACACCCAGAGTATGCAGCTCAGGGAATGAGCTGGCTGTACTAAACCCAAAAGCAAAATAATCACATTTACCTTACCAGAGAGAGGTCTGTGGCTGCCTCCATTTACACAGGCATTGTCTCAAGGAGTTGTCCGAGAGCTGCAATGAGATGGGAAGAGCATCACCGGAGCCTTGGAAAAAGCTACGGAGAGTGAGTGGAACATTGCTGTGGTTGGAACGAGTTCCTGGGAAAAGAACAGAGCTAAAGGGACTCCCATGCAGGCTGCAGGTGGTGGAGGTGACACCTGCCCCAGGAGTTGTGGGTCTGCTCACCAGATAAACAGGGGCTGGGCAGGTCTGTGGGATGCTGTGACCCTGCCTAAGCCTGGGTGAGCATCAGCTGTGGTCACACCAGGAACAGCTCGGTGTCCCCAGGCTTGACCAGGACTGCTCCTGCAGCTCCTGGTGGCAGGGAGGGATAGTGTGGAGCCACCAAGCTCTGCCCAGAGCCAGGCTCTAGGTCCAATATGTCTTGTCTGCTCCCCATGCCCTGCAGGGCTGCACCTGGGTACCAGCTGCTGCCTGCTCTGGATCACACAAAAACTCTGATACAGAGCCAGGTGCTCTGCATAAAAGCCCTTTCCAGATCTCTGGAGTTTCAGGCCAGTTCCTTCATCACAAAACCCCTGTCATTTTCCAGCAAATCACTTGCACTTACTCTCCAAGGTGTATGACTGTCTGTGAGAAGAAAAAAAGAACAGGAAAAATATCAAAAGAAAGCTAAAAACTGTAATTACTTTATGGAAAAAATCTCACAGAATACAAAAATGAAGCCTGAATTTTATAGAAAGAGTCACACAGAAATTATAATGGGAAGTCTAAAGAATTTTATCAAGAATTATTACTTGTTCTTTTAATCTAAACCTGTATTCCTGCTAGAGATTTCTGCAGCAAGTCTGAAAAGTCCACTTATAAAGCAATATGTTATCATTTCGACCTTACATAAAGATTTCCAGAGGAATCATTCTTTCTGCACATCAGCAATTTCATACTTGAATGAGAGTTCACCTTTAACATTCATTATTATTGTTCTAACTGAACGGTTTTATGAAAAATCCTTTTGCTACCTTGCAAAGGCACTTCAGTGAAGTACTGTAAGACAGGAAAGATGATTACCTTTGTATCTTTATATGGCTACCCATTAAAGACACCTGCAATGGGAATGAACATTGCCATCTGAGTCCCCACAAACATATTTATGGCTCATAGCAGGAAATGAGTTACATTTAGAGCTAGAGTTGTATCTTTATTCATAGAATGCCAGCTGTGATGGAAGTATTAGGGACATTAGTAACCAATTGCCAGTCCTAATATACCAGTGGATGTAACAGCCTACTATTCTTAGGTGGGAATTTAATGGCCTTCTAGGTTGACATAACCACATACAGTGCCTAGCTGCTGGAAAGGACTTTGCTACCTCAGTGGTTCACAAGAGACTCATCTCCCAGAAAAGGCAGACACACAAAATGTATCAGAGCCTAAGACAGGATATAATTTTGTAAATTGTATTACCCAGACTTATCATGCATGTATCAGCTTTGAATTTAATCTCAGCATTAGCTGACTCTTCTCCAGAAATGTACCTTGCCAGGAACATGTACTTTCATTACTTTCCTATTTGATTTTTATAATACTAATCCTGAGGCAAGCTTGAAAATGCAGAACAGTGATTAAATCCCCATCTGGTTTTGCAGAAAGTTTGTGGAGGCTGGAAAAGGGCTTAGGAAAGTATAATTTACAACAGAAACATAGCTTTCAGATCAGATTTAGCAACATGAACCAGCCTTAGGGAAACAGGTCAGGTCTTGCTACTGAAATCCTTGCAGATTTACTGCTGTATCCGTGACCTTATAATTTGCATGAGATGCTTGCCTCTTACCATCAGCTGTTCAAAATGCTGATGCTCTGCCCTCAGCAGTAAATTGAAACCAGAGTAGGGAGCAGGCTCCTACGATGTGCTGTGGCTTATGTGGCAGATGAACCATTTCCATTTGGGAGTTTGGTTTTTTTTTTTTGGTTTTGTTTTCATTTTTTTTCCCCTGGCACCTGCTAGCAGAGTTGGCTTTTGTAATCTTCTGAATCCTGTGATCACTTGTCGTCTTATTGAACTGGCAACAACACAGGACTTGGGAATGCATGGGGGGAAGAAGACAAGGGTACTTTACCTTGTCTGCCATTTCCCTTTTAATCTGTTCATGCTCAGAAGTCTGACTACAGCAGAAAGAAGTGTGTGAGCCTTGGGGAGTGAGCATGGCCAAATGTGCTCTGCTCATGGAGGCTCAGAGACTGCTGCCATCACAGAAAAGGCCTCATACAAACCTAAATTCACAAAGTCAGAAATTTTAGATAAAAAGAACATAAACTCTGGTTTCTTTTGCTTCCATTCCACATCTCTTTGCAAGCAGCTCTGCTTTTAAGAGAAGTGTCTGCAATGAGACATGACAGTGAGAGTATTGGAAAGGTGCTCAAGAATAGTCTGAGATAGCGTTTTTGCTTGCCTGAAGCATGCCTGTGACTGCCAAGTCACACTAACACCCTACTCCCAGAGCCTTGTTATGGAGAGGACAGGCTGATAGCCTTGGCACAAGAAGTTGTTCCTTCAGCTGCAAATCCAGTCCAGCTCACAAACAGGCTTTGGCTCCATTCTGGAGAAGCTATGTTGGGTCTCTTCCCTGTGGACTGTTACCAGAAGACTTGAGAAACAAGGGAAATTCTCCTTCTCCAAATCAGCAATTTCACCCTTGAAGAACAGAGAGCTCACCTTTAACAAAGCTAAATTAAATAAAGTTAAATTAAATAATAGTTCCATTTGAACGGTTTTGTGAAACTGTGGGACTGGGACTGAAGGCACAGCCCTCTGCCAGAAGAAAGCTCCTGCTGATGAAGCAGACCACCAGCGGGGCTAGAGCCCACAAGCCCAGCTTTAGAGAGTGAGTGCCAGACACCAGGTTACTCTAAGTAGTCTGATGTCCACAATGCACAAATCCCCTGCACAAATCCCAGCATTAACTGAAAGCTCTACTGTGCTTCAAGAATGCATCATTATATTTAAAAGGTAGAGGTAATTAGGTGGTGAATTGGAATTAGATAAGGAAGACATTTAACAATGGTTAAAAAATTTGTAATGCAAGACTGGGTATGTTTCTGCAGAGGAAATACTTTCAGAGTTTTTAAGAACAGATTTTTTTTTTTTTTAAACATCCTCAAGTGTCAACACTCTTTTGGGCAAACACTCCATCACACCGAAGTGAGGATTTATGTGGAGCTAAAGCCTTAGGGGCAGATTCCTGCCTAGTGTGAACTTGCACCTTTAGGATGGAGGACAGCTCTGCTTATTTGAATAGATGTCTTTCTGCTAATACTCTGAATCACAGCTCTTGGTGCTGACACCCATGACTCCAGCAAGCTCTCCACATGAACTCCGTGCCAACTATCAACAGTATTTCTTGCCTGGGACCAAGTCAAAGTTCTTCAACAAATTTAGAGGACAACAGGCAAACACCTCATCTCCTATTGAAACAGAGAAAACCAGCAACAGATCAAGTGATTAGTGGACAAACACCCAATTATTTCAGAATAAATAGAAAAAAGTTAGACTGGAAAAGCAGTCTTTTTGTTGTTGTTGTCTTACAAGTATTTCCAAAATGTGACTTTGATGAAGTTAAAGGTGATGAGTTATACAAACCCATGTTGAGACACCAATACAAACACGTACCTGCAGGAACTGGACAATGATTTACTTTATTCACTCAGCCTCATCATTCCAAACTAAACATTCAAAAGCGGTCAACAGTTTTGCAAGAGAGTGTTTGTAAGGAAGGCACTGCCTGCAGATCAGTGCCAGGTCTGTAGCCCCTGCAGCAGCCATATCCTCAGGGCAACTGCACACCAATGATGCAGAGTCCTGGAAGGGAATGGAATGGTCAAACTCACCTCAGGCACAATTTCATCTAGACCAGGGGAGTTGTACTGGAATGTGAGTAGGCACAGTTAAGCCCAAACCCAGAATTGGAGCAGCTAATTTATGATACTATTAATTCTCAACTGAATAGGATGCATATAAAAATGTTTAAATGTACGCTGCATAAATACCCATGGGAAACAGAAATAAAAGTGCTCATACTGTTTTTCCTTTTTCTTCACAGTATATTCAGAACCACAGTGTTCCTGCAGTTGATTATGATCTCTCCCACAGATTGGAGAGTTATAGGCCCATTTCAATCTATTTTCCTTGTCTTGACAAAAATCAATTCACTAAAAAATGAGAGGTTCCTTGAAAGATATGCATAATATTTGGCACAATAGTACTTCAAGGCAGAGGGAAAAATCTACAGGAATGCTATTTACCTGAAAACAAACACCTCCTCAATTAAAACTGAAAGTATTTGTATTTCAAGGGCTCATAAGAAGTAACTTAATAATGAAACAATTTAGGAATCTGCAGAGGGGATAACAGCTTTATGTGGTTTTGGTGTGCTGTATGCTTTATATAAACATTCACAAACATCCAAGTTTGATAAAGGGGAGAAATATTAGAAAATAAAGATTGAAATATGCCTTTTCATTGTGCAGATTGCAATTCTATGCACAAACTTATGATTTCCATAAATAAGGAAAGAATGATGAAGTTGTTAAGTTTGGGGAATGTATTTTGTAAACCACTGAGTATATAAATAGTTGTATTAAAGTCTTTGCCAATCAAGTTGTCAAACTGAAATTTCTACAGTCAAAACTTGAGCTCTGAAATGACAGCACATTTACAAGTTGGCAAGTATGGGATTCATCCAAAGCCTTCTGAAATCAGGGAACATTTTCATGCGCTTGAATAAGTACTTTAACAGGATATTCTCCATAATGCAAATGACACAGCATTCTCAACACCTATCTCTGCAAAACTGCTCAAAGCTTTATAATAAAAATGGATTATTTTCAGCTTAGAATTTTTCAGCATATTAAAAATTCAAAGTCTCATTGAGGCTCCAAATGCATATTTTTCAATAGAGTATTTTTCAAAGCTTTCTCTATTTCATTTACCCATATAAAAAAACCCTAGCTAATGAGCAGAATAGAGAACGAAAAGTCATGAAATCAAGGTTGGATTCAAATCTAACCATGATTTTGTGCAGAATAGTCTATTCTTCAGTGATGGAAAGAGTTTCAAAGGGCCATAGGCATGCTCTCCTTCAGCACTTGAAATGCAAAGATTTTTCTACTAACAAAATCTGCAAAAAACAATGAAATTTTGTCTTTTTTCAATTATCTGCAACCCAGCAGAGAGTTTGCAGAAGAAATGGCCTAGAAAACATTCTTAAATTTTCACTGGCTAGCTCTTGCAAATAGCCACTAAAAAATTATATATACAAGCCTCCCCATATATTATAGAAGTGGAAATTTTAGGATGCCTTAAATCTTGCTTGTTCACAATTACTATACAGTGTGGGATGTGGACTTGAATATTAAAAAGTAACAGTAAGAATTGGTGCTAAGGCTTCTTTCTCTCAAACAAGAAAACTAACTGGTGTGAGGAAATAAATCCCACATCTGACGTGAAGGGCGAATGAGTGTGGGATGCAGAGGTTCCCTGCCTGCTCCACTTTGTGGCTATTGAGCTCAAAGCCTGACCCAACACCAGAGCTCCCCAGAGAGAAGGCAGTTACTACAGAGAAAATTATCCTTTCAGTGCTTCAGAGTCCAGGCTTGTTCAGAGGTTTATGAAGGCTTGAAGGCTAAACGCAGCCCAAAGGTTTTAGTGCTGATCTAACAATAAAACATGTAATTTTCAGAGTTCGATAATAAAAAAAGAAGTTAGTGCTATGTAATAACTGGAGAATTTTCCAGGATGGCTTTCACAGTATTCTCTGAATTTTCAGCCAATAAGGTATTTCTGGCCTGTTATTTTTGCGCATTGCAAGGAAAATTGCACACTGAGACATGAAGAAGAATGTTAATTTAGTTTTTAGACCCAGCACACTTCCCAGAATACTTCCCCATTCTCAGCCCCTTTTGTCCATGGTTCACACCTGCCTTGTGAGTAGGAGGGAGAGTTTTGGGCACGATTCCTGAGCACGACCAATATTTTGGTTTAGCTAACAAATTGTAAGATTTACAGGAAACAAAGATTGTTATCAAATCACTCAATCATAGAATGACTTGGGTTGAAAAGGACCTTAAAAATCATCTAGTTCCAAATCCTTTGACATGGGCAGGGACACGTTCCACTAGACCAGGTTACTCACAGCTCCATTTACCCCAGTCTTTTACATCTGCAGGGATGGGGAGCCCACAACATCTCTGGGCATCCTGTTCAAGCATCTCACCACCTTCACAGTAAAGAATTTCTCCCCAGTATCTAATCTAACCTTCCCTCCTTCACCTTCAGGCCATTTCCTCTTGTCCTATCATCTCATACCTTTGTCAAAGGTCCCTCTCCAGCTCCCTCGTGGCCCCTCACGTACTGTAAGGTGCTGTAAAGTCTTCCTGGCACCTTCTCTTTTCCAGGCTGAACAGCCCCAACTCTCTCAGCCTGTGTTCGTAGGAGAGGTGCTCCAGACTTGAGATCAACTTAGTGGCCCTTCTCTGGACTCGCTCCAACAGATCAATGTCCTTCTTGTGTTGGGACCCTCACACCTGGACAAAGTACTCCAGGTAGGGTCCCAAGATAAAATAAAAGTGCAGTGGGGGCTATTTTATTTTCCTGAGGTGAGAAGTAGAAGGCCATGGTTCCCACTAAAGCAGAACTGAAGCTTTTATTCCAGTTGGCGATGTTTAGCAAGAGCAATCACAGAAGTTAAAAGCTCCTGCAGCACTCATGATAGTGGGAGAACCTTGTTTTCTGTGAGTGACTCAGTGTGCTCACCTGGAGGAGGAGAGGACCAGGCTCCCTCTGCCTGATTCAAACCACAGATTTAGAAACTCAAAGGTCATGGACAACAGAAATTTAAGTCCTGCCTTCAGAATGCCAATTTCCCCCGTCACTGGTAAATGCTCTGATCACCTGAGTGTTGAACAGGACAGATGGAAAAGCATGACACTTTCCCCACTTTGTAAATCAAGTATTTCTCCCCACAAAGCTCATAACTTGAAATTAGCCATTAAATTTTATCAGCAATTGTGCATCAAATGAAAATCTCTGGTAGGGTCTGAATGCACAAGAGATAATTACTATAGGTTTGAACAGCTGCAAGTATGAAAAAGCTGGTAGCTGTATTTTATAGATGCTCTATTTATAAAATGTAATCCCTGATGTATATTTTTTATATATATATGTATGTATGTATATATCTGTATTTATCTTACTGGAAAAATCAGGCACCTTTGCTGCAAAAGTAAATCATTAGTGAAATAAGCACTTAAACTACTGGCTAGAGGTCAGGAGCAGTTACAAAGTAGAACACTGCCCTCGAGTTACCTCTGTGTTTCATTTCCTTCAGCCACAGCCAGCAGTGCTCTGCTTATGGGCAGGCCGAGAACCTCACCAATACATCCACTGAAACAAAATCCAAATACAAAAAACTGTCCTTACATACATAAAAATGAACAAATATTTTCTCTTTATATGCAAGTTGCCAACATGTAGTTTGGTATTTCCTGGGATTCTGTCTTCACATTCTGCCTATACTAAAATAGTGAGGGAGATGGGAAAGGGTGTTAACCCAGTTTTACAAGTTATAATGGACATATAATGCCCAGCATGTTAAGATAATTTGAGACTATTTTATTTAATTGATTTGGACTTGTAATATTCAATAATTATGATGAAGCTCTGACCTTAACAATAAATTTCTACATTCTTTTTATATAATTTCTTTTAGGCTTGATAAGCTATGCAAAAAATTCTTTGCTATTACCAATAAAAAGCTCTAAGATGGTGTTTGGTGCAGATGTTTCATCTTTTAATCTGCAATAACTGAGACAAATGAAGCAATGATATCCATGTTGCACATTTTCAAAACTGTCTTGATTTAAAAAACTCAAGAAAAGTCACCAACCCGCTGGTTGACAACTTGGTAGTAGTACCTGATCCATCCAAACCACAAGCATCTCTTGCTTCCTGGTTTTCTCCTTTGACTCGTGACCTGAAAAGAAACTGGGGTTCAAATTAAGTGAAGTAATCAGAGATACCTATATGCACATAATTAGGAAAAAACGCTAATGGCAGAAATTTAGCACTCCAGGGTTTTGCACTTAGGCTATTTTAGAGGACAGCTCTGTGGTCACATACTACAAAGCATGACCAAGTGAAACCTAAAAAAGGCAGAAAGTTTGTGGGGGTTTTTTAATAATTATTTTCTTCAAAGTAAATGACTAGTATTTGACCTACTAATCCTATCAATTTGGTAACAAGTCTCATTTTAAATTTATTTGCTTACCTCCGCTTATCAATTTCTAGCAAAGCTGTTAGAAAAATATTGAGAAATCATGACTGGAACACAGAGCCATGATACCCCGTGAGCTTCAGCCGTGATCTAGCCTTCCTTGACTGAGTGACACAAACAAGTGGCAATGACTTCAAAGTGAGAAACTGGGAAGCATTCAGAGCTGAAGGGAACGGCCGCAGTTGGCTTGCTGCACTGCCAAAGCCTGCTGCAGCCTCTCTGCTGCTCAGCAAACAAGGTCTCCCACCAACACTGATCAGGCTGGCTTAAAAATGCATCCCTCTAGACAGACTTGAGATAGATACTGTTAAACTCTTCAGCTTTCTACGTATTGTTGAAAAGGTTGGGATTTCATATAGTCTAAGACAAGCCTTGGCTTCTTTCTCATCTCCTAAGTGGGGCTCATTTGCTCAATTCTGACATTCAAAGCAGGAGAAACCCATGATTAATAGAAATTAGGTAAGTATGGGCTATGACAAGATCAGCAGGGGAAAAAAGCAAATATCCCCAAGGTAATTCAAATAATAAGCTAGTGGCAATGAAAAGGAAGAGCAGATTGAGTTACAGTGACTGATCTGAAGCTTGTAGTGTTATCCCTGAGGGATTTTTGTCCCAGGATACCTGTATCTTCAATATGTAGCATCTGTCTAGCTCCTCAAAAATGAGAAAACAGCACAGCAATTCTCTCCACTTCCCCCTGCCACCATCTTCAACCCATTTTTTTTAATCTTTCTTTTTTTCTTAAGAGGCAGAGACATATTTACAAGTTACAAAGGTCATTATCCTTTTGCAGCAGCTTTATCTATGTATTCTTCCTTAATATTAGAATAATTTTGATTTATGAAAATGTGCTGCAAATACAGGATTGACATCACATGTAGCTAGGATAATGAGAGACAAGCCAAATAACTCATGAGTGCAAGTGACAACTCAGTTCTAAAATGTCTGTTAAATTCCCCTAAGTTACCCTGTTTTTAGAGAAAGTACAAAATAAAAACTGATAACTAGTGAAGAAAAAACAAAAAACCTACAAAAGATGGCCATAAATAGCCAACAGGATGATTTTATGATTTTCTAATCTGGGAAAATTTAAAGTGAAAGCCTCTATTTCTTTATCATTCTCCAATTAAATATCTACTGCATTCGAAATGACAGTAAATCCTGAACATGGTGAAAGGCAGCAGAACTATACAAAGAACGCAGATTGTTGCTATAAGTAATGACAGGAGAAATTAATCAAGGATTGGTTGTGCTACATGCAAGTAGCAATTTCATCTTCCCCATACACCTACAAGTATGAAAATGCTAACTGAATGTATGATTAAGCATAGCAGCTATGCTTATGTCATATAGAATTAATAAGCCCTACTAATAAAGCTGGCAACAAATAAATTGGGAAGAAATTCAAAGGCAAAAGATAAACTGAGAATACCTTTGCACCATAAAATAGAAAAGCCTTGATGCGTCAAGGTGCCCTGAAGAGGGAAGAGAAACACAGAAAGCTAATTTTTTCCTTTGAACAGTGATGTGAAAAATGACGCAAGCAGTTACACCTTCAGATCTCTAGCTTCAGTGTACTCACTGCCAACAGTTACAAATGAAAACCACACACAACTGCAGCTACCTCGTTGGGGATGTAAGTAAAGAAAGAAAAGAATTCCAATACTATCTCTTTCACATAAAAACTTGTTTCACATAAAAACTAACGCATCTCCCATGTTTTTGCAACATGCCTACATCAGTTTACACAAAAACAACCAGGGAACGAGGAACAGAACACACAGCTGTTGATGTTGCCTCAACACCTTTGATTATAGGATGGTGTTTAATGTTTAAAATTCGGTATAGGAAAATAAAATAGTTTAAACTAATTAAACAAATTTCATTGTTTAATTTAATTCAAACAAATTAAACTAATTTCACTGAGATTTAGTTCAGTACCTGAGAGTTCTTGGCCAGCATTATAGACTGTTGAAGAAACTGACCTCCCTTTTTGAAATGAAGAATTGATGGGTATTAAATTTGTCAGTGTAAGAAATACATTAAAACATCCCCTGTAAGGGTGTGAAACCCATCACCAGTAGAAACTGGGCCAGCATGGGCTAGGAGAAGATCAATAGGAAGAAAGCAAACATCCCCCTTGTAATTCAAACACAGCTTGGTTATAATACCCCAGGAGATTTCAGCCCCTATCTGGCAACTAACAAAGCAATGTAAACAATTATTAACCTGGAATCCTTTTCACATATTTGCAGTAACTTCTAGTAGCACAAGCTACTGGAAAGAGTTTTCACCTTCCAGAATGTGCCATTTGCTGCAACAGCTTAATGCATTTCAACAAATGTGCAGAAATATGATATTGAATAGATTCTAGATACTAATGCAAAACCAAAATGCAACAAGTTTGTTCATATGCAACAGGAACAAATGTCTGTTATTACTTTAAAACTTTCAGTTTGAATGAATACTCATTGCTTTCAATGCTTGGGAAACCTTTTCTTTTATGGTAAAAATTGCCAGAAAAGTTGGAATTTCAAAAGGGAAATGATGAAGAACACTTTATTGATATCAGTACAATTAGACAATGCAATAAGCACTATACAGAGGTGCATGTAGGAAAATATTATAATTTATTCAAATTTCAGCTTTATCTAACATAGTTATTGAATTAAAGAAAATAATTACACTTCTTAAACGCTCTAAGATATTCTACCCTAGAAAAATTAAACCTCTTCAGCTAAAGAAATAAAATTAGATTTCTCCAACTAAAAAGCAATTCCATCAAAATGCTAAGGAAGTAAATTTCTTCTATTCTGCTACCATGTTTATCTCTATTTTACACAGGCCACATTTATCTGCTATGGTTAAATAAATTTTCTATTAATAAATGTTCTAGAATTCATATGCATTTCATATCACAAAACATGTCTTGTCAGGGTGTTCAAGTATCTGAGCAGGATACTTCTCCATCTTGGAATCCAGAAAGATTTGGGAAAACATCCCTCTTAAAAGTAGATGAGCAAGGTGACAAAATTAACTGCCTTCTTTGCTCAGTGTGGCACACCACCCCTAATCAAGGCCAACTATTAAAAGCCCCAAGCAGTACATATGCTGCCACAAGTCTTTGGAGACCAGGAATGGGAGGTTACATAAATTCACCAGAAGACAATCAAAACCAAGACCCACATGTTTGAGTTTAAACCCCAAGGCTTTTGAAAATGACTGTGCTTTAGCTACTTTATATCCAGCTGGATTGATTTTTCCAGGGGACAAAACACAATTCTTGACTTCCACAGTATTGCTACTGACACAAAACAAATAGCAAAAGAAATTAATGTTCTAGGCTCTCTGCAAGAGCAGAGATTGAATGTACACTGAGTAAACTCACCCATTGACAAGATGTTTGAATTACATAACATAGCTACAAATAGTTCTGTTCTGGTAATGCCGGTGGAGGCTGGATGGTTATTATCCATAGTATGGCAGCAGCCAGAGATCCTGGTGTGAAGGTAACTAACGACTCTGTGAGAACAGATTCATCTCTCCTGGTTAATAAGAAATCATGTTATAGAGTTAAAGCAGCAAATAAACAGGAAGCCCTTAAATTAAACCTGAACATCATATAACTACAGAATCTAGGACAACTCTCATGGGAAGAAAATACTGCATCAAAAGTAGTCTCAGTCACTACAAGCACCAAATCATTAAACTGATGCCCAAAAGAAAAATGGTAAACGAAACCTTACTGAAGTACAACACAAAACACACAAGACATTCCTTGATATATCCTTTTATTATGCATATAGGTATTAACTCCAGTACTGTAGAAGAGTCCAGCACTGACCTTAGTTTGCCAAACTTATGTGAACTTCTCCCACCTTTCCAGAGTCTAATGAGCAACTGCTTCACCAGATCATCAGAAAAAAAATCTCTCCATCTTCCTTGACTTGTTGTGTTTTACATAAAGCCATTGGGGTTCAAAGAATTCAGTAAGAATTTAATTAACAATCTGAAAGGTGCAGATCACCGGGGGCCATTTCTGCTCATTAATTTAACAACAAAATCTGCTTCACTATTAATTAGAACATTTCTAACACAAGTGAAACAGCTGTGGCAGTGCAGGCAACCTCATTATTATTTTCCTATACATATGAATATTTAAAATACAAGGAACTTCAACAATACATACACCAGTACAGACCTCAGAAAAAAAAAATAGACTGAAAAATTACTTGACTCAAACAAATTTATTGGAAGAAAACTAGTGGCTCTAGAAGAAAAAACACATTATTGTCTGACAGTCAGAACATGAAACCAGAGGCTTTGAGGAACCTTACAGATATGTTCATTTTTTCAAAAAGGAGTTCTGAAAGCATATTAAATACCACAGCTATGAAGATTAACAATGGGTATAAGATTTGCTTCTGGAGCAAGTCAACCAGTACCAACACCAACTACTACTATAGAGAAGGAATCTCACCACTTCTGGCCAAAAAATCAAAAGTAAATACTACATTTCAATTTTAAGCCCCAGTGGTAGCCATCTGATCCCTAGCTGAAACAGGACAAGGCAAGCCAGGCTTTCTAACCTCTTTCCAAATATCAGTCTTGAAACTATTAGACTGGTCAGAGATCAGGGACAATTTGTTTTGGCAGTCTTTCACTGGTCCCAAGATCAGGAACTCTTAATGGAAAAAGAGGGCACTTTCAAAACCCAGCACTAGATCCAAGAATCTGCTTCTCCTTTCTCCATATTTGTTTGCTAAAAGTCAATTTATATCTGCCGACTTCACAAATCTGCAATTATTTGTGATATAAATTTTTAATACATGAAAAAAAAAATTCATTTCCTTTTTCTTTATAGTGGGCATTTATAATATCTACTGTTAGCTAAGAGGAAAGTCTGACCTCTAATTAAATTGTTTCAATCTTCATCTTTGCTGCCATCTGTAGGTAACTCGAGTGGTACAAAGGTAACAGTTCTGTATCAGGACCTGTGTCTGGGAGAAAGCACGATGTTCTTGTTACCTGTCCCTCCTGATTTTAATGTTAAAATTAGGCGGAAAACCATAAAAGATAAAACATACAACAGCTTGTGGCTTTGTCTCTCCTTGCACCTCCAAGTAATCTTGCAATTG
>VXBQ01017097.1:1748401-1782897 GCA_013400175.1 Phainopepla nitens | reverse complement strand
AGAATCTTGCAATTGAAGAAAAAAAAAAAAAAAAAAAAAAAAAGGGAAAATCAAGTTAGAATCACAGAATCCTAGAAGGGTCTGGGTAGGAAGGGGCCTTAAGTTCCAACCCCTCAGCCATGGCAGGGAGGCCACTTGCTAGATCAGGTTCCTCAGGGCTCCCTTCAGCCTGGCCTTGAATACTTCCAGGGATGGGGCATCCACGACTTCTCTGGACAACCTGTTCCAGTGTCTCACCATGCTCTGAATAAAGAACTTCTTTCTATCATCTCATCTAAACCTGCCCTCTTTCAGCTTAAAACCATTTCTCCTTGTCCTGCTGCTACCTGCCCATATAAAAAGCCCCTCTCCCTCCTTTTCATGAGCCCCCTCAAGGTACTGGAAGGCTGCAATTACATATCCCCAAAGTCTCCTCCACATGGAACTACCCCAGTTCTTGGATCCATGATGAGGATCTATGCTATTTTATAGCATTATTACAGCATGGGATGCACCAGAACATCTGTAATTTTGACTATATATATGAAATGTAAGTTTTGGTGTATGTTTGGTTGTTGAAACAGTTTATTTTCAGTGAGCCATCCAATGTTTTAGCAGAACTGTTATGGTAAAGGAAACTTCTCAAAAGAAAAATAAACCAAAAGCAGAGAGGTTGATCATAATTTTAAACCCATTACGACTAATTTTGGAAATCTGAAATTACACAAGTGAGGTCAGCATTTGGAATAGTTGATTTAATGACTGGACAATTTTGATACATAAAAAATAGATACTTAGTAAGGAACAAGTTTTTACAAACCAGATTTCTTTCGTACAGTACAAAACAATGATGGAAATAAAAAAAGATTTGCTGGGTTACAGGGCAAGACAATAGAACAACAAAACACCATTGAATAAACTTTTTAAAATTATCAGAGGCTTATTTCATAAATACAGTGTAATGCTTTCATTTAACAAATACAAAATTTACTATTTCATTTATCAACATCAGGAAATATATAAAATGTCTTTGAATGACAATCTGATTTAAAAATTGATGCAAATACAATAGCATTTTTAGAATTCTGAGGTAATATTACACATTCAAAAAAGCTTCAATAAATAAAACTAAACAGAAGTGCAATTCAGTGAAAAGGAGAAAAGATAAAGCTTTTATTTTAACAATAGTAGATAAATAGTTATTAAAAGCGGGTTTAAGCCTTAAAAAAATATTTTGGCTAATTTGCCATGTTTTCAGATAAATTGTATAGCTATTTATTCATCAGCCAACCTTTCATGAATCCAATTCTACAAAGAGAGGAAAGGCAGTAGGTCTTTGTTTCCAGGTTTCTTACTTACATCCATATTCAGGTGTTAGAAATTTAACATTGCTTACAGCTATCTAGTTCATTCAGTGCAACAGTGAAAGCTCAATTTGTTTCTCAATATCTGAAATCTTGCAAGTTAAAATTTATTTTAAAATCTCCATTTGGGAGATACAATGCAAAATTGCAAAGTTTTCAGTGCTGCTTTTAGCACTCTTTGTGCTAACCTAGTATAGTTCCAGGCTAAAGCCAATGGAAATTTTATTACTGGTTTCAATGACAGCACTACGAATACAGTGTCAAATATTTTAAACTATCTTAATATTTATCTCTGCCTTAATAAAACAGTAAAATCACCAGTAACTTCTCCACAAGAAATAAAAAAATAAAATTTACACTTAGCTATTGAAGAATATCCAGAACAGCTTTGAAAGCATGAATTAGACAGATTAGTCTGTTCATAATTTGTAAATCTGTTGACTGTATGTAAATAATACAGAGAAAGAAAGAAAACTAATATAGTATTTGAGTACAGTCACTACAAGATAGTTATGTATCCATGTCCCAGCAGAAGTCAATGGGGAAAGCTGACAAATTAGATGCCAAAGTGTCTCAAACGATCTGGGCCTTATTCAGCTGCAAGAAAAATCTACAAAACACATGGTAGCTGCTCCCATTTAAAAATCCTATACTGCATGCTGATAAATTCTCCCCATTTAATGAATAAAACCCAGACTTACAATTATTTCAGTATTTTAGAACAACTTCTTCCCCAGCTGCTAATTTACTAACTCAGAGCAGACATACCAAGAATTGTTTTCATGGAGTTTGTGCAGTGAAAAACAAAAAACATTTTTAAATGCTGGTCTCCAAATTAATGAAAATTGCAACATTCTTCAGAAATGTTATTGTATTCACTTCTGTCACAGCTTATTTAAGACTTTCAACAAAGTTGCTGCAAAAAATGATAGCATGATACACTATAACAATTTTCCACCTGTTGTGGATGTAATTCTCTTCCTAAAGCATTTCACCAGATGTGGAATTTATTTTAAATATCTAGTTTTATTTACTATAATGCTACAGTAGATCTGGCTAGTTTGCTGTTAAGAATGAACATACAAATTCCTTAATACCTGTAGCTTGAACTTGAATCCCCTCAAGCTGAAAAAATACCTTTTAACACTCTTGTACAGTCAAGTGTAAAAGCTGAATATACAACATCTAAAACCTCTTATTCATAAAAAATAATTTTTTAGCAGTAAATGGCACTATCAAAATCCTATTTCTTCACAAGCAGTTATTTACATACTTCTTAGATAGCTGGCTTCACCGAGAAGGAAAACCAGAATAATAAAACTACATATATTTTATAAAGACTAAAATTCCTATTTGTCTTTGTGAAAAAAAATAGGCTACATGCTGATGTTATATTTTTTCTACTGTTAATGTTAATTGAAAACAATCTGCCATTGGGATTAACTAATAGATATCCGTATATTATCTCCCAGTGGGATACCTTGACATAAAAGAACTATGATTAATGATAAAGTGCTATTAAGAAAAACCTAAAACTTGGGAATGTCTTAATTGGGTTTCATTTATCAAACAGACGAGCTTTTTCTACAAAGAAAGCTACTTTCTGTGACAAAGCAAGCAGCAAATGTATTGCCATTCAGGAAAAAAAACATACAATTCATATTTAAGTAAAAAAAAATTATCTAAATGCAATAAAACTGGCACAGTATCAAGAGACATAACAATGAAAAGCTTAAAGGCACAATCAGAAGAGAGTGAATGCTACATAAAAATGCTGTTCTTGGAGTATTTAATCTTATTCCAGACCAAACCCCTCTGCATTTGAAATTCCAATGATTAACTTTTGCTTCAGTTCCTTCTTGTTTTTGTAAGGAGGGAGACAAAGCTGGTTGAAGCAGGTATGGGCCACAGGTAACCTAAAATAATTTAAAAAATACCCAGCAAAACACATTTAAGAATAATGCAATAGAACCAGAACGCTGCCAATTGCCTATATGTTTCGAGTTAAATATTTCTTAAATAAGAAATCCTCTGGAAGGAACATTTATCCCAATGTTGGTTCAAGTAACACCATTGCTGCTCATAAGTACTTCGGATGAATTGGTTTGTCTGCAACTCCCTCCTCCATCTTTATTTTTTTTCAAGTTGGAAACATCTCCTTCCAGATTTTGGAAACTCCAGGTACCACATGACTTCTCTAAACACAAAATCTGTGTACAGACAGAATCCACAACATGCAAAAGGAAGGTGGGTCCTGTGGTAAGTACAGACACATCTAAAAGAACCACAGTTAGGTGTCTGTGAAGATACAGAACTCAGGGTTCAGCCTGGTAAAAGAGGTCCTTACAGACTTCAATGGGGAGCTCTTTAGAACTGACTGAAACGCTGGAAAAACAACAGTTCACAGATTCTGGTCTCAGCTATACCAACACTTCCAAGTTTCTTCTGAGAGAGAGCTTGAATACATGCATTGCAGATATGGCTAAGGAATGCCTGACTGAAACACCGGAAACGTTTCTCACTAGAATGGATTAATTTGATGAGCCATAGGTAATAAAAAGCTACAGCAATTTCTTGCCATTTACACTCTCAGGTGACATGGAGGACACATCTGAGGATAGAGACTTGTCCTACAGCTGATAACTTGAGGGGGAGAAAGGAGAAAGACAGAGCTGAAGCTCAACCTGCCATTTGGAAAACACTGAAAAATGTATTACATTTGGACACACATATTTTATTATGTGACTCAAAAGCCCTCTAGGCCTCTTTTCATTTCATCCCTCAATCTTTTGAATGGCACCAACTTGGCTTTTGATCATTGGCAAACAAGCTTAAAAGAGGGTGGAACCCCCAGATCTGGAAACCCAAGTTACTTTCCCCTCCCTGCCCTTTAAATGATCAGCAAAGATCTGTTAATTGGACTAGAGTCATGGCTTCAGAATTTGGAAAGTTGAGAAGCTTTTATGAATTTGCCAATTCTTGTTGCTATTACATTCTTTGATCCTATTGTGTGAGCAATAGGATGGTGTCTACATTTATCCCTGTGCAGGCAGTCTGACAGCAACAATTATCTTGCAAAACATGGAGCTACAGCAGTTTAAAATGCACACTATTTCAAAACACATTTTCTCATTTTTAAGAAAAAGAACAATTTACAGAAGGAACATGAAGAGTGATTAAATGTTGACTGATTTTTCTTCATTTTTCATCTGATCTTCATGTTCCTTTAATGTTAGTGGAACCAGTTATTACCTCATTGAGAAAAGCATTCGAAATATCACAGTAATGAGACAAATTAAACTTAGAACTACCTCAAAATTTATTATGTTTATGCCTTTAGATCAGCCCTTCACAGAAAACCCAGCAAAATTCAGACTTTGAAAAATAGTTCCATTTAAGTATTTTGATTACTCTAAGTGTTTTAGAAATCAAGGTAAAGCCAGTAATTACTGCTTCACAGCGAGCTTCAGAGCAGCAAGTTTTTTATATAGTTTTCAAATTACTTAAACTAATTTCTCCAGTCTTAAGAATCGAAAAAAAAAAAAAGTTGCTATAAATAATGCCATCAAACTCAAAAAATTCAAAAACATTCATGATAGTTCAAGGTATATTTTCATTAGGGCAGCTTGTCATGTTAGGAATGATGAAATAAATAATTTATTTGAATTGAAAACATGTAAATAATCCCTATAAATAATTAACAGCCTCAAATGTAAACACTGACTGGAAAAACAATTTCCTTGTTATGCAATCAATGGTATAACATTTTGAAGGCAAACTAAAGGAGTCCATGCAGTTTCTTCATTTGCTCTTCTGTAAAAAGACATTCAAGACCAGTAAGGGCTCTCGGGAAAAAATTTAATGAAAAAAAATTAAAAATCCAAAACATTACTTACCAATTAGTGGATGTTTCACTCTTTGAAATCTTGAAATTCAGATCAGCCATTCCTCCCACAGGTACTCTATCACTTCCTGTAGCAAAATGTAGCAGCTTCTTTTGAAGGTCCAGAGAAAATCCAAGTACTACATCCCAGAAGTATCTATGCTCAGGGCAGAGGGAGAAGAAAATGTTACAAGATGCAACATCACAAAAAATTGAAGATGATAATAAAACTACAGGTACTACATGATGAATATCGCTTACTGAGAGTTTAATTAAAATAATGTATAGGACATCAGCACTACCCCAATATACAAAGTCAGATTCCCAAAGAATATTTTATTCCCAAGTACAATATTTTATTAATTTTGGAATGATGTCTCACCAAATCATGCCCCAACCCACTTATCTATACAAATATAAATGCCTTTAATCACTAATATAAATGTCCTTGGTATCAAAGAGAATTGAGTAAAGATAGTATTTTTAGAAGATTGGATAATAAAAATACTGAGATTTCACATGCAGGATTTGAAGCATTTCTTTTCAGACAACTCCACTTCAATGTGGTCATAATCTTTTAAGGACATTCAGTAAACACATACCATTAAGGATCAAATTCTTCCTACTTAGGACTATTTAGTAGTGTCTTTGTCTCTAGAAATAGGTTTCTAAAACTTCAGTCATTCTCAGATTATCCTTGACGAGATTATTGCTGGAAGTCTAACATTCCATGACATTTTAAACTCAGTAATTAGAATAAAAACCCAGGCCTACCGTATAGTCAGATCGGTTTTTTGGTAGCCCTCATATTGGGTACTTCTCTGTAAAGCAGACATGTCCAGTTCAGGACTGCCACAGACAAGAATTTCAACCTCCTCTGGACGAAGTAGCTGCCATAAATCAAGGACAAAACATTTAATTTTTAAAAAAAGATGAGAAATTATGCTACTAGGTTAAGATTAAATTTTTATGTTGTCATTACAGAAAAATTAACAGAATATCATTCAGTGTAAGTCTCTAACTTGGATACATACTGATTATAGAAAAATTAATCCCTCAGCACTTTGAAGAATCTCTTACTATCATACATAGTAGATAGTTAATTACAGGATAACACAATATTTCAGCACATTATGTTCTTCACTTCATCATTCTTACATTTATTACACTGACTTGCCTATCATGTCATCAGAGTACAAATGGGTCAGGAAGAAAACTAAGTTTGTACATATGGAAATCTGAGGGAGGGTCTTGATGTTAATTTTGATTTCAACTTCCATTTCATTTGCATTGACAAGTCCCAGTGTGGGTAGCTGAGCAGCAGAGGCTGACAGAACTTGACTCTCAGCTGTACTCGCTGCTGTGCAAAGCAAACACTTATAACAATAAGCCATGTTCAATACCCACTAATTTTACACCTGCACAACCCACTTACATCATCAAGTTGCATGGAAGTATGCAATGGCATTTCAATGGATTCTTACTGTCCCTCCAGAATACTCCCTCTGGTTGGGCACTCACTTTGCTGCAAGGTGTCACAGCTCACCAATTTCACTGGAATTTGGAAAAGCCTAGGTAAATCGAAACTTTCTCTTTTTTCTCAGTGCAGAAGGGATGCTGTAAATTAAAAAAGTCATCCCAACAGCCAAACAGCACTGAAAATAGAAGAATGTTTCATTGCAAACCTCACTGAGTGCTCTTCCTCCAAAAAGCAACGGATGTTTTCAGAGAAATCATTCAGAAGCACTCAAACACAGTTGTTCTACAGTTCCTAAATACAGGGAATGCATGGAAACCTTGTAAACATTCAGAGGAGAGCCTGTGATGTGTTTGTGAATACATAGCCATAAACCTATCTTCTGGAGTTTTATTTATCTCTTTTCAATGACACACTACAGAGAATAGTCGATTACCTGATTAATTATGTTGGATTATCAAGTCTGTTGATTAAGCAAGATTCTTTCCAAATCTTAAAATCATCCAGTGCAATTTAATTTAGATAAGTCATTGTCAAATAGTAGAAATAGAGGAGTTATGTTTCACTTTATTCTTACCAGTAATGCATATGAAGCACAGACACTATGAAATCCATAATAGAAAGCTGCAAATTGTTTGTAGATCGATCTATTGAGAAGAAAATCAACATAGAGCTGCACATATTCTAAAAAAAAAAAATTATTTTGTTACATTATAATAATTTAATCAATCGCTTGTTCTGCCCTCTAAAATTGTAGTGAATATGAAAAATTAATGCATTTAATTTTAGATACCATTAAATTGTAGGCATACCAGAAAGAACTACAGCCATTTCATTTTCACACTTTGTTAATGAAAGCATAGGCTTATACAAAGGAGAAAAAGGACAAAGTTAAATCTGCAAAGTACATGTTAGTTAATATAGATTGAAGTACCTTTCCTATTCCGATTTGTGACCGGAATTTTATCTCCATTGGGCTTTAAGTTGTAAGATTTTATAACACCAAATTCTTCCTGAAAAACCTACAGAAAAAGAGGAGTCAAGGTCAGCATTGGAAAATAAATTAATATACTTACAAATTACAAAGCTGATATTATGTCATGTATTCCCTCTCTCTCTCCAGCATACGTTGTAATTCTGAGGGTTGTGAGGTTTTTACAAGTCAAATATTATAGTTTTCAACAAATTTCTCAGAAAATTAGTATTCAAAGAACAAAAATCAGCCCTGTTACATTGTGGCATGTCAAACTGACCTGCAGGCTCTGAAGTCACAGAGCTTTTCATACAAAAGAACAGCATAGCAGCAGCAAATACAATTAAGAAGGTATTTGTTCTGCTGCAGTTTACCTAGGATCTAAGTGCCACCAATACGAAATTTCATTAACTAGCATGTGTGTTCTGAAACAATGAGTAACTGAAAAAGACTGTCTTGCCTGAAATAGCAGCTACAACACACAGGTCAGGCAAAACTGTAAAAACTTGAACAGGCTGTTGCTGAAGTGAGATTTCCGGGACAAAATGCATAAAATAACCAAGTAAACTGTGACTACCTTCAGGGTGAGACAGAAAAACAAAGAGCTGGAAATGCACCAGCAGCTGGCCAAGTGACCCTGGTGGTGAGCACTGGGATCCACCTACACTGTCAGGGAACAGCTTAGAGTCCCATCCCAGAGCCAACTGCTGAACACCCAGCAGTGCGGGGCTCCTGGAGTCAGCTCTGATCCCTGTGCAGTTAGATTCCAAAGAATCAGCAATCACACAGCAATAAACCACTCCACTGCCATTCTCATATTGGCAAAAATCACTGAACGAGGTTGAGAACCACTTATAGTTGTGCATTTAATGACCTGAAAGGTTGAGTAAAAATCCTCTTCAACATTGCCTTCATAGGATAGAAGTTCACTTAGTCCATGCGCCAATTCCTACAATATGAGTAAAAACTCTTTAGTAAATCTACGAAATTGAAAGGTGCACTTTGCAAGGATATGCCAGAAGCATTGTTTTATACAGAAAGTATCTTGGAAAAAGCTGTACTTTTGAAATGCATGCTATGCTAGAAAACAGAGATTTTCTGTTTTCATCAGAAAGAAACTTTATCAGCCTGTGCTGAAAAGAAGCTGTTTTCAAACAGTTTGTAACTCCAGCATTAAATATAAACAAATCAGGTTTTATATCAGTAATTCTGCCTCTTAGAAAATGTAATACTTACAGGCATAATCTGAAACAGGTCATCTAATGTGACACCACAGATGCCTACAAGCGTGTTATGATCACAGGGAACAATGGGAGGACTCAATAATTTCTTGTAACAGCAAGGTGGGAAACGAATATCCAAAGTGATGCTGTTATATACAGCAAGTCCCATAAGCTATATATGTCAAAAGTTAAGGGCAAAGCTGACACATCCTTATTATAGTTAGTATTTTTGTAGCTTGGAAAAATATTTTAAGATTCACGCTCAACAAACAGAAGGAATGTAAATGACTTCATTGTTTATGGACTGACAATTTTAAATGCAGTTTTTCATTACAATTAACCATGGTCAAATGATGCACATTGACAGAATGCTTGAGAATCTTCTTCATAATATTTTATACAAGCATTTCTACAATAAATTTTTGCAAAGTATCGTTATGAAAAAGAGAAAGATAAATACGTATTTCTAGTGAGAGATCAATAAAGTAATGTTTCTTTTATATAAGCCTATAAGCATTAAGACAAACCTGCACTGGTACTACAGCTCATCCGTTAGCACATTTAAGTGCAACCCGTGAAACAAATTTGAAACTATCCCAATTCAGCTTCTCACAAGAATAGAATAATCTGTTAGAAAAGACCTACAACCATCATCTGAAGCAACAGCAATCAGTAAATGGACACTATTACCTCATCTCAGTGGAGTTATAAGCATATACTATATTAAATCGTTCGCCTGAGGTCTTCATTTATGAGCACAACAGAAAACCTAGAAAATAAACTTGTGCTCAAATTAGCATGTGGCTTCCATTTTGTAATAAAAAAGGCAAAAAAGCCGCATACTGCTCGACAGGGACTTAAATGAAATATTAATGGACACAGGCACATCGATGTTTACTGAAAGAAACTCAGAGGCTTAAGCACCTAAAAAATTACAACTTATACACAAACAAGTTGCATGTTTAATATTGATTCAGCATTTTCTGACTGTAAAACGTACCATCATTTTCTTCCTACTTTCAGTTCACTTGCTTGAATGATATTCAAAAAAATACATTTAAAATGGAACACAGGTGTATCCACAACCTTTGAAGGAGCTTGAGCAGGTGCCTTATTTCATCCCCACACCAGCTCACGGAATGGCTGCTGCTCGGAACATTCTAGCGGACGTAAAAGGATACGGCTCCAACCAGTCGGAATTCCGAATAGTTGTCACATTTAAAGCTGCTGAACCAGTGGCACTGCGAGTCCTTGTGGTAGGTGAACATGCCTGCAGAACGGCAACGTGGCCCTTAAAAAGCCTGAGCTTTGTAAGAATTTGTACAAAGCCTCATCTTTCTTACCCATGCACCCTTGGAATGCTCCTGGGGGTGCCCACAGCCCCATGCTTGCTATCAGGACCCTGTTCCCACCCACGGCAGGAGCCTGCAGGCAGGTGCTTGGGGAGGAGCACCAAGGGCAGTGCCAAGCCGGAGCAGGCTCAAGCCCACCAGCCCTGCTTGGTGCAGGCGCAACACGTTCTTCAGGGCCTCCAGTCGTGGATATTTGGCATTGTTCCTATGCAATCCGTTTCTTCATTGCACTCCAGCATTGGTACTGCCATAAACATTAACTGTCTAATCAAAAATTTTCTTACTGCAACACAAATTCACTTATTTCCTCCTTTCTTTCTAGGTCAATAGCAGATGACAATACCTAAAAATGCTGGCGTGAATCCCATGATACAAATACCATAAGCTTTACCTTCTTAGGATAGAAAACTGTAAATGGTTTATGTTATACATACACACTACCAGCAAAGGGGTATGTTTCATATTTTCTGTCAAAAAATTACACTAGAAAAGTTAAAAATAAGTCCCAAACCCTACATACCCTAAAAAAACCACTCATGGGTCTAAATGACAAGCCAGATCCTACTGAAATCATGAGTATAGATGAGTTTGACTGCTATTTGCATCAGATACAGAACATTCTGTTTTAAAGAGTGACAGAAAGTAAAAACCTACATAATGAGAGCAGATAACAGCTCTGAACTGCCTAGGAAGTATTGGTCTGAGAGGCAAGACTCCACATAGGTGTGCTCTAATGCAGAAGTAAACTGGATAAAATGTGATGGCCTTTTTGAATTTGTTGGGATTGAATGGGCCAAGTTTATTATTGTTGCCATGGTCTGTACAAACCAAAGCACTGACTAGTTCTAAGCACATATTGTGTGCAATAGGTCACTGTATCTCCGTTTAAAGATAAAATTAGTGAAAAATAATATTTAAATTCAAAGAAAATTCAAAGTCCTTTTGACTCAAAAGAAAAAAAAGGAATGAAAATCCAATTTGTCTCAGGGACATCTAGTTCTTATGATAAATTACAGGCAGAAAGCTGCCTTCATCTTTTCCCCCCCACTCTCCTAAACAATTTATCTTTTGAATTGCAGCTCAAAAAGGTGCTCATCACAAAAGGTTTCAACACTGCCATTAGACATTGCCAGAGCAACAGAACAGCTGCATGTAAGGCAGAGCGAGGTTCACATACTAAAAGATCATAAGGATGTTGGAAAAAATAGGTTTCAAATCCCATTTGTTAATTATCCACACCCAGATAAAGAAAGCATTGCAAAACACACAGGCAGGCAGACAGCTGAGTTAATGAACAGTTTTTAAATTCCAGGAGTTAAACCTGAAGAATCAGTTAACCTGGAAATGGTAATAACAGTGATACTTCCCCTTCCAAGCTTCTGACATGTTATTTGCATCTTGAAATTAAAGACAGCAGAGGATACAGTCCCTTTCCAAGGGACAAGAATACTTCTGAACTCCTCCCACACTTGGCTGATAGTCGTAACAATGAAAGAATTTGCACTTTAAAGTAAGGAAGCCTGCCAGAGATAGTGAAAAAATAAATTACTCCGAATGTTTCCAAACTCATCAGTTACCAAGCTCTGCTGACAGCATTTTTACTAACAGAACTGTCAAACTTACAGAATGCTTTCTGCAGGATAAATCGTTTCCTGTTAAGGTTGCTATCTCCAATGTCATGTCTTCACACAGACCCTTTTTACTAGAAAAAGGGTCACAGGCAAATAACAATCTCAGCAGATATGACGACATATTTATGACTTAAAATTCTGTACCTTTAGAAGTAGTCCTATAAACAACAAAGGACCATGATTTTAAGGGACATGAACACTTCCAGGCAAAGACAGGCAAGCTCAGTGACTATCTGGTGTTATGTTTGCCCTGGAAATCAATTTCAAAGCCATCCTGGCAACACTTGAATGCACTAAGTCATCAGTGATGTATCCCTGCCCAGAGGAAAGCTTATTTGAGTAGTGAATAAAACTCACCCAGATCCATCTACATCACTATAAAAAAAGTGGATCGAATTGCTTGTTTATGACTATCATTCTTGTCTTACTTCTCCTATTTAATCAAAAAGTCCTATTTTAATTTCCTTTGGGCATGAAACGTCCTTATAGACTCACAGGTCCTGGTAACAGGAGAGGCAGGCTTTTTCATTCAGGCTCACACCTGCCTATACTGCCTCTGCTCCTGACTGAAGGACCTTTCTTTTCTGAGATTATCCCAGAGAATCTAAAAGATTATCTTTAAGAATACTGGCCGCACAGATACCACAAACAGAATGTATGAAGAAAAAGATTCAAGAAAAGAACTAACCTCTACCTATCTTAGTCACAGAAACAGTACTAGAATGTGGAGGCTCTCTCAATCCAACTATCAGCATCAAAAAACCCCCCACTGATACATGGGAGACCACGGTTACCAGTTTGCCAGGACTGAGCACAGTAACAGCATCCAACTGCAGCTACTGAAAAAACACAGAACAACTCCCTACCTAAACTAGCAATATGAAGACAACTGAGGGGAGCAAGAGAAAATGCAGCAAATGTGAAGAAATAGGGAAGGATGGTAAATGATAAACCAATACATTTGGCCTTTTCTCCACCTGAATATTTGCTAAATCATTGCGCTGTTTTAGGCTGAGATAATCTCCTTCACAGCTAATAGCTAAGCCATTAGCAAGGCTGTGTCTTGGATTTGTACTGAAAACAGTGTTGATAATGCAAAGACTTTTCCATAATTGCTGAGTAGTGCTTACATAGAGTCTGAACAAATTCTCACATTGTACTAAAGAATTATGAGGACTCACCATAATCTGGGTGAAAAATCTGTCGAATCAGAAGAAGAAACCATTCTTTTGTCAGGCCACCCATATCAAGACCAGCTTCCCCTACAAATGTGACTTTTAATTTCTTTTTCAGATCAGCCTTCTTCCTTGCTAGCTATTATGAAACAGGTAAGGCAGAAGAAAAAGGAGATTTAACATATTATCACTACCACTAGCCATAGAGAACACACCTCAGCCTCTACTCTACTGCTCTCACTTTGCTCAAACCATTAATTTGCATAATTTTCTACTAATAGGTCAAAACTGTATTAAAACAATGACTGAATTGCAGAAGCAAGACAATTATGACTACTTGACACCATCGATTACTTTGCTCATGGTGTCCCTCTCTGGGCTTGGAAAAAAGTTCAATAAGCAATAAGATATAAGACTCAATAAGCAATTAGATACAATGAATTGAGTTTGTCTGGAATATTTCAGACCTATATAATTTTTTACCTTTTACAAAAGATGTGCTACCAGGAGGAAATGACAAATTTAAAAAGTACTTACAGATAATTTGGAAATATTTAGAAATAAGAAAGTAAGCTAACACTTTCAATATCTGGACCATTCAGTTCTGTGTAAAATGCCTGCCAGCAAGTATCAGCTGCTTTTTAGAACTGTTTTTTAGACAATGGTAACAAGCTCTATTCATTTCTTTGTCCTAAGAGACAGCATTTCATGAAGGTACACAAAAAACCTACAAAGAATTAGATTATAGCCTTTTACAATTAACAGTGATCTTTCAGACCGAGGTTGTATACAAGCTTTCTCTAAACCATTAATTACTGTCCAGCTCCAGAGGAAGTGTTTAAACCAGTCAAGAATATGCATGTGCTAAAATAATCTCCATGTTGTTAGTTTCTCAAGTAAATTCCTATCACATAAACTTTATAACTACAGGTGTTTGTGTTATTTGAAACAAGCTATTTAATAGCTGAAGTGATTTTCCTTTGCAAATAATTTTTTTAAATTTGAAATACAAGCAAAACATCTTCCCTCTCCACCCGGTGCTCCCCATAAATTTGAGAATATGAATATATAATATGTTTTTACTCATCTCTGAGATGGGTAGAAGAAAACATTGGAAATAAGTAGGAGAATATTTTGATTATTAAAACTTTTGAGTTTGCTCTTGGTTATTTTAGTGTGGTAAAAAAACCTACAATGGCTGAGGGAAAGCCATATTACCAATCATATTTCTTTTGTCTTCGGAGAAAAGGCCAAAAATAGACAGCTTTTAATATAGGAAAATAAAGTTCAAACTTAAATTTTATGAATGAGCAATCAGAATTTGTTTGATGCTGTTTTCACTACCTGGACTTATTTTTCAGTATCATCAGGCTGTTCTCAATGTTGAGAAAGAGAGGAAACTAAATTTCATTAAATAATGTCAGTTAGGAAGGTTCAGTGGATACTGAAGAATTGCCTACTTTAATGGACACATCTGTTTCATTTCTAAAAAAGGAAAATTTACACTGGAGAATGTGAGGAATTAGTTCAAAGAATTCAAGAAAAGAAAGCCCAAAATTATTTCTTATAGGATAGAGAAGGAAAAGAATAAAAATATTCCAAGAATTAGAACAGAACCTCATTAGTGATTAGTCACATACTATTCATACTGCTGCCAAGGACTCATGTGCTATAGAAACTGATAATTGTGCACTGCATTTTTAACACAAAAATTACAAATACAAATACAAGACCATGTTCAAAGACTGTATGTTTGTTATAGGCTTAGCTATGGAGCCATAGGAGCACAGGAAATGAATTTCAAAAAGTCTAACCCAATCTGTTCTGCAGCACTGTAATTTTGACAGTAATTAAATGCCCTTTATTCACAATTATGTAGTTATATTCCCAATCTCTTAGTGCAAAAGACTTAAATATGACTTATCAAATTGAAATCTAACAACAGCTACTCTACAGCATAACACAATTTAATTATCTTTTTTTGTTACCTCATCAAGTGAGTCACTAACAAGGTGTGTCCTCCTCACTTTCACATTTAGGAATAACATATTCATGTCAGGCTTCTGTCTGCGAGAGACTTTATCCACAAGGCTTTGCTATTTGAATGAAAAAGAAACATCACACAGGCAGTATCTTCATTTAAAAAAATGGTATCACACTTGTTAACTGTAAAAAGTTCCTGTGTATTAAAAGTATCGTGTATTAAAGACATTTCCCTAACATTGTAACTGCTCCAGCATCTTCTAGGAGATGGAGACAAATTTCTTTCCTACAGCAGATAGCATTTACAGTACATTTGAACTAACTTCTTGGGAGGTTTAACAAGAAAGTGGCACTTCCCAAATTGTTAAAAATATACCCATAAGATTTTGGAAACTGGCTTATGCTTTAATAAGCTATTCACAAGGTATATCCAGCAAGGCAGGAATGCACAGGTGGTGGTGGGTCCCACACAGAGCACTGAGGAAGAGTATCATCTATCACCTGTAGAAAAGTAACACTGAGGGAGGCAGACAAGGCCTCTTTCCAAACACAAGAGGCTGCCCAGAAGCAGTACCTTTTCCATGACCTGAAAGGATACAGATGAATCTTGGTCTTCCATGAGAACACACCTCCACAGAACAAAATACAAACCAGTCCATAATTCTCATGGAATTTTTCCTCTTTGATCATCGTTAATGTAACAACGCTGGTTTCTCAAAAGAGGAAAAAAAGTAAGTACTAAAACTTTCTCTAAAACACTGCCATCTATAAGGATCCTGAAACTAAGTACACAAAAAGAAAAAAAATACTGAGAGAACTCAGCATGGACATTTGTAGACTATTCATAGTAAAATGGTTTAAGTTCTTTCTCAGGGTAATCAGAAATACTAGAAGTTGTAATGACAGATCATGTGTAATTTCAGTCTAACAAACACTCATAAAATACCAATAGATGCGACAAACATTTATCCTTGAGGGACTTACCCGTGCAATACTTATCATTTGTTGTTCTGAATCCCTTTGAATAATAACTTTTTTTGCTGCTATAGAAATAATAAATGGGTATTGACAGAAAGAAAACCTAACAAGAGAAAAGAAGATTAAATATTTTCTTTCTAGCATCTAACTATTTTCATTTTAAGGATATAGGAGTGAATTATCATTCAGTAACTAATCCCTCCATTGACAATAATTTGCAAATAGCTGCTGGTTTTTTCACTTTGTATATATTGATACTTGACTCACTAGAACAAACTGTTATTTGCAAATACTGCTAGAAACTGAAATTAAAAATACTTATCTTTTGTCATTTGGGTTTTTTATGGTTTGTTTTGTTTAGCTGGTTTTTTTCCTTCTCAAACAGAGTATCAGGTATGAAACAGAAGAATAGTCTGAAACACCTGATTCAGCGGAGCAAATTATTGTCTCCAAATTTTCCCCAACTGCTGCTGAAGGCAGTAAAAATGCCTAGGAATGTATTGGAGGCTAAAATATGTCTGCAGTGAGACAGAGTCAGAAGTCTATGCCAATAATTAATAAACCTACTTTAGTATCATCATCCATATTTTACATATTTTCCCTAGTCTGCAAAGGCAGAATGAGACTTATTCCAGTCTATCTCACATCCATGCAAGTAAGTAGTAGCTGTAATATATTTCTCCAATAAAATAATACAGTATTTAATGTGGATCTATATACACAAAAATGTATGTATACCATACATAGACACTATATATCCACTACATTTAATATAGATATACACGGCAGAGATACAATCCTTTGAAGTACTCAACAAGAAACAGGCAGTTATTCCTCTTACCTATGAGAATTCCCACAGCATTGCCAGTTATGATATTCTTCCATAAGATCAATATGATCAAGTGTAGAATTATAGAAATCCGTATATGGAATAATAGGAGGGCTAATCAGGCTATTTGCAGCATCTACAAAGAAAACACTAATGTCTTTTAAAATGGCTAGATTCAGCACATCTCATTTCCTGGCATCATGAACACCTGTGATCTCAAAAACTTTAAGACAAGTCAACAATAATACAAAAATTTAATAACTTAGCTACAGAATTTAGCTCAGTCTTTGCTACAGAACTATAGGTACAACATAACACTGTATGATATCACATTAATTGCTACAGAAAACAGTAAATCCCTAGTTCAGCCCATTTATGATAAGGGAACCTCAGTTTGACTCTGGTTTCCTTACTGACATACACTAAATTAAAGTTGCATAGATAAAAGGTGCTGCTATGTTCTGCTGAAACTGATGAAAAAGCGGTTTGATAAATGGAAATGTTTAAGAAATCCATATAATTGCAAGCAGCTATAGCTAGAAAATATACATTTTTCCCAGTATACCATCTAGACCTGCATGAAAATAAAGCACTTGACCAAAGGAAGAAAGCCAATTCCCATTTAAGCTATCTTATTATATAATGGGATTCATAAAAGGTCAAACAGCTAGTAAGTTTCCTTGATTTATACTTTGGCATAATTTAATTTTGGTCAGTCAGACACAAAGTAGTGTCTTTTGACTGACTAAATAGCTCTTTTTCCAGAATTAAGGAACAGGTAACTCTTTCATAGATGACTATAAACACACTTGGTTTATAGTTTATAGATACAGGTTTGCTGATGTGCCTAACTCTGGACAGGCAGGACTGTGCAGAGTATTTTTGAGCAAAAGTATTAAGTCGACAGTGAAAACATCTTAATTCCAATTTTAATTTTCATTTGGTGGTTTAGTCCTCTAAAAAGGAGAAAGTAAGTGCTCTAATCACCATCTGGCAGCAGTTGAGAAGGTTTACATTTGCAGTAGTCAAATTTGCTGTGCTCTATGTTGAACTGAGCAGGGATTTACTTTTTTTAAGCTGTTTTGGATGCATTGCCCAACTTCCTTCAGATGCTAAATAGTTCTGTGAGGGTAGGTGAGATACAGAAGAAATTCTGGCAGCTACAAGTTTAAGACAATTTCTTTTAGAAATCTAAGGGAAACCTTTAACATTGGTTATTTCTATGGCTTTCTGTTTGAGAAATCTTCAACAGTTGTCACAGGAAAACTCTGCATAGCAATTATCCTCTACTGGAAAGCAAGTAGGAAGACTTACCAACAGAACACTCCTGCTTACTACATTTTAGCATTTTACTGTAGTTTGTACTCTGCCACCATTATTAGACTGTTATTAGTCTCCCCCAGAAGAAGAGCAGTAAAAACTATCCTCTCCCAATATGTGTGTATGTATGTATATAAAACAAACCCCATATACACACACAAATACACATACAAAAACATATATATGCCTACACAGTTCAAGAAAAATACCTACTAAATAAAGCCAGGACTTTTGTTGCTGATGGAATCCACCAGGTACATTTCACCATAGGTGGAAACTCTTCAGGTTTTGCAGGAAACAGCCGTAAAGAAATAAATTGCAGTAACCTGTCCACCACCTGCTTGAACCTCTTCTGAGAAATCCTAAGACAAACATGCTGCACTTACTCTCATGTGATCATGGTCTACACTAGAGTTTGTTATCAAATTTCAATGCTTTTTTAAAAAACTCTTCATTAAAAATTGTAAATTAAAGTTTAATTGTTTATATTATTTTTAAATGCCTTTTTCCTGTACCTAAAAATCAAAATTCCAAATGTAAAGTTTGAAGAAGCATGCTTTTAAATATTGACACAAGGTAATTCTCTTCAGTGCAGCCCTAACTATGCTCTTTAAGTCTGTGGAAAAATAAAAAAAAAAAGAGCAATAGAATGATTACCTGTTCTTGACTTTTAGTAAACAAAACAAAAATCCTTATCTAAATCACTCCACACTCTAAATACTGAAGACTTCTGATTTATTTGAGATACATGATCCTTTTAAATAAGAAGTGGTCTATGCTTCATATGCTTGTGCCATGTGCACGTTTTAAATTACATGCTGCACCACTTCCATAATAGCACAACAATACACATATATGTGTAGGCATGTTAAAATAGCCTCTTCTAAACAAGAACTCTCCTATTTTAAAGATTTCCACTTTCAATACATGCTTTAAGACTAAAAAATTGATATGTCTATTTCATCCTTAACCAAAAGTGGAAATCTCATTTGCAAATGGAGTTCCAATGAAGTAATATTTTACCACCATTTTAAGCAAATCTGGACATAGGGAGGGGGAGGGGAATTGAATTACCATCCTTGCAGAGAAGAAAATCCTTAATTAAGATCTCCTAGGAGATTTGGAAATTGCAAATGTGGCCAAAGTTTGTTTTTACCTCAAACTGAACATTTTGCTCAGCCAGTACAGGGAAGGCAATCTGCATACCAACTTAGAAGCTGCTCTTTGGACAGTTATGTCTATATGACATTTTTAGTGAGGTGCTAGTAGAGTTTTTAATTACATATCTAATGCCCTAACCACACTCTCTCACCACCTCTATTGCACGAGGAAGCCAGGCCTCTAGCTCCTTTGTGGTTTCTGTACATTACAGCAACATTACAATATCTTTTGCAAGTTACGCAAGATAAAACTTTATTTAAACAAAGATCATAAAGGTGCTTGTTTTAATAATACCATGTAAACATATAACTGAAAATTTACACACAAGTTATTTTGCATGTGTTATCAAAAAGTAACTCTGATAAGTAATTTTGCAATTAAGATTATTTTGCATAATAATTTTTATACATTATATACATTTTGCATCTATAAATCAGTATCACTTAGTGGACTATGTCCACATGTATTTGAAAGCAACAAAACCAATCTCTCTAGTCAATTAAATTAACTTTCATGTAATTTATAAAACAGTCAATATCAATGGAAATACAGTAACATTTTAATCCTAGAAATGGAATTTGTAATGTGGAGTTTTGGTTTTTTTTTTTTACTTTTTAGACCAGTGCACTAGGAAATGATGGTCAGCTTCTGTTAAGGCTGCTATCTGTCTTAGCAAGTGAGCATAGATGACATAAGTAGAAGTGTTACTAAATTGAGGATTCTGAAAAAGATTAAAAAAAGTGTTAGGTTAATAAACAGCATAAAGCGAAAAAAGTCATTAGGATTTTTTCTTATGTTTGTTGTTGCCAGTACAATTACACAGGAAAGTAGTTCACAAAATAGCTGCGAAAGGTAAAACTATGGGAAAAAACAACTCACAACTTCAAGCCAAATAAAAATACACAACTGCTGTATTGTAAAAGTATGATTTTTTTTTTCCCAAAAGAAAGCCCACAGATAGCCCAAAGGCAATATTCAATAATCTGGATTATTCTTTACATTGTAACACAAACTACACTCCCCTAAGTGATGTGCTTTTCATATCAGTAATACGAATTCTTATAGCTCCTGTCTATCCCATATCAATCCAAACTAATTTTCCCTCTATTCCATGTGTTCACACATTCCCTTGTTTCAGCAGCAGATATTCTTTTTAATTCACAGCTATTATATACCACTCCAGAGAAGAATACTATTATCTCAATAAGTGAAATTACCATTTGATATTCTCAAATAACAGCAGAAACTGCTCCTTAGGTGCAGAACTGTTAGGTACACTAGCAAAATATAAAGGGGAAATCTGCTACAAATGCAAGCCAACTATAGCAGCAATCCACAGACCACAGAGAGAAATCAGACGTTGTAACCAGTCAGATAGACTGGAGAAAGTCAGCCAGATAGACTGGATAAAATGCAACACTGGAGAAAGTTACAGCAATATCAGAAAGTGCATATACTGGAACTCTCAGAGTTACAGCATGCTAATAAAGTAGATCTGGGAAAAAGGACAACATAAGAACAAATAAGTAGGTAAAATATTCATTTTTTCAACCCAGAAAATAAAAGAAAACAATTACTTGTCTATTAGTGCATAGTTTTAATCTATGCAACTTTTCCCCATCAACTGTCTTCCATTAAGCTCCCATTCCCATCATGCATTACACTTTTTCCATATTTTAATATGTTCTTACAACAGGAAATTGCATTTGAAATATCTCAGCTATACAAACTATCTTACTTGTACAGTATACTGGTTTATAGATTATAAGTTAAGCAGACACATACTTACATAAAAAGACTAGATTTTTCTTACCTGTAAAAGTATACAATATGCTCTAAGATCATCTTTTGTTCGTGGCCTATGAACGAATGAAATAATAAACAGAACCATATGGATCCATCATTTACAGACATTAAGAGTCATGAAATCATGGACAATTTTATTTTGCTTTGCTAATATGTATAGAATACCATACTTAAGAATCTTCACTGCTCTCAAAAACCGAAAAGGACATTTACAGATTCTGACAATTCTCTAATGGCAGCAGGCTATTTATTATCTATCTTTTTAAAATATGACAGAAGGCCAAAAAAAGGCCAGAATCGAAAAGTTAGAGGTGTTCCAAAGAGGGAATTCCACATTATTGTCTATCTCAAGTGACACCATAAAGCAGTTTATCTGCTCTTCTTTGATATTTCCTGCAAGAATTCTCCATACACTTCTACCACTGCAGCCTCTGCATTTGTATTTATCAAGGCTTTTACATAACCACAAACACAGGCAGCAACAGCACAAAAAGCAATATAATTTGGAGAAAGAGGTAGCCAAGACCTGGGTCACATGTGAGGTACAACAAGCCTCTTGCTACATCTTTTTATGAATTACACTATGCATTCTCACTTCTATTACCTCATGCTAAGATTTTGTCATCTCCAAAACCCCTCCTGCTTTTCAGCTATTCCCTTCTGCATCCTGTCCTGCTCTTTCTGTGATGCTGCCACACACAACCAGTACTGTGAAGCCAGCTGTGGATCAGGGAATTGTCCTAGTTACTGTTGGAGGGGTTGACAATGAAAATAAGTTTTACCCTAGTTCAATTCCTTAATTCATCTCACAATTAAAATGTCCAAAGAAATGCCCTGGCAAGAAGCAGCTGAGATTTGGTGACGGAATGCGTGGCTGGGTATGGATCTGCCTCTCAGAGTTTCAATGCCAGCTTACGGAGTTCAAGATGTATTTCAGCAGATTTGCCAAAAAGAATTAAGTTCCTATGTATCAAAAAAGTTGCATCAAACTTTATTTCTTTGCCTAAAACAATAAAGATAAAACATACAGCAGATTTAAGTGCTGGCACAGCACTGATGCAAACATTTATTATAATTACCCTGTCCATTCTTGTAGGAGACCATTAATTATTCCTTTTAGGACTGACTTCTGAACATCTTGAGGCTATGAAAAAAGGAGAGGAAAATCATATCTGAAGTAATTATACATATTCAACACAAGATATTGTACAAACAAGCAAGTTTGCTTTGCTTGCATTTCAAGACAGCTAAGAAATCTTTTGTGTTATGATGCTGCGGTCCTAAATATCTTCCTCAGAGACGTACTATCTGAGTGTGGGGTGGTGCCAATGGTGTCTTTCCACTTAAATCCTATAAATATAATTTCTAAACTACTCCTGTCCTTTGTATACTAGGCACAGGACCTACTATTTTACTATCCCCATGTTCACATTTTCTTTATTTCCCACCATGCAGTCCCATCACAGCTGCAGAATCTCTAGGATATGTGGTTGTTAAGAACTATCACAATATAAACTACGCTTTACTAGCGGGAAAAATTTCCTCCTCTTTAACTAGAGCAGCTGTCATGATTCTATGACAATTCTCATGGGATCATTTAAAGTATGTTTTGAGAGATTCTTCAGAAATCATGCCTATCTGGGAAAAACTTCTGGTATAAATGGTATAAAACATGAATCCTTTCTTTCTACTTACAGTATTTAATAAGGCATCATAGACAACATTCACAAATTTTGCATCGATTCCAGAATCCTCAATGGTATTAAATGGAGAATTGCTATCTTTCTGTAAGTTAGACAATACATGAAGCATTTTGAATATTTTATAGCTATCTTTGAAAATGTAAGTTTAACAGCAAGGTTAGGAAAACATGTTCAGATATAAGTATTTTCCTTATCAAAACACAAGAACATAAGTTTCCTTAATTAGTATGCTAAAGACAGTGCAAAACAATAGTAATCCTACAAATTTTCATGTCATTCTATTTTAAAAATATAAGTTTCAAACAGTGAATTACACTGAACTTTCATCTCTCATCTTTGTTGTTGATCCATTATCAGAGAAAGGCAAGAAAACTTTATGCATTCAATATTTGTTGAATAACTAAAGGTCAGAGGTTTTTTCATCCAGGCTCAGGCCCTACCATCCATATTAAATATCATAAGCACATTTTGCTCTATAATAGGCAGGGAATAATAATTTAGCATGAACTCAGAAACACAAATATAACTGTTCCCAAGGGAAACCAAGTATGCCATCATAACACATGAGCAGCTGTAACAGAGCCCATACTACACCTTTTTTTAGGGATAGGGAATTTCTGTTTCCAGATTTTCCTGGGCTTTGGCATTAGCTTGGAGGTTTTAAAACTAACTTGTGTAGGAAGTACCTACACAGTCACAGTGACACATAAACAAACTATATACTGGAATTTTAAAGCTCCACAAACTTCAAATATAATTGCTTAAACTGGAATCAATAAATCAATGCAGTAACAGATTGTCTACAAAAGGCAGGTGAGATTATGACAAAATTATCTTAGTGGCCTTGACTACCTGGCTGAAAGCCTTTAACAGATATTTTTGGAAACATTTTGAAGATACAAAGCACTATTATTACTGAATAGTATTAGGAATTATTTTCTACCTTAAATGCAGCATTTATCTCCAAGAAAGAATCAAAAGTTGTAGAATAAAAATTATGTACAGCTTTCCAATCACCCGATGCCTTCGACTTTTCCATATCATCCCTAGAGAAAATATATTCAAATACTGGTAATGCTTTGATCTTTCCAACCACTTAGACTTTAAAATGCACTGTAACTTTAAGCTTTTCTCACTAAGCTAGAAGACAGACAAGTATAATATTCGTATCTTTCTAACCCCTTCCTTGTCATTTAAAGATCATGGTATTATAAGAGAACAAAAGCGTAGTTTGTGTTTAACACACCTGAGCAGTGTCTTTTATTCAAAATCTTAATTCACAATGTCACAGTTCAGTGTGTTAGGACAAATAATTAGCAGAACAGAACAGAACTAAGCTGCAGCTACACTGACATGATAAAGTTTCTCAGAGTAATTTAAGTATGAGGGCTCCTAAACCACTCATTCAGTAGAATGTCTTCAAAATTTTATTTCTTTTGAAATTTTTCTAATAGAACTTGATCTTAGGCACATGAAGAGGTGGTCACTGGTGACAGTCAACATGGCTTCACTAAGGGCAAGTTGTGCCTGACAAATTTGGTGGCCCTCTACAGTAGGGTTACAGTGCTGGTGGACAATGGAAGAATGACATCATCTACCTGGACTTTTGCAAGGTCTTCCCCTGGAAGCTGCTTCCTCTTGCTTTGCTGCAGGCTGTGCAAGAAATCCTCAGCATGGGGAAATCCCAACCCAGCTCAGCGCAGGGAGCAGCTGCCAGATCCAAGTGAGAAGAACCTAACCCTGCCTGGAGGATGGCAGCCGTGGGACAGGGGAAGTGGAGAGGTGGTAGGGGCTCACAGCTGGGGATTCCAGTGGACAGGACAAAGGCTAATGGCTTTAACCTCCAGGAGGGTTTTAGATTTAGATTAGATTAGATGATCTAGATTAGATATAAGGCAGGAGTTTTTAAGAAACACTGCCACAGGTTGTCCAGAGGCAGTAGTCAATAGATACAAAAATCTGAATATGGAAAAACATTCAGCTCTTTGGATCACCTGCATACCAGCCAAGGATCACCTCTTTGCACATTTTCCTCTATACCTCTTTTTCTTTCTCACCAAATACACATCAAATAATCCAAAAGCGTTCCTTTTCCTTCCTGGAAGCACAAAATTTCAAATGTGGAAAAGAGAAATAACTGCCAGTATAACTAAAACACCTAACACTGCAAGGGACTGGCCAGCCTACAATAAGCCATACATATTCTTTTACAAAACTAAACATTCATTGCATTTCTAATTTTGAAGTATTTGTTTTGCCATTTTCTGTGTGGAACAACATTTCAAGCTAGAAAAAATATTTTGATAGTTTCCACAGTAATAAGAGTTATCAATCCCACCATCATAACCAGATTAACTCCTTGCCAGTCTTACTGAAACTGTTTCCTCATTTGAGATTAACAAAATCCAATGCACGAATTAGGTCAAGATGAAAAGAAGTCCAAAGAAAGGAAGAAAGCACACTTCTAGGAACACCAGAATAACTTACTGAAAATCTTTCACAGTTTTGGTTCGAATTGGAAGGGAAGGTTCAGGAGGAAGTGGTGCTTTCAGTTCTTGGGGTAACGTATCTACAGACATGCGCTGCTTTTGCCGTACATCCAGGCAAAGAGGTGGTAGGTCTCTCCCTTAAAAGAAAGGTAAAGAAGAGTAAATACAATGCATCTGACACAAAGAAACTGGCATTAGTCAAAAAGGAAACTCCAAGTGTTTGGTTCCAATTCTTTAAAAAAGTATTTTTCTTACCATGTGCACATGCAGACATGATGGAAAATTTTAACTAATAAAAACAGCGGTGTTGCCCATTATTGTACTTCCAGTATAGATTTTAAACATTTAATATACAAACTGCAACACTGGTGCTCCTTACAGCAAAGAAAAATCTCACACACAACCATAACAAAGCCCAGCTATCACAAAAGGACAAGCCTTCAGCCCGTTTTTCTACCCTGTGACAGAATTTTAGCTAGAGATGACTGTGGATCATCTACAACTTTCGTAAAGAATCTCTCCAAAAAACTACATGGGAAAGGCAATTTTTTTGTCTTACAGAGAATTAGTGGTGAAATAGAAGCATCTTTGAATGCTTCTCAATAGATTTGGCTGCCTATTCTAGTACAACTGGCAGTGCTTTGCCAAGGTCTTTCTATTCTACTCCTTCCTTTCTATTTGATCTGAGAATATTTGATCAGATTAGCGTGGCAAGACTTGCCAACAGTGCAGGTACTGTGACAGGAGAGATAAAGCTGCCTCTGTGTCTAACACAGCTTTAAAATACACCCACCACAGGCCAAAGTTGAGCCCAGCACTGACTCTGGTAGCACTCCTGTGACTACATATTCGGGAAAGGGTAAAAAAACCTGCACAGCAGCTGAGGGAGAGGAGAGATTAAAAAAAAGGAGGAAAAAAAAAAAGAAAGAAACTACCCCACAGACANAAAGAAACTACCTCACAGACAGTCACGTGAGTGGAAAAGAAGGAGAAGGAGGAGATGCTCCAGGGTCTGGAGCAGAAATTCCCCTGCAGCCAGTGGAGAGCCCATGCCTGATCAGGCTGATGGCAGAATTGGAGAGAAGTTGAGAACAAGGGAAGGTGTAGTAAGCAGAGAAGGGGAAGGTGTTTTGAGTTTTGTTTCTGTTTTGTTTAACTGGCAATAAACTAATATCCTTAAGTCTGTTCTGCCTATGACAATAATTGGAAAGTGTACTCCCAGCCTTTATCTCAACCCATGAATTTTTTCATCTTATTTTCTCTCCACATCCTTTTGAGGAGGGGAAGCCATAAGGCAGCTTGGTGGGTGTCTGGCAGTCAGCCAAGGTAAGCCCACCCAAAACATAAAAAAAGACTTCCATTGCATTTCCAACACTCATTTTGACAGTGTCTTCACAAACATCCTTGAACACTCTTACAGTCTGATTTATGCTACTCATTTTTAAAAGCATTTACATGAATTGTGACATATGTTTGGGATAAAAGATGCAATATAAAATAAAAGTGTCCTCAATAGCCATACATATTTCATGAAAATCCTCTATGAACCAAGACCCCTCTAAGCCTTTCTGAAGATTTGTTTTTTTTTAATTAACTAAACATCAAAGTAGTATCATTACACTGCTACCTACTCCATTTATCACAGCAGGGAAACAGATGCTAAAAAAGTCCCATGAATCCAAAAGCAGACTTTTTTCACTCATGCTGATGACAGAGACACTGTCACTGTGACTTAACTCAGCCACCATTCATGAGATAACAGATCAGAACTGCCCTCAGTTCCCTGAGGATGGCATCAATTACTGACAAGGAACCTTCTCACAGATGGAATTTTAACTGTTTTAAGATGAGAGTAGTAATTGAAAAAAGCAAAGCAGACACACAGATAATAAATTAATCCATGTCAAGGTGCCAAACAATCGAAGCACGCAAATGTTCTACTATTAAATACCATTCTCTGAAAGCAAGATGGATTGATTTTAAAGAATCTAAGCATGTCTTATTTTTACATTCTGAGAATAACAAGCTTTTTGATTTAACTCGCATTCTATCTTCTCAATTTTCAATGGATTAAACACTGAGTTATAACCAGCTGAACACACTGAAATGCGGAAAATATTCTTTCTACATCTGTAGAAGAGACATCTGCTGGCAGACGCTGCTTCTCAATTCAGAAAATTGAGGCTGCAGGTGCTAAGCTGGTAACTTGCACCCTGTCAGCAATGCAGTTTTCTTTGAAACACATGCAGTTTAATTTACATACACTAAAATTGATTTTTAATAGTATCGTCAACACATATGGTCAACTTTAGTGTGTTTTGTCATCATTCAAGTTTATTTGTACATAGATTTATCTGCTCTTCCGCAATAAATAATTAGTAAAGAATACTAATTAAGATCCATCACTTGAATTTCATTGAGTAGAAATGGGAAACTATGTATTGAGTTGATAAACAGCAATAACACAATATTACAAGACAAGAAAAGCCAGTAATTTCTGGCTTCTTGCCCAGCTACATCAAGTAAAAAGACTCAGCAATGCATGACTGCTTAAGGAATGATCAAAAACTTTGGTGAAGAAAATCTCATTGATACAAAGCAGAATTGAGTAGGCCAGAGAAATTCAGGGTAAATGAATACTGCAGTTATTTTCATCATGACCAATACTGCTGCTGGGCGATGAAGAATTTCAAAGATAAAGCAAACAAAACTTACTGTATTTGTAACATTACAAAAGAACTAGAACAATCTACTTAGTATATAAATTTCATACCAGATCATTTTTACATTAGAAGACTTGTTATATGTGGCAGCTATGTAGCACACAAACATCCCCTTACTTTTCATGCCATACTTACCAGCATTAGCTTTTCCACACCTTTGTTTTCTATGAAATTAACGTTCTTTCAATATGAGCCTGAAGCATTACCAGTATATGCACCTATGTATATATACAGCTACACGTGTTCAGAGACAGCACAGGTATAGAAAAAGTGCAAGAAAACCCAAACACCAAAACACCAATCAAGCATTATTCCTGAATGCCAGATTAACAAAACAAAAGCAGCATTTTTAACTGATAAATTTGTTTAAGTTGTTAATTTCTCCACAGAATAGACATATCACCTCAAAATATTTTGAATTCGACTGTTACAAAAAATACTTGTTTTATATAGGCAGGTTACTCTGATCCTGAAACTACCGCAGCATCTGCTCAATTTTACACACTGAGCTCTATTTCAAGAATATTTTCCTGACTATAATAAACACTGCCACGCATTAGTGTGGCGAAAATTAACAACTAAGTACTTATGAGGCAGTAATTACAACTGGTACAGCACAACTTGCAGCAAAATTGAGGGCACTTCAAGAGAGTGGCGTTAGAGTTTATCAGTCTTGCCAGGTACCAAAAAAAAGGAGGGGGGGCTCAGGGGAGAAGCAGATTTTTGGAATGTTCTGCCACAGTGGGAGAATTCTTCACTGGCCATCTCCAGCCACTATGGTTTCCTTTGTGTAGTACAAAGCGATTTGAACTAAGCAAAAAAATCCTGTCTGAGGTATCATTCAAACCTTTTGTGTTTCAGTGATTGTCCCTGTTTTGGAAGTAGAAAGTATTTCTTTACCTCGTAACAAAAACTGCATAAAAAAAAAAGTCTTGCACTGACTGTTAATTTTGCAGTATGGCTAATAGGACTAATAAAAGATTATTTTAATAAGAATCTAATGCTACAAGTTATAAATCACCTTTTTCTGCGCAACTTTGAAACAAAACTGTTGACAAGTATTGTCAGTTTCAAAGTCACACTACCGAGATTTCTCAGCGCAGTCTCTTTCTTGTCTCAAATTCACTGAGTGCTATAAAGACTTAGTGAACCTCAGCACAATAAGCCTGAAGGGGAACTTGCTCAGAGACAAGATCAATACAAACCTGACTAATGTTTGTACAGTCTTTTATGAAAAGTCGTGAATTCCTGAAATTCCCAGCCCAAAAGCCTAATAAAAATTCCAAGTCTAACTACAACCTCATCTCATCTAGGCTTCATGATTCTAGCTTACCATACTGAATACAGAGCTATGCTTTCTATCTTTTCATCAAGTATTGTTATCTCATCATAGCACAACAACCTTCCTTCTCACTTACAAAGCTCTTCAGAACTTACCAGTTGTTGCCTATGCATTTTATTTTTTGCCATCGCTGGCCTTCAACTTCACTGAAAAACACCATCTCTCAGCAACTGTCTCCCTTAAAAGCCTTATGCTTGCCTCATCCTCACTATCCTTCAAATGAAAATAAAACAGTTTTCTCCAAAGTTCTGACAACTTCTAGAGACACTGCCTGATTGCAGCCAGACAAAGAATAACTGTAAATAGACTGCCAAATCAGTACCTTTCTTTAAAACTTTAGATGGTTATTTCATCCCCATCCAACTTGTCCCTATGATACAACCTCGACTGAGGTTGGGCTATCATATATATCACTGCCTGTATAACGTACAACACAGGGTAATTTAATGAAATCTAGATTTCTAGATTTTCTGGCACTGCCACAATACAAAAACTGGCAGAAAATTAAGCACCTTCTAAATTTGGTAACTAAGTAACACAGGTCTTTTTTCTCTTACCGTTTTTTATGTTGGGTATAACAAGTTGCGTAGGCGAATTTCTGTTTCCGATGCCTTCCTTCTTTTGGTTGATAGTTGTGATGAAATTGCTGAAAGTGGCCAACTGATTTTTGGCTCCTTCCTCCAACCCCTGTAATTAAGATGACAGTATGCTCTAAAGGGCTAATACATTACTGCTAGAGTAATCTTCCTAGTAAGGTATTACACAGAATTCTTAAATACCTTCTATCTTGAAATCAGACTGGTAATAACTGAATAAGACAGAAATAATGATTCTGCAAATAATGACTCTTTGTTTCAACATGATTCAGGAGAGGTACCATAAAATTCCTTTCCATTACGTTGAAAAAACCCAAGTATTAATTTGCAGGATATGAAGATAACCTTGGATTACTGTGAGGAAAACTCAATACAATTAGGCTGCTGTCAATGATACTTTAACTTTCTGCATCCTAACGTCTACTTTTATATTTCTCACTACATCCAGCTCAGTTTAAACAGAAGGAAGTGTCACATATTCCTTTTTTCCAAATAGCCCTAATATATTCAAGTAGTTTAGACAAATTTCCCAAGACTTGAAACATGAGGCCAAAAATTCTAACCTGTTAAAAAAATTTCAATGCTGACTACCTGGGTAAAACTCCCTAACGATTCAAAATAGTCAGCATGTGCTGCCACTGAAGAAAGGCTGCCCAACAAACATTGGTTAACAAAGTGCTAAAGGACTCCTTTTGCTTGAGCACCTGTACATGCTGTCACCAAGGAGCCTGCACAAGTCTCTGCTAGGAAGCGTTGAGTGCTAATGTGTTTTAACAGCCAACAGAAGTGAAATCACACCTCAGACTTCCAAAGGATTGTGCCAGTTAGTCCATTTGGCTAATGAGCACTGGCTGCTATTAGATATAGTTATTTACTACAGAATTTGCAAAGCATAGGTGGGGTTAAGAGGCTTGCCCAAGATGACAGAAGTCTCATGATTAATATTTTCATCTCAGTTCCAAGTCGTCAACTGATATCAGGAGAAGGTAGATCAACTCAAAAAAATATAGACATGCTTTCCTGCACATCATGATTTTCAACCTCACAGTAACCTAAGGACTCATTTTCTTGATATCTGGCATCTGTGCTCTCACTTAGAAAAATGCTTCCACACAAATCAAAACTTTAATTCTGCAAGTGAGAATACATGTTCTAAGATCATTAATATAATATCCTACCAAAATTTTTGAACCAGTACGTTTCTCTTTCCCTTTAACAGACACACATTTGGACTAAGACATGCAGTCAGAGTTCTAATAAAAGCACTTCACTTCCACCACAACACCCTGAAAAACCATCAGAAGGGTAATAACACAGCCCATAAACCTACCACACCACAGCGTACACAAGCTGGTACACTGCCAGGAATTTTAAATAACTGTGGCACATACAGCTATTTTTCCATGGCTCATAACTGACTAAACTGTAAATGTGAACAATCATCAGGAATTCTGGCTTTAGAAATACCAAATTTCAATTTCTAAAATTGGTATTTTACCGAATTTCAATTTCTAGTTCCAAATTCCTTATATGCCATGAACACTCCAAAATAAAATGCAATTACAAGTGTAATTTTCAGATTAACATTTCCTTTTAGTCTATAACCTTTAAGATGATTCTTAAGAATCACCTGGCATGTGACTGGAGACAAACAGACCCCGGACAAACATTAGTTATTGAAAAAGAACTTTAAAACAAATCCAGAGCAGAGGTTAATCTGCTCTGTCACAAAATGTGTGCTCCAGGCAGAAAAGCTCTGAAGCACAGACTAGTCTAATTATGATTAATTGAGAATAGATAGCAAAGATAAATGGAAAAAAGTTTTTGTTATATAAATTATTGTGACAGTCTTTTTGACTGACTTAGCTTTCTAGGTTTTACTCTAGCCATGTCACTGAAATACTACAGTGAACAGTTTTTAAAAAACTTTCTCCTTACTGCCACCTCCCCGAGCAGTGATCATAAAGAACAAAGACTGCATGCCCTTTTAAACTCCATCATCCTATCTCAAGTACAGTTCTTACAATATTAGACAAACATTTGGACAAAGGCTTTATTGGGAAGCCCTGGAAGGAAATTTCATGCTCATTAATGAGAAACTCTGACAACCCTTGAGGGAATAATCTAGGGCAAGTGCACAGCACCATGTCATACTTAAATATTTTGTAAAAAGTCACTGAGCTTTGAGAGCCTCAGACTCTAGAAGAACACTGCTATCAGAAAACTGAACATCCACCATCCCCCTCCCACCCACCAAAAGGAATGAATATGCTTAGAGGCAGTAAGTGGATCAAAGTAATCTTTAGTCCTGTTTTAAGATCATATTAATAACCCACAACTCTACTGGCTTCTTAGTGGAAGTTTTCCAAAACATTAAGCCCTCCATAAGACTGGAAAGGTACTAGCATTACTTTATAAAACTATTTTTCATTATTGAAGTTAAATGACATGGTGAAAACAAGTAAAAATGTTTGCAAAGCGCACATACAGACATTTTTGTCAGAAGAGACAAAAGATCATCTAGAAGACTTTCTTGAAAATCCTGTGTTAGCCATAACATTGCTTACTCAAGACCCTTATGTATATGGCAAGCAAAGACTAGTGAGGACAAAAAGATTTTCTTTCCTGTGCAAGAAGACATGGAGGACACTCAGATTTCCAAAAGGTATCTGACAGTGCAACAGGCTGCACAAGAAATAGGATTTTCCCTTCCATTCGTAGCTTGAAAAGTATAACTTCGGATTGGTTTTTCTTTACAGAACTCTCTAATTGCTCCTATTTATTAGGAAGTAAATTATTTAGCTTTCCACAAGTTTCTTTCCAGAATCTGAATGCTGACACCCAAACTATCACCGCTTTAGTGATAGTCTATGACATCTCACCACAAAACCCTCTCCCCCCCGCGGTAACATACTACTGAACCCCCTATAAGGCTCTTGGTAAATTCAAACTCCGCCCTGCGATTGACACACAACCACACCCAGCCAGGTCTGAGCTCCTCTGCAGCAAGTCCACTCAGACAGCTTCTGCCAGTGAGCCACACTTCAGAGGATGTCCAGCTACAAAGAAGCTCTCCTGATTCTTTAAGGTAGCTGGAATTCCACATGGCCATCCAGGGGCACATTTTTCATTAGCTGAGCTAAGCCTGACACATTTAAGGCCAGCATCTGTATCTTTATTCTAAGGGACTGGCATTTGCCATTCCAAGCCTAAGGTGGAGATATTCAAAGGTAAAAATTACTCCTGGGCACTCGTCCAGTACAGACTTCTCCCACCAAATCGCTATCTGAATCACAAGAATAAACATATTCTTGCACATTCTGACAGATTTACAAAGCTGAAAGTCTTTCAGAAGATTGGAACGTTTAGGCAAAACACAAATTTGGCAGAATTGCTCCAAGGAGTTTGCAGTTTGCATACAATTACTTAGTTTAACATCACAATTATTTCCTGATAGTCATAAATATTATATGTGTAATCTTTTAAATTCAAATTATGGATTTAAATAAATGATAATTTCTAATAAGTCAGATGCTTATCAGAACTGCTGAACTAAAATCTCTTGTGTATTACTACAGGATTAGTAACATTTTTGTTCTGCTGTTGGACTGAAGTAACTTACCACAAGTTCTAATGTTAAGCTATGTAAGATATCCAACTCACGCCAAGAAAATTTTATGTTCTGTAATATTGTATGGTCAGCAGAAAGAAAACCACAACTCTGGTACAATTAAAAACCTGAAAAAAGGTTTCTGAAATGAAGTTATTCTGGCAAATATCCTTTCCCCATTTTTTCCCCTGCATTAATTCATTCATCATTTCATCAAAATGTTCTGTGACCTTTGCTTCAACACAAAAAACCGGAAAAGATTTTAAAAGAAAAAGTTAAAATTACAGAAGTATTTCCTAGCTACCTCTCTTGTCATTAAGTTTATCAGAGCTGAAACCCTCCACCCCCGAAAACCCTTAATGCTGCAAACCCTCAGTAATGACTAACCCGACAGAGCAGACCGTTGTAAAATGTTAACTATAAGCGGATGGAGAATTTATAGCTTCATTATGTCATTGCTTACAGATGCACTTGTTATTTTTAAGAAACTTGAATGAAAGCCTCTCAGCGGAAAGGAACATGAAAGAAAACGAAGACGATGCTTCCCCCTTCCCTTTCCCCTCCCAAATAAAGCGGCTAACACAGCAAACGAACACGGAGTGGCACAGGCGGGCCCGCGGGCGGCTGCCTGGGCGCTGACAGGACCTACCCCGGCCGCCGCGGTGGACGCCGACGGGATGGGCGGCAGTTTCTCTCCCTCCCTTTCCTTTTCTTTTTCCTTTCCCTTCTCCCCTTCTTCCTCCTCCTCGCCGCCCTCCTCGGCTGACGGGGCCGCGGCGCTGCCCTGGCTCAGCTCCGCGCCCGGCGGATGCCCCTCGCCGGGGCCGGGGGGCAGCTCGGCGGCAGCCGGCGGGCTCTGCAGCGACATGGTCCCGCTCCCGGCCGCCTCTCTGCCCGCG
>VXBQ01017097.1:1733250-1748075 GCA_013400175.1 Phainopepla nitens | reverse complement strand
TAAAGAGAAATAAACAAATATAAACATAAATAAATAAATAAATAAAATTATATAGCTGGGTGAGGGGCCCTCGGGGCGGATACCGCCAGGCACGGCCGCGCCTCCGTCACGCGGCGTGGTGCCGGGTGCTGCTCCGCCGGCACAGGCCGTGCTGGCAGCGGCACCTCTCACACCGCGCTGAGGCCGTGCTGGCAGCGGCACCTCTCACACTCTCCTGAGGCCGTGCTGGCAATGGCATCTCTCACACTCTCCTGAGGCCGGGCTGGCAATGGCACCTCTCACACCGCGCTGAGGCTGTGCTGACAGCGGCACCTCTCACACTCTCCTGAGGCCGTGCTGACAGTAGCATCTCTCACACTCTCCTGAGGCCGTGCTGGCAATGGCACCTCTCACCCCACGACACATTCCGCGCTGCTTCGGGTCACGCTCCAACGAGAAAATACAGAAATCGTCGAATCATTAAAGTTGAAATAGCCCTTCGAGATGAGTCCAGCCTTCGACCGAATAACACCCGTGCCCACTATACCATATTGTGGAGACCAAAACTTATTGCGAGGGACTGCACCGTGTCACGAGGAATGAATGTGTAATGAGTGTGTGAGCACGGTCCTGTCTCTGATGGCAAAGGCAGAGCGGTGCCAGGGCTGTGCAGCGCTGGGTGCTGGCCCTCTGTTTGGGCAGGTCTCGGGCAGCCTGAGGCAGTACCTGCCGTCAGAGCCTCAGTGCAGTTCCCTGGCTGTGATGGAGCTTTGCTGTAAGTGTGTGAATACCATCTTCAGAAGAGGTGCTGTGTTGAACAGGTTGCAATACAACATCTAGACCAGATGTAAAACATACTGGCTGTGATGTACTGACCTACCTCTTGGCTTGGTATGTGCAGCTGCAGGAGCCCTGCTGTGTGAGAGGGCGACAATGCTGTGTACCCCAACCTACACCAATCCAAGCTCTTCAAACCACTAGCTGCCAGATGAAACAAGTTTCCTTCAGACCACTCTAATTTTGTGTCTGAAGAAGAGTTTTTCTCCCAGCTTCAGGAACATAGAGTTAATAGCATTACAGACCATGTGAAACAAATCTTCAAAATTGTTTTTAAGGTGGAAGAAAACCATGAGATGGTTTTTCTGAGCATTGGCACTACACAAGTACCTCCTGCGGGAGCTGTGGGAAAGATTTCTGTAACAGTCATAAAAGCAATGGCACAATAGGTACTGCAGTGTTAATCTAACACATTGAAAAAGGCTTTTCCTTTCTGAAGGAACTGGCAGATCTGGAGGTTTTTTAGGTTTCATTAAGAAATGGCTTTGTCTCCTTACCAAGTTAAATATGAGATCTGGTTTTCCAAGAAGTTCACTCTCCTCGCTGTGCTTACTTCCCAGTGGCTTTCAGCAGTTTGCATGAATAAGTGGCCTGTTGCACTTAAACAAAGCCCCCCAAACACTCACTCATCTCTTTTCTTTCCATACCAAGAAATAACATAATGATAGTAATTTCAACAGCTTCAGTACAAGCAGCTTTACACCCAGTGGCAGTCCCCAGCTAGAAATAATTGTCACAACTGTTTTGCGGAGCTGTGCCAGCTTGAAACATGGAAGGATTTGCTCCCTTGAGCCTCCAAAGAGAGATGAAATTAAGAAAAAATTAAATGTAGAATAGCAAGTATAGAATCAAATTCATATTTTTTCAGTTCCATTGAGCAACGAAGGCCTGATTTTTGACAGTGTCAAAAACACTGAAATAGTTTTCTACCAAGATTATCTCACAAAAAAGCTAATGCAACATCAAAGACATCAAATTCTATTGTCCCTGCTCTCCTGTACTATTTGAAGCGCTCTATTGAGCTAAATGAATTCAGGTGAGTATTTTGACTCATGACAATTATCAAAATAGGCACAAAAATTTTTTGTAAGAATGAAAAATGACCATATACTAAACAAGCAGACACATTTTCTTACTTTTAACTAATGTAGCATAAATCTGGTGCCAAGGATTTGAAACTAAAAGTATTTCAATATCATTCATAGATCCACAAACCAGTCAAAGATATAACCCCAGCTGGGAAAGACATGTCTAAATTGGCTTTCAATCTTCTAGCATGGATGGATGCTAGCTAGGAGCAGCAGTGCTGCATGTAATGAGGTGATGCATGTAGACCCTGCAGTAACTTGTTGCCAAAGGGATGAACTGGGGTGTGGGCAATGAAGTGGGCAGTGGAGCAGTCAGAAAACAGGATAAAGACATTCTAGCAGTAAGATTTGTGGGATATAGCACGTACACAATTTTCAAGACTGAATGGAAATATGCAACTGCCATTCCAGAGACTTCACGAATTTGTTGTCCAGATGGCTTGGGAGCCTGGAAAAGGGCACTTTCCTTGATATTTTACACATCTCTTGTAAGCTGCTTAAAAATCTTAAACCAGATGGTGCCAACTACTTTACCAAATTTTTTGGTGAAAGGGGTAAAGTTCAACTGAAAACTGTTGCTCATGCCCAAGTACACGTTGCCTGGGTCTACAGTTCTTGCTGCTCCTGGAGGAGTTTGCGGTCTCACTCGACCCCATGCTGGCACACCATGCTGCTGGCTCAGATAAACACATGCACACTGCAGTACCACCCCTGAATTACTGTGGGGGACACAGGCAGGATGTGACCCTGAACAGATTTTCTTGTACTTATGGAAGAACAGTCCTGCCTTAGTAGGATGTTGACCCCTTCAACTGGAATAAGACTTTCTTGATACCTTATTTTAAAATGGTTCACAAATATATCTCTTCTATACAGAGTTTGAATTGTCAGGAAGGGAGAAAAGTCACTGGCAGGTCTCTGTGCAATGACGTGGCCAGGCACAGACCGCCGCTAGGAATGACAGATGGAACCAAACCAAATGCTATTATTTGTTCACAAATGATTACTAAATGCTTACAAGTAATAGATACACTCACAGAGACTGGCATTTGGGAGTGACATACAAATGTAAAAAATGAAAAGGGCTAAATTCCCTGCCTAGTATCGTCATGACAAATACTAATTGGATCTCACATATTTCTCTGCAGTCGGAAGTCAAATTCAGCTATAGCCAAAATTGCCCCTGGTTTAATTTAGTAACATTTGGGGATAGATTTGGGCTGTTATGGGATTTTCCCCGATCCTCAAATGATTTACTGGTGTTTACAATCAAATGGTGTCAAACATCTCTGGTGCAAACTGGCATTTCAGGAATCAAAATGACACCTTCAGAAAAGGTATAAATATTCCCATTCAGTTGCTGATGTACTCCCATCACACATTTGTACTGTGTCTCTCTTATGGAGTAGTACTGTTTCCTTCTCTTTATACCTTTTGAAGATCTCATAGACTTCCCAGTACAAAATATTTGGGCCGTTTAAGAGATGTGTACTTTGTGAGATGGACCCTGAGTGGGCACAAGGGGAAGCACAGGATGGCTGAAACATCAAGAGGAAGCAAAGGCTGGAGACAACCCATTTCCTCTCTATGGGAGTAGGAGAGAAAGAAATGGTTGGGAGTTTTCCAACACAACAGGTTTTCAGCAAAACATTCTGTTTCAACAGAAAGCTCTGATTCATTGAAATAGAAATGTTTTACAAAGAAGCATCTTTCTCAGTGACCCTTTAGCAGAACTCAGGCAAGATGCCACTGAAATCCACCTGTTGCTCTGCTGACTCAGTTGGAGAGCTCACCACACTTGCCATATGAATCACAAAAATTAGAGACACTGTAGCTTCTGAACTCCGGGCCCACTAACTCCCGAGCTGTGGTACCCTCCTGTGCCACCTGCCCACATCATCCTATAGGGAAGATGGAAGTTCATGTCTGCTCACAAGTCATGACTGTTCTGAGACTGCACAACCTCAGGGCTTGTAAGGGATGACTCCAGTCTTGTCCAACTTCCCCTTTTTGCAGCCACCTCTTTCCCTTGAAGTTGGACTAAGGTATAAATTTGAAGAATTTTGCCCAAAAGAGTCCAAATGATTGTGAATTCCTCTGCCATTGCTAACAAGCTAGTCCATTTATATTTGTTATTCATGCTGCAAATTTGAAAATATGTCAACCTTGAACTTGGCTTACTGTTTTAGTCCCTGTATCATATGCCTTCATTTTTGCCTTCATTTGCAAGAGAGAAAAGCTGCTTTTATTCCAGAAGCACATATGCAAGGTGCACTCAAACCCTCCTAAGCTAAATCCATGTTATTTCCCTTATGACTAACATTAGATGAATCTATTGCTCTTGCTTACCCTTTGGCTATTCTCCAGTACTTGAAAAGTCTCACTTAAAAAATAAAATTATAAACATTTATAAAAAAATGGTGCAAAGAACTTAGATAATCATCTGAAGCACTTACATGCAAGTTAGGCTGTCTCAGCAGACAATTATATCTTTCTCTTTGGCAAACGGCAAACGTCTGATTGAAGGTACATCACCAGATGGGATGCATCCAGCTTGGGCATTCCTAGTACAGAGAAGGAAGAGGTAATCAGGGGTTCTGTCTTATTGGCATCATTATGTTTTCATTTTGGGTTCCTTGTCATCACTCACTGGTGCAGTATAACAGCTGTTCCAGCCAAATAAAAAAGGCTTATGGATTCTGGTGCCTAAGCTATAGATTGTCTTCTAGGTTAGTGATTAACTAATTTTTGTCTGCCTGAATAAGGTGAATAGTATATTATCTCTTGCCATGAAACAGGACCTTTGGGTTGAAAGAAATATTTAGCCTCTCTTTTAGAAATGCAATGGCTTTTTCAGAGGGAGTTTATCTGTGATAATGCAGTATATGCAAACATTGGAAGAAAGATATCCAATCCAAGCAAGAAAACAACTCACCAAGTGAAGAGCATTCTCTTAGTGACCTCTCAGCTTTACTAAGGTTTCCACTTCTTCTCTCCAGAAAGCTGATGTTGGTTATTCAATCTAAATTTCAGTTAATTTCACTGGTACGGAATGTAGCAGTCGCATGGTCTTCCCCAAGGTACAGCAAGGGACAGATGTTAAGGCTGGGAGATAGCCCACTACTTTTGTCACATCTGATCTGGAATTTTTTTTTAAATGAGATAGAGGCAGATATTAGGCACAGAATTTTATCCAATTTCTATTCAAACTGGAAATAAGAAAAAAAAAAAGTGATGCTAAAGAAGGTTCAAATGAGGCGACAGTAATAATGTTTAATTCAGAAAGTAGCTTCTGTACTTTGTCATGTGACCTATCAAATTGTAAACCATTGTTGGAATTAACATTTGTGTAGCATGGCTTTGCAAATCTCCGCTTACTTAGTGGTTAACAAACGAGTCTGATTTCTTTAAAAAGACAGCGTTCGTGAACTGAAGTGACAGCGAGAGACACAACTGAAATAATTCCAATACGCTCATCCTCTTTGCCTGGGAAGGGCTGGAGGAGCAGAGGGTGCTGGGGAGCGAACGGAGGGTGCCGGTGGAGGCGGCGGTAGCCGGGGCTGCAGCTCCCTCCAGCGCCGGCTCGGCGGCTTTTCCAGGGAGGCGGCCGGCCCCGCTGAGAAAGCATCGCACTCGGGGCTCCTGGTGTTTGGAAATGACTTATTGGCTCGCAGAAATGTCCGACAGAAGTACCTAGATTTCGAGCTTTAAAGGTAATAAATATGGGATAAGATCGTGTGTACAGCAATTTGCATGAGTATCCTTGAAACTGTTATGGCAAATGGCATAGACAATATTAAACCATATGTTGGTTTGGGCAGGTTTGAGAGCTGGATACTCACAGACTGTCAAGATTTTCACATTCTTAATGCAGCCTGTGGTATTTCTTTTGTAATGTCTAAATGGGATGGGTACAATGCCTGCTTCTTCCAGTATCTTGGTTAGCTAACTCTAATTGCCTTTCCTATTAATGACTAACTTCTACAAATAGGAGAGATGTCTGAATTTGTGGGGGTCTTGAATCTCCCAGGGAAGAAAGGCCTCTGTCACACATATGATGGCAGCTAGAATCAGAGGGCTGGGGCAGATGCTGCCCTACCACTGAATGGTGCAGTCCTGATGAAGCTGCAACCTTCCTGCCATACTTCTCAGGCTGGTCTGTAGGATAAATCACCTGTGCTTTTTATCCGTGGCTACAACCCTAGGGGAATCCAAAGTGGAGGGTAAGCCTCTACAAGTGTTAGTGGTGCTGTTCCTGCAGCAGAGCAAGCCCTGAGGACAGCTGTCCTAAAATCTGGTTCCTCATGCGCAGTGGGAGCCTGGTTTGCATGCAGCTGCAGAATTGTAGCACAGACACTGAAATGCCCCAGCTCTGCACCTGGCCAAGTAGAGCCTGTTGGGTGCTGTGCCAGCCTGACTTTCCTAGGCTCAGCCTTCCCTCTTCCAGGGCTACTTCATTTGCCCATCTTCTCTGCTCAGGTCCTTGCCCCACACAGTATCCCTGTACTAAGAAAACTCCACAACAGTGCTTGACTGTAGGGGCAGAAACGTTATAAAAACAAAGAATTGGTCCAGATAATAGGGTTCATATGTCTGACTTTCTCCTGAAGTATCTTGAGAGAAATGTTTTTCCTTTAAAATTTCCCTGCACTTATTCACCTTAAAACATAAATATTTTGAGATTTTTTGCAAAAGCCTTCACATTCAGTGGAGTTCCTGAGTACACACAGTAAAGCAGAGAATCTTGGAGTTACAAAACACAATTTGAATATAACTAAGAGATAAAAACCAGCTGTATCAGTTCCCTGTATACATTATAGTACTTGCTGAAAATACACTGGAGCAGGGGACGGACTCCCTCTGAGAAGCAGCAGAAACAGTGAGTGATGAGCTGACCGTAACTCCCATTCCCTGACTCTCCTGCTCCACTCCTGGGGAGGGGGTGGAGCAGGGAAGGAGGGAGAGGTGGGGGAGGGTGTTTTGAAGGTCTTATTTGATTTCTCATTACCCTGCTGTGATTCTGTTAGTAATAAATTCAATTAATATCTCTAATTTGCATCTGTTTTGCCCATGATGGCGCTTGATGAGTGATCTCTCTCTGTCCTGATCCTCAACCCGTGAACCCTTTCTTATATTTTCTCTCCCCTGTCCAGCTGTGGAGGGGAGTGATAGAGAGACCTTGGTGGGTGTCTGGCATGCAGCCAGGTTCAACCCAACACACAGAGTCTCTTACATTTTCAGCTGATGTTGCAGAATTTACTGTTATTGAGTATAAAGTTACCTGATTTGCTGGAGAGCATTGCAGGAATACAAGGCTCCTTCCAAAGACAGGGATGCCAAATAATAATGCCATTTGTATTTATCCAAGTAGTTCTATTTATAATAACCTTTCAGGTGACCCAGTTGTACATTTGGTAAAGCATGTCCAAAGAAGATTAGTTTCTATCTTTCAGAGTATGAAGTAGTGTACTATATAAATACTGCAGCTTAGCTACTGAGTGTTTTGAATGTCAGTTAGGATCAGGTAGTGTTTATGTGCTCCTGAGATTTAGCAGTTTTTATTCAGGATTTCTCAAATTTGCATCAAGCTGAAACTTGGCATGTAAGCTGTCAGTACAGATGCTAGTTTAATTCCAAAAATAGAGTAAGTTGAAGCTTTTAAAGGTGTCAAGTGGCTTATTTATGCAGTGGTTGCAGATCCTTTAGTTTTCTGTCTCTTTCAACTATACAGAAGCTTACTCTGTAACCTTCCTCCAGCATTACTCCATTCTCCAGCATTACAGTCCTGAGCAGTGAGGAATAAGAAGCTAAGTGATCACACTAGAGTGATAATCCAAGGATGGTGTGCCCTGGAAACATGTGTAAATAAAGGTAATTTTTGGTGAAACAGAACTACCTTCATGGAGTCACCATAAAACAAAATGCTAACATATTGCTTGATAGCACAAAGGACAGGCAAAATCCCCAGCACTCTGAAGGTTTCTTAACACTCCCATTTAGACAAGAAGGACCTTCTTTCAGGGATCACTGAAACCTTCTCCTCCAGGAATCGTTGCAGGGTACAGCTCTACTTCCACCATGGTATATATTGAGTATGTGAGTTAAAGTCTAAGCATAATGACTCCGAAAACTTGAAGTATTATGGATCACTTATGTTCAGTGATCTACAGCATGGTTTGAGTGGTAACAAACTGTCCCTCATAAAATAAATAAACCCAAATATGTAAAACCACAAGTTACCCCTTTGCTCTACTTTGTGCAGCTGAAGAAATGCCCCCTGCCATAACCTAAGCTCTGGTAGACTAGAAAACAAAACTAGGAGACTGTAAAACACAGGAGCTTCCTTGCAGAATGTCCTGCCAACAGCTGCAGGAGAGGGCAGGTCAATGTAAACATGACATACACTCTGTCCTCTTTCCTTTCTAAGAACCCTGAAAGAAAGGATGGGGAAGGTAAAGCCAGGGAGGGCCTGCCTAGATCTGTCTGCAGCTTGAGCTTCCTTTGTAACGAGTGGAGGCAATATCCAATTATTTGGAATCATGTTGATACATAAATGAATGATATGTGGGTTTCTGTTAATTTTTTTCAGTTTTAAGAATACTTACAGGTTGCAAGGACTGTGATCAGGTTTCAACTGATCTTAGTCATTTAACACAATGTTCAAATTCATAGCTGTATTTTTTTCCAATGAGTAATTTACTCTTTGTAAAAGCACTTGTGCCAGTACAAGTCAGTGTGCATGACTTCTTTATTTTACTCTTCTCTTCTTGGGTAGGCATCCTCCATCTGTATTTAAAAAAAAGAGAAGTTGTCACAATGGTTACAGAAGAATATTTTTAAGTTTAGACCCTTTCATTCTTCTGGATCAAACTAGATCCAAATACGAATAAAGACCGGTCATAATTTTATAAGCTTGAAGTATTTGCTCATATGTAATACATATTCAATGCTCAATAATTTTATACTCTCTGAGGAATGGTACAATTTCAACACTCACTGGCTATACCTCTTTTTGGAAGTGTTCAGCAGTAATTTCTCTTCTAAAATCTACTCCATAAAATGTTCAGCTCTATCAAAATAATAGACGAGACCATATCAAGCTCTATTTAGTGACCAAGATTTGCACACCTGCAATACTCAATGACATGCAAACATTTTAGTCTTTCCTGTCAGAATGCTGCAATGTGAAGAACCTGAGCTAATTTATTTGAGCTTTAGACAACTGTGGATAAGAACTAATTTCTGGTCAGGATTTGAAATCCTGCCAGCAGGAGCTTACTCTTAAACAGATGCTCCAGAATTCTGTTAGGAAGGTCACATATCTCATGCCATCATTTGATGGGTACCTGCTCAGAAGTCTCTTCTCTTCCTGCTACAGCTGTCCCCGTGAAATAGCAAACATGTTTTCTGGTCACTGTGTGCTTTGTGAATCATTTCTCTAAAAGGTTATTTACAGGAGAGTCAGGGTCCATTTTCTTAATTCTAAAAACATGGAGGTTAAACCAATTCTTGTTTGTTAAAAATCATATAACTCTCAGCGTGGTACAATTCTGATTTTTTTCCATAATTTCAAAATGTTAAAATAATGTTAAAGATAAAAAAATAAAGACCCCCAAACCCACAAGAGATTCTTCTTTATCGATCCTTTGGTTTTGAAAATATATAAATAAAATTTAGAGATTATATTTTTCCCTAGTGAGCATAAAAATGAGACAGCCCAGAAATATACGGGCAGAAGAATGCATGGAACACACCTTGTCTAGATGCTTTTTGTGTCTCTTAAGCCTCCATGAACACCAGGTCTCATTGCAACATTTCCCCTCAGGAAACATCATGGTTCATGCCAGAGATTTCCATCTCCCAAGAGTTTCATCTGTACCTGTCTTCAAGCAAGACAAAGTGGGTATTTTTGATAGTCAGCAGTGCCTGTGGTTTCATGAATGCTTTCAGTTTTGGTGTGTTCAGTTCTGTTTTTGCAAGAAAGAATTTGTCCACCCTCTCCCACTTTACAACTACCTGTTGTCATCCTACCTTCTACTTTGTTTGCAGGAGCATTTTGTATGGTCATGTGGAGCTGCTTGTACTTTAAGCCAGGGAAAAGACGGTGAGGGTCAGGAGCAGGGTCTGGGCTCAGCAGTGGCTCAGGGCAGTACCTGAAGGTCAGGCACCTGCTCCAAGGCTGGAACTCACCACACTGATGTAGGTGCTGTGCAGGAAAGGGTGACTAAACCAACCCCTGGGAGAGACTCAAACAGGGCACCCCGGGATTCTGAGCCCAGGTTCACGTCTGGTGCCTGTCTGCCTGCACATGCACAGAAGGGGAGTGTGCACATAGGTTATGTTTTGCAAGAACTGCCCAAAAAAGGTACAGTGAATATTTTTTGCTTGTGGTGTGATTTGACATATGACATACCACAGCAACCTTCCAGGGCACAGAATGTGATCCCACTATGTATCTGATATAATTAAGGATGTATGACTTAAGTACCAGCTCATGGCTGTAGCCTGAAGTGATACCATTGGGCTGAGATACAACATTGTGGTTTTGCTTTCCATCTAGGGAATTGTGATATGTGCTAAAAATACTGTTTGGCACATGGAAATGCATTCTGTTATCTCATGCAGAGTGGGACATGGAATGTTGATCCCAGTAGAAGTCACCACAGAAGAGGGAAAACGGACGTTTTAAGGAAGCCTTCTTGTGTTGCCAGCAAGATAAGCTGGAGCTGCGTTGATATTCTTTTTCCCTCTCTCCACTCTGTCCCTTGCAGGATGAGGAATGGTCTGTTTAGAAGTGAGTCATAGCTAAATAAAACATGCATAGGTAATCACTTGCACCATATTAGGCATCAATTTTCCATCACATATTGTATCTATGTAGCTACTGGAGATGTTGTTTTCTTCCCTGTGTTTTTTTCATGGGAAGATGCATTTATTTTTAAGCTGTATTTAAAGTCACTCATCTCTAGGGAAACATGGAGGGGATACTTGACAGGAAAGGACCTCATACTCTCTCCAAAGCCACTCTGTGCCCAGGCTCTACTATCCCAACTCTGGGTGGCACACCATGACTATGGTTTAAGAGAGCAACCAGGAGAGAAGATTTGTTCTGACAATCTTTTTAGAAAAAGTATCCAACATGCTGTCTGAAATTATGGTTATAGACAACAGCATCTGCTGAATTATTTAAATTGATACCTTCGGGTTCTATAGTCATAGAATCAGAAAGGGGGGGAGCAGAGAAATTTATACACCAAGTTACTTGTGAAGGACAATAAGATAATAAACAAAATGTTCTGGATAAATAACAAATCAACCAAAGTGATTGAATTTCAGCCTTAGAGAGCTGTAGAGATAAGTCCTGCCCATTCTACCCATATGAGTAGTTTCATTAACAACAATCTGCTTCTTAGTAAATTGCCACTTATAATAAAAATAAATAACTTGTTCTTTTGTTTCTCTGCTGCTATGCATTTTAATAATTCCAGACATACTCATTAAAACTGGTGCTTTTATACTCACATGTTGTAAAACACTTTTGCATTACTGTTAAGCCACTCCATCTCCCTTTTCTGTCTGAGCATCAATATAGCCACAGAAGAGGCAGAGGGAAATAAAAACCTCCAGAACAGGTGCAAGAGCGGGATGATGCAACTGTCTGCTCAGTCTGCCCACAGGAGCAATGTGGCACCTCGGGGCCGTGAGCACGGATCCAGAAAGTGGCACTGAGTGAATTCCATGCCAAAATGTTGACAACATCTGATATGTGCAAGAGGGCCACTGAGTGCACAGAACTGCATGTCCAGCAGAACATAACACCATGCAAACACCACTGGGGGCAGATTTGCACACAGTAATCATTTATTTGCTATAAAAACAGATGTGCCTTATAATTGCATCTAAAAGGCGCAATCCCAAAATTAACAATCCAAAACCTGTATGAAGATAAAGGTTTCATCGCCCTTATAATTAATTTGAAAAAGTTGTTCTCCATTTTCTTATGCTATAAGTACCAATTTTAATAGAGTACTGATTGACATCTATGTTAGGGGCTTTAAAATATTTTTTTAGTTTGTCACATTTTTATGTTTATAATGACCGTATACTATGAGGAAAAAGGGGTGACAGAGCACCAAGATTGTTTTAAAAGCATTGTTTGTTCTTTTATATTATTAATGAAGTACTTAAGACTATTCAGGAGAAACATGATGTTTAATATGCATGTGTACGATACTTAGTCTGCAAAAAAGAGTTGGCAGACTTGTACATGGAGCTGTTGTTAACATCTCTTTCCTGAGCAATGGTACATTTAGGAATCTGTTGGCAGTTTTTTATTCTGCCCATGAGAAATGACACCCCAAAAGGCTCACTTTGAGCCCATTCTTCTCAGGAGCATTACTGAGAGGGCAACTGGCTCAGCACTGCAACAACTCTGGAGGGAGAGATTTCACTCTATTGCCCCTGTGAATGGGGAAAACTGAGGTAAAATAATATGAATTTGGATTTTTGTCCACACTTCCAAGAGATACACTTCAGAAGCTAGTGGAGATCCGTACAGACATTATTCATCCCTGTTTCTGAAGCCCCTGAATCCCTCATGCTTAGTGTTGTTCAGGACTAGAATAGAAAGACAGGCCTGAAGACGACTGGCAATATGTGTGTGATACAACAGATCAATGAGTGCTAATAGATGGAAATAGGGAAAGAATTCTGTTATGGGCTGCTCAGCCTTTTGAAGAATTGGTATGCAGGGAAGGTGAGAGAGGGTGAAAACTCACTGTTTTCTAGAAAAAAATATTGTTTCCAAATAGAAGGAGTGCTCAGTGTCTTTTTCCAGTCTAATTGAAGATTCATCTTAACACTAATGGTATCTAGTGAGTTTGAAGTATTTCCTTTTACCCTTTGAGCATTTGATGAATGATTGTGGAACCCTGTTGGATGGCTACAAAGTTGTGATCTCTGGGTTAAGAAGGATCCCCTTAACCTTAGGGATCTGTCCTGTGGTCAGACCAGAGTTCAGCATCACAGTGATGCTCTGCAGACAGAAATCCAGCACCTCTGGCTCCCATGTAGATTTATCAAGAGAATAAAAAAGAGACAAGGATGATTCCAGTGTCCACAGGTCATGGCAAACGTATTTCAAGTGGAAAAAAAAATCACTTGACTCTTCGTACTGCACCAAGGATAACACAGTCCCAACCCAAACAAGTAAGAATTATTAATGGTAACAGACAGCTGGAAACACAGGTCAAGGACAGAAGACGTCCCTAGACATCAGCAGTTTTCCATTTGCTCATGATGCAAAGTGACCACCTGACTGTTCTCCTGGCTTGTTGTAGTCTCGTGGGCAAAGCACTAACTGTGGTGCACTTGGGGTTCATGTGAGCTCAGCTCACATGGTAAGTCAGGCTCCAGACTCCAGTCTGTGGGTGAAACTCCTCTGATGGCATTTTCTTTAAAGCTGTAACATTATGCCCTTTATTCTCTGCTGCATAAGCTTGGGCGCATTTAATCAAAGGCATCCTGCTTAAAACTGGTTGGCATTGTGGAGTTTCTGCCTAAAGATGATTGAAAAAAGAGAGAACTGAGTGATAGGAACTGAAACCAAACTGTAAGTGGTGTGAATCTTGTTTTCCTTTTCGAAGTAGAACTAAATGTATGTGATTTAACTTAAAATGAAATATGTATATAAAATATTTCATTTTAGTAAGAAGAAAATTTTTTTACTACCAAGCAGATGTGGATGACACTGGGTGGCAACACAGTAGTACAATGGGAATTTTTTCAAACATTGCCACAGTACATGCTTTTTTTCTAGTGAGATCTTACTACTATAATGCCAGCCAACTGAGAATTTCTCATGTTGTGGATGGTAATAAATCTTCCACAAAGTGTTAACCAACCCCTTGGACAGTTTTTCTGGTTGATACTACTTTAGATCCCACATTACAAATTGCTGAAACAGGAGAAGGGGCTTAGGTACACATTTCAAACATTTCCTTCCTAGTTTTGGTCAGCATCATGTCACTACATGAGTGAAATAGCAAGGGATTCATCAGTAATAGTGGTAAACTACAATTCAGGCTTTGAGTTAAAAAAGAAAACAAAACCAAAACAGCTTTTCCTTCTGCACACCCTTCCTTATTCTCATCTAACAGTTCAACAGACTTTGTGAGAAGTCTTGGAATAATTTATCTTTTCAATGCTTCTAATTTAAATGACTTACTAGAAACGAATATTTCATGAGATTACGGGACTTTTCAGAGCTTCTTCTCTTTAGTGCTTATTATTTCAACAAGGTTGAAATATGTATTTATATGAAAGGCAAAGGCCACTTTTCTATATTGTCTGCATTAACACTACAAAACTATCTTCATTTGACAGTTAAAGTTCTCATTTCTGTATTTCCTCATTTTTACTTTTTAGTGTCTCCCACAGAAAGTGACATAGTTGGAAGTGTCATGGGGTTAACCCTGCAGTCAACCAATTATGTCCTCATTAGTAAAAAAAGATGCAAGACTGCTAACACTTAATCCTTAGTTTTCTTTCTCTTCAAGCCAAAGCAACCTTCGATTTCCATACTGGAAATTCTCATAGCAGTACCCCTACACAAGGTACTGTTTAATCCTCCAGGCCAGTTTGACATAGTATCCATTGCCTGAGCAAGGAAGCAAGGTCTGCTTAGGCATCTTGGTGTTTGGAGCTAAGAAAGTTTCCACTTTGGAGTAAAGTTTCCACTAGACCTTGCTTCTCTTGTAGTAAAAAAATCAAACCAAACCAAACCAAACAACAAAACCCAAAACAACCACAAAACCCCCAAACAAACAAAAAACAAAACCAAAAACCCCAAAACAAAACCAAAAAACCAACAAAAAAACCCCGAAAAATCAACAACCCCCCCCCCCAAAAAAAACCCCAAAA